>JAEAOA010001443.1:0-532500 GCA_016746295.1 Potamilus streckersoni
CTTGCCTGTTATCCAGGAAGTTTTCTAGGATATGGATTCGCTGGTGAGTATTTTAAACGGTTTGGACATCCCACACATGAAATGACTCGCGTTGCTATTAATGGACCACTGCATGATTTTGATTTGACCGGTTTTGCTCGCGTAGTATCATTTGAATTCGCTGAAGGACTTCATCCGTGTTGTTATGTTTGGATTGTTAGACACATGGCTGAAAGGATGTGGTTACCAATAGTGTTATTGCTATATATGATTGATTGTAAAATGTTAGTTTCGTTGATTGTCAGCGAAGCGATTATCTCATATCAAAAACAAACCAATGTCTGGTTACCAGAACCAGAATGTCTTGATAGTATAATCGATAAGTCTAGAAAACATATTGTTGCTGACGAGGAGTACATCATTGAATGGTCGAAAAGATATTTAAACAACGAAATAGTGAAGCAAAGGATCTTGGCCGAAGAATAATCGGTAAATTTACACAAGGAGGAAAAAAAATTCAACTTTAAAAGACAATCCTCACGATTGATTATAGATGATGCCGAATACGACTTCGTTATTAAAGATGCAGTAGAGAAAAATAGATACGCAAATTGTAAAACAGCCTTCTTGTCCAATAAAACAAAGTTAGGTAGAATTGTTACTTACAGTGATGGAGAAAGCTCTGCATATCTACATTTGAGGGCTTCTATGCTGGGTTATGCATCTATCAATTTATTTGCAATGATAAATAGATTTCCTAGTATAGCAGTTAGAGTTGCAATTGATTCAATGTATGTCGATAAAAAATATATCAAAGAGGTAACTAAATTTACTAATAGCGAAGAGTCTTGAGGAACATGGCGAATTAAACGTGAAATACAATGCGATTATTCTGAATCAGCAGACCTTGAGATTAAAAGCAGTTACTTGAAGAACGATAATTCTATCAGTGAAAAATCCGAAGGATTTTCTATGTCTAAAGCACCACCGATATCAGATCCAATTTGTAGATATAAAACAGTTTATTTAAACGGTTGTGGTGGATCTGGAAAGACAACACGTGTGATAGAATTATATCGAGAGAGAACGTCCATGATTGTACTCACACCAACCCATAGACTAGCGAGAGAGATAAAACAACGAAATGTTGAAGCTTGTACGTATCATAGTTTTTTTCGATACAAGGGCGATGCTTGGACTCCTGAGCGAATGGGTGAAAAATTTATTCCAGCGGTTATTATTTGGGATGAAGCATGTACTGTTTCAGAAGATGTATTAAAAATGTTTCTTGATTGGTTATTGCAAAATAATACAAAAGTTATATTGTGCGGCGATCATGGTCAACCACCACCATTTGTTGGTAGAAGACCACATAATTGGTTAAAAGGATTTGTTGATTATTACGAAGAAATTGATACTGACTATAGAGCACTCGATGAGCAGTTACGTGAGTTTAAAAAACTAATTAGATTACAACCCGATATAATTCAATGTGAAGTAGCGCGTGAAATAATTTCTGAAACGCCTATGAATGATTTTTGGGAAACATGGAGACCAAATGATTTTGTAGTAGCAAGTAGAAAGATAGTCAGAGACGCACTTCAGAAAAAGTTGTTTGAGCTACACAAGAAAAAAATTCCCAACGTTTCCAGTACCGTTGTGTTATTGACCATTGGATACACGAAAGCAGAATATTGAAGTTGAAATTCCAGGCCAGACGGAGAAACAGATTCTAGTGTTAAATGATATTGTGCTAGTTGATATCAATACTGTAAAAGATGCATTATGCGCTGATAAATCACCATGGACGCTTGGTTATGTAACAACAATACACTCGTCACAAGGATTGACCATCACGGATACAATTGTTTGGATAGTTGATAATCGCATTGAATGGTCAAATTTAGTCTATGTCGCAGTGTCCAGAGTACGACGAATAAATCAACTACGAAGGATTGTTTTCGATGATGATTTTAATGCAAATGATGATAACACTGATATTAGCATCATTAATAAAAAAAACTCTCTGGTTACAAACAGAAGGACAAAAACAAACAACGAGAATTTGATATAGATGCTGAAGTAATCGTATTAAAAGAACAACAGAATAATCATTGCGCCAGTTGCAATTGTATAATGCACTGGCAGTATTCGGATAAAGACCATCGACAATTCACCGTAGACAGAAAAAATAACAGTCTTGTTCATGTCAGAAACAATGTGATGTTGACCTGTCTTGAGTGTAATAGACGTAACGGAGCTAGTTAAGACCATGTGGCGGTAATTGAGTATCGTCCGGAATGACTTGTAGTTGTTCGCGTGTAAAACCACGCTGAGGTGCAGTTGAATCCAATATGTAGATTGGAGGTCTACCAGTTGATCGCGTTATGGTTGAAATTTTATGCGTAGTAACACTCCATATAGGATCAGTAGCTCTTCTTTTACCACCTTCAAGTTCTCATGGTTCATATAAATATCTCACAGTAACATCACTGAGAAGTGGCTGAGTGCTAACCCGCTGTGGTTGTTCGGAAATATATATTTTTTATTGCAATATTTGGTTTCATATTAATAGTTCGAGTAATCTCGTTATTTAACGCTGCAACTACACTCGGTAACCTTTGGACCCATTTGTCCGTCTTAGAGGACCTCGTCGATATATCCTTTCAAATGCAGAAGCGACTTCAGAAGCTGACTTTGTTTTCAATGGTTCTGCTTGTTTAAATTGACTCGCAATATCAACTACAGTTAGCGCGTATTTGTAACCATGGTCATGTGGTAAAAACAATAAATCAGCCTGATGAACTTCATTGGGTACGGTAACATCAAAATGAGAATAATTAATTTGTTTAGGCGGTGGTAGATAAATTTGCCATATAGCTTGTTTGGATAACCAATCTTTTGCAGTGAACTTTTTCACTTTTGCAGCGTTAGCGAGTTTACTAATTGCTGCTTTACCCCTCCAGTATCCTTTCGGAGAATAATAAATAAATTCCATACTATAAAAACACTGGTGTTTTTAATTACCAGCACCTAACACTAATTTGCCTTTCATAGCTGATTTGACCAACCATGAAGCCAATTTTTCTTTGAAGGATTTATCGGGAATAGCATTTAACGCATGAATTAATTTTACATCCGCGAGATGTCTTTGTTGCAAATTATTGCTTTTATATGCAACATCATGAGCATGACATGCCTTATCAATAGCATTTATCGGATACTCACCAGGCCGGGGCTGATTTTGATCATCAAGTCTGATATCTAATCTTGTTCCGGGACCAAAGTAGCTATATTCTGGAAGGTGTTTTTCTCCGGGGTATTTTGCCCATGGGGTACCGGGGAGTTTTCCAAGTTTTGCGGCAATATCACCTCCGAGTTGCTTTTTTTTTTAAAAATCTAATTTTTTTGTACCACATTTTACACACTTACCAGTAAGCGCTAGTCTATTGTTTTTAGTTGTAATCGTCGTCGCATCATTTGTACTAGTACGCTGTTTACATTTAACACAATATAAATCCATAATTTATATATAGAGTTATGAATATAATTGATTTTTCAGCGACTAAAAGAAGAGAACCGGTAAAACACCACGCAGCGCTTCCGAATTCTGTCCGTGCCATTATAATCGGACCATCTGGATCGGGTAAAACACAATTGCTGCTTAATTTGGTAATGCGATTTATGAAGTGGGATAAATTATATTTAGTTGCCCCATCCGTAGATGATCAACGGTGCTATGAAGTGCTAAAAGATTATAATGAAAATGCATCAGAAATTAAAGGTGAAAGTGTAATCGACTTTATTACTGATATTAATGATGCACCATCAGTAGAAGATCTCGATGGAGACATAAATAATCTTGTAGTGTACGATGATGTAATGTTAGATAATCAAAAGAACCCTGCTAGAATATTTTCACGAGGTAGGCATAAAAACACTGACGTGATATATGTCACTCAACGCTACACTCAAATTCCAAAAGTGATTCGCGATAACTGCAATATTCTTGCTGTATTCAATGGCGTTGATACACATACGCTACGAAATATTTGGCAGACATGGTGTTCCGATATGGACTTCAATGGATTTAAAAATTACTTTAGTCATGGTAAGTCAGTCCCATATGGATTTATAACAATAAATTTACACGACCCTCGGTCACGATATCGTATTGGACTTGATCAAATATTCAGTTAAATCATTTGTATTAATCAGCAGCAGGGAGGGCGAGATGACAACATATTTACGACATAGATGATAGCAATTTTGAGGGTGGTTATGACAATGTATTTACGACAAAATCGCTAAGGCTCCATTTTACAAATGGGGTCTTTATTTTTTTTGGTTAAAATATGAGATTTCGTAGGAAGGCTCCATTTGGCATTCTGAGGCTTTAATCGATTTTGTCGCAAAAATTTGTAGGGTTCACCCCACTGCTGCTACTACGATCTTGCAGAATTTTCTTTCGACGATAGTTAAAACCAATACTGTAACGATCGTCACGGCTGTCCCGGCTGTGTCGTTAATCTTATTCTCCCCAGCAGTAGCAGGTTTATATACCACGCACGCATCCAGATGAGTGTTCTTTGCCTCTTTTCCGTACATCAAGACATTTTCCAAATAAGCTCGGTGAGAGTAAGTATCCATACTCCTGCTGACCAGTTTGTTATTCAGGTACACATTCACTTCACTAAACAAGGAAAACATGAAATTATTGAAGTAAGCTACTCTGGCATTAATAACTAGATTGATGTTGTCCGTTTTTATTACTTTCACTTTTAAATACAAGTAACTGTTATTCAAGTTGATGTAACCTTCGCATTGTCCTTTGATTTCAAACTCGATAGGAGCGTAATCCGTCATAGAGGAGACGTGATGAAATTCGACCCATTGGGGTTCTTGCATCGTCATCATGGTGTATGGAAAGGCAAACAGATCCAGTTCCGACTTGGAACAAGCAGAGACCCTCGATACAACATTTTCGTTTTTGTTTGCAATTTAATAATCAAAAACGTCTAAGTTTTGAAAAGTTCTTTTTTCTTAGTCTTCCTAGCTTTGAAAGTGTGAAGTCCTCTGAACGGGTGTTGTCTTCATCGTGTCTTTCTGCCTTGTCCTTGCTGTGGTTTCAGGGAAGCAGGAAGGTCTGATCCAGCAGTGATCGTGGCATGTATAGGAGTTTCTCGCGGGCCCAAAAGGTCTTTGCCTGTTTGAAACAAAACATGTTTGCCTGCTCTATGAAAGCTTCTGTGTGGTTTTATTTGTCAATGATGACATTTTGAACAAATTCTTTACCGTGTGTCAACGCAGCATCTTTCAAGGCGTGCAATACCCCTGTTACCACCGGTTTGGGAACCAGTGAACCCTCAAACCCTGCCCTCGTTGTCGAGAGACTCCTTGGTACACAGGATACTTGTCTGAAAAAATGTGTTTAGAGTACTCGTTTTCGAAAATGGAGTTTAACGGTGACTTTCCCTTGGGTGAAAGGATTATTTTGTCCCAGATCTCATTTTATGGTAAGGTTGAGAGTTTCGAAATACGACTTTCTGACAAACAAATAGTGAAGATGTACAAATTCGCGGTGAACGACTTTAAAAGGATGACACGCAGTAACTGCACAGAGGTGTGTCCCACCCCGATGTACTCAACAATATCGGAGTACATAAAGATCAACTTCAATCCTTCATTTATTTCTACAGGGTATCGAAAATATTTGGCAAAAACCAACTTACCGGTCACAGCAGGTATTTCACTTGCAACCGTGATCAACTTTGGGTCTCCACACAAAATGTGATACAATTCAGGACAAAATGTAATGGCCAATACTTTGTCCTCCTGAAATTTGATCATGAGACAACGAACGATATAGAGGTACTCGATTGTGACACTTTTCCTAGCTCTCTCCAAAGCTTTACCAAACAAGAAATTGAACCTTTAAGCAAGGGTATTACCAAATGTTGACCATTAAAATAATAATAACCCGCATGAATTTTCAAACAGTAAGTAGTTCGTTGGTTTTCGGGTAATTTTGTTTTCATAAAGTCAGCTACAGCACGGCGTTCGTGTATGGTCTCTAACAGTTCTTGGTCATAAAATTCTACGGACACAGTGTTTTGATTTTCGACGATATTTTTGATTTGTGTAGGTGGGACCATTTCCACTAAAGCCACTTCCCAATAGACTTCGTGATCTAAATGAATGTTCTGAGGTAATTTGTCCGTGAAACTTCACAAAGTCTTATTGAGAAACACTTCCATGGAACTGTCACTGGGTAACGTTAAGTAGTTTTTAAGTGTCCGATACACTTGTCGTAAAGATATACATTTCAGTTTTGTTCCGGCAGCAGAAACAAAATTTGAACTCTTCCTTAACCCGCAGGATGGGTTGGATCTTAATAAATGCTGGCTATGTCCTTTTTCATTTTTTAATACGTGATCCAATTTTCACTAATGCTACTTTGTCTTTCTGTGGTATTTTCTTTTATTACAATGCTTTGCGTGACCGGCGAGCAATCGGTGTTGAAAAGAAGAATGAAGGAACAGGGGAAATCGGTTCGTGTTTCACGTATGGTTCCTCTTCGTTCGTATTCAATTCTGATGAAGAAGGGGTAGCCATCATTTTTTTAAGCCAACCAATTTATAGATGGTGGTGTTGTTAACTTACGTACTTTTCCTGGTGGAGAATGAAATTCGTCTTTTCCGTTTTGACTACTGGGGGCAGTGACGGTAATGGTGGTGATGGACTTTTCATCAAAGTCTTCAAATCTTTCAGAGGGTGAAGATGTTTTGTCTAAAACATTTTGGTAAAAGAGTTGCAATCGTTACAACAATTGACCGTACAATTGAGAATTTTCAGTTGCGGACCAATCGATGCGATCCATCAACAATTGCAATTCGTGTTGCAACTGGGACATCTTTCAAATGAAGGTTGGGAGTTTATTGCGGGGTCCGTTGTTCTTGCCAACGATGGTATTCCATCCATCGTTTTTAAGGCACTAAAGTAAGTTTTCCTCCTTCCATTAGATTTCAAGGATCACGTCTGAGATCTTTTTGTATTCAGTGTTATCCTTTATACTGTCTATCGGGATAATTCCAAATTTTTCCAATTCTCCTATTCTAAGGCTCACAGCAAGGTTCCTAACAGGGGTAGAATGGCAATTCCTACGCGTTGCACCAATATCTTTTTCTTTTGACGAATAGGGATGTTTTGGACTATTTGGCGAAGAGGCGAAGAACGTATCGATATTTGGCTAAGCGTTTGTTCTAATGTGGAGACAAAGGTATCGTAACTTTGAAAATATTCACTCATTCGCACACGGTATCGATGACATATCTGGAGGCATTTTGATTGAGATTTTTCGCATGAGTGGAGCAGCTTTGGACAGGATAGACATGTCCCAATGTTTGACTAAACGAGGAAGCAGTCCCTTGATTTTTATTTCCCTTTTGCTTTTTACACAGAAAAAACGACGATGGTAACGGTGTGCACTTCTTGGTGAGATCATCGTGACGTGATCAGGAGCACCAAAACACTGATTCCTATTTTATTTTTCAGATTTTCTATATACTGGAATGTGTCGCCACTGATTGTCTTTACGTCGTATAAACTTAATGACAGGCAAAACAGGTCGTGGAGGAGTTCGCAAATGGCTAAATAGGGCCAATTCATGGTTGGACAACTCCATTGAACTTTGTAACACGCATGATCTCTCTTGGAATTTGATTTTGGAGGCACGTACATTGCGAACAGCGGCAACTGCTGCTAAAGAGGAAGAGTGTTTCAACGCTGGAGGAGACGTTTCGTAAACGTTTTCTTGTAAATATAAATTGTCTTGTGTGGGCTTTTTTTTCTGAGGTGGTGACTTGCTTTTGGTAGCTTGGCTCTTTTTCTTTTGGTACGAAAGGAGGGACATGTTTCTTGGAACCAATTGTGAGCGAATTAGGATCCCATTTTAAAAGTGAACGAATGATGACACCTCCTATTGAACTATTACCTCCAGGTTTCAAAATAATTTCCTTTTTGGTTTGAGTGTCGATGCGAGCATCGGCCAGTTGCTTTGAGGCTACTTTGTTTCTGTCAACAAAAATAAAAGTTTGATTTGATATGGAATCTGAATGATGCCTTGCAGTAATTGACGTGATGTCACCGTAAACCACCGTAAGACTTCTTTGAGTCAGGCTTGTAAGAAACGAGCATATATTTGTTGACTTTTTTCACAAGTAATGCCGTAAAAGGCATGAAGCAATTTAACGGAAAGATGAGAGTGATGGGACGTCATGTTGACGGTGTGCGAGACAGAGTCCAAGTGACCAATGGTTTTATAGATTTCGCTTCATGGTGGTCATTGTTAAGTCGACGATGGGGACGTGTAAACGACAGGTCCTTCGTCCTGGCTCAGGGTTGAAACGGGTAAGAAATCACAAATGTTCAGCGTATTGGGTTTTAAATGCACGAGTAAATAAGCGTGTGGGGTTACATAGTCATATTCGCTGGGATGAGTTAGCCAAGGAGTTCCAAACTGATTGACTAAGACCTGTACTTGCGATTTATCTCTAGCACTTTTAGAAAAAACTACGAAGTGAGCATTGCGACTGATGTACGATTGTCTTTACCTTGTTGAAACAAATTTTGGGTGATGTAAATGACACTGGCATTACAATGATGCCCTTTACATGTAAACCACATGTTAATTTTTTCTTTGTCTTCTCCTAATATGTCATAAAAATACCAAATGGGTTTGACTAGGGTCAGTCAGATACGATGCAGTCTTCTTCGAAAGAAATTTCTTCTACAAATACAAGGGATTCACCACGGTCCCAGTACGTCCGGTTGTTGGACTTTATGGCACTGTCCAATACAACTAATTGTTCCGCTAAGAAGTACAATTTTCTGGGAGAGGACAGCAACCTTTACTGTTAAGAATCCTATTTTTACGTACATGGGATTCATAGACTTCTAGTTTTAGAATTCTAGCTAGACCTATTCAGTTTTTATTTAGTCATAATTCCATTTCATCTTAAAAAATGCAAACACAATACAAGAATAAATAAAAGGTCGTGTACACTGTCTTTTGTCTGATCTTTAAGCAACACATCACATCATATATTCACAATTTCTCTTAAATTTTAATGAATTTCATCACGACAAATTTAAACTATAATCGCAAGTTACATATACAATAGTTATGTATGATAACAGTTAACACCATAAAATAGTGGCAATATTTAAATATTTATTTTTAAGACAATGACCAAGGAATCATCAACTGGAATAAATTCAATATCGTAGACTTGTCATGATAGACCATATTTTTCATGTAACAATTTACTGTATTGTAATATGTGAAGATATGTTCTGAGAAGCGATACAATGTCAGAGTACTCCACCAGTATTTAGTGACTATCTCTCTTAGGTTATAGTCACCATATCCACATTTTGCATGTTTTGAAAGCTATAATATACACCGAGTAGATCACTGCACAAACCACTACTGCCCACATCAGATTTGCCTTTGAGGTTATAGGTTTAAACTGCAATATAATTTTGATATCATATTTTTCAGACATAGTATTGTTTTTATGGCCTGAAATTTAGCTATCAAACGACTGTCGCGGACGACAAGTGCACAATATACATGTTTTACCTGATACCGTATCCGACAAGGTATTTAAAGCTCTTTGCGGTGCCGTCTCAGAGAAAGAGGTTAAGGTTACCCATGAGGAACTTGATCAATACACTACCATAGTAAGGCTGTTACTGGCAGCAGAGGATTTTCTCTGGCAAGGTTCAGATATAACAAACCTATCAACACATTGGCCTATCAAGCAGATATTTCTATGCATCAAGTCTCTGAATTTCCTTGGATTTATTTTACACTAGTCACACAGTGCCAGGTGTCAGTCTCAGTTTGTGTTAGAATGGTTATGAGGTGTGTAACCATGTAGAGACCATCAGGAGAAACATTCATCAAAAAATTTTGAACAATACAAATTTCATTTAAGATTAATAAACTTTATTATCAAAAGACAAACATAACAACAGTGGAAATATGTAACTATGATACACATTAATCACTGTGGTATAGTATTAATATGTGGACCAGTCATACAAAAGGTCATGGATCGACTCCCACGCTTTGCGTTTTGATTTTGATTTTCAATGTATGCTTTGAACATTACTATATTTAATTATAAAACTATTACGTTATTCATATATAGGGTACAAACGCACATTTTAAGTGCGTAATTTGTTATCTTTATTTCAGAAAGAAGTATGTTACTCAGATATAACGTGCGAATATTATAAAAAGACAATGTTTGTGTTTTTTGGATATGTGCATGTTTGTGAGTCAGTAGGCTATGGGGACAAAATGGACACTCAATTTCCAAAGAAGGAATCTCAGCCTGGGACGATATGGCTCTGCGATGTTTCAAAAAAATGGCACACCATTGGACAATATAGCTCCAATGGGAATTTTGTTTTAGTGACTATTACATCCTGGAACTGTATAGTGCAAAGAGGTATGTCAACGGTGTAGCAAGAAGCTGAAATAGTTTGACCTCAATAAGCACAGGTAGCACTAAATCACAAAAAATATACCATCCACATCAACAAAACGAGCAGCATAAAACACAATAATATACTACATTAGCAACGAAACGAGCAGCATAAAAAACACAAAATATACTTTCTCTACAACGAAACGAGCAGTATTAAAGACACAAATTTACTATCACACCAAGGAAAACGAATCCGAACCCAAACACATACACACATCAGGAAAGTAGTAAGTGTTTATAGTTACACTACTCTAGATTCATACGAATTGGCAAATTAAATCGTCTCTCTTTTCTACAAAAGGCTGCTTTTTTATTGAACTCCATATCCTCATTGCTAATACTTGCATTTTCCAGGACGGGCACCGCACACACATCGCAGGCTCCATTCATTCTCATAATTTACATTTTTGATCGGAAGAGCAGACTTAGTTTGAGTGGCTTCACTCTCAGTCTATATCTCGGAGAGAATGAATGCTTCCCTTCGATACCACAACTGTGGATGAATAAGTTGTGGCACTGGTAGTGGCATTGCTGGTTGTTCTGCTGGTGCTGATGCTTGAGGTGTCCTCACATCATGTTTCACTTAATACTGCGGTAAAATTAAGTGAGGCAAGATTCTTTCCTAATGTTTTCTTCTTAATCTACTACTCCTCTATCTTTATTCTTTCTTCTATTGGCTCCGTGGTCAGTTCATCTAAAGTGCGCCTGGCTGTTTCTTTGTTAACAGGGAGTAATAGTAATCTTTGTTTTACTGTCTAAGATTGCGACCCTGTCTGGCAGCAGGCTTTCCTATAATATAAGGCCTGATTCTGCGAAAGGAGAAAGAGAATTTTTTGGTGTCCATTCCACTGTCCACAAATGCTCTCTCTGGTTCTTGCTTCAGCTGTTGCTGCTGCTGCTGTTCTTCTGTTTTTTTTTCTGAAGCCTGTATTTCTCAGTCCATTGTTGTAGTTCTTTCTTAATTTCTTCTCTTAAGACATCGTTTATGAGGTCTTGGGCTATAGAGAACATGCTAACATTCTCTATGTCTTCAGGATTAAGTATCACGTGTAGCCTGACACGATGTAATTGAACGTGAGCTTCGTTGAGTTTAGCTAGTCTGGAAGGCATCTTCGTAGTTTGACGAGTCAACAGTGAATGGTCAGGCTGAATTTGTCTTTGGATTATAGTCGCTTATTGCCTGGTGACATTCGTGCCGCTGGTTGTGACCCTGGGCTGGGTGTATGTCCCTTTAAGAGGAAGCTTGGCCCCGAGCTGGGTATTCTGGAACTTTGAAGATGAAGGACGCGCCCTTGGAGACGCCGGGGAAGAACAAAGAATAAGAAAGAAAACCTTGTTTAGGATTACTATACCTTTTACAACTATTAATAAATATTTCCTAATCATATCCTTTTAAGTGAAGTTATTGTTAATTTATCCTACGTTTATTGTTATGATCATTGTAAATTTTGAATAGTAGTAGAAATTATTATTTGATTTATTTAGTGTTAAAGATTGTGGCTAGATTAATTGGTTCTATTACTGATATTTATTTATTATTATTGTTTCTTCTGTAAGCCTTCATGATTTCAATTCTGATTGGCTGGTTTGTGTCTGCATTTCAATTCTTTCCTAGTCCATTATTGTTTTCCAATTAGATAAAGTGTGCTCCAAAAAATTCGGCCAATCAGCTGCGGCCTTTTATAATAAGCTTATTTAAAGATACTTTCCGTTTTTGTAACGCGCTTCTATATTTATCATGGCATGTCAGACGGACTTTGTATAGAAAGACAAAGAAATGTTATTTCGATCAGGTATACGACGGTTTTGGGGATAGAAAATGTTTATTCCACTTTACAAGGATTTATTTATTTATGTATATCGCCGTCTTGTTTGTTCTGTTTTAACAAAAAAGCGTTTAATGTTATTTGTGACAGTGGGAGTGTATTTGCTTTTTGTTAAAGGATTGGATATTAACTAGGAACGTGATGGGATAATTGAATTTATATGAGTGATTTTTCAATAGTCGATTAATCTTACTTTTAATCCGTTATATGTAACTTAAGCTTACGTTATCCTTACCGCTTTTTATATTGTTAGTCCGTCTGAAGAGATACTCCTAATATTATCCAAATCCAGTTCCGAAGTTTCGTTCCTTTCCTTTGTCCATCGTTACCCCCCTGACAGTCCTCCTCCTTGCTCCTCGCCGGGAGCCCCAAGAAACACGTCCCTTCCCTTCAAAGGCTAGTAGAGGAATGATCAGACTTTATTTGGCTTTGGATTATAGTCGCTTATTGCCTGGTGGCATTCGTGCGATTGTTTGTGACCTTGGGCTGGGCGTATGTCCCTTTTCAAGTCTGTCTTCTTGGATGATAATTTTGCACTCGTTGTCATGAGCCATCAAATGGAAAACAGCACTACTACGATTAAATTTCAATCGAATATCTACTCCTTTTACCAATTACTTGTCTTGCAACCACATTTCCAAATGCAAACGATCCATTTGGTATAAAGTACAATATTGTAGAATTTTCTTTCGACGATAGATAAAACCAATACTGAAAGGATCGACACGACTGTCAGGGCACAGAGGTGTGTCCCTCCCCGATGTACTCAACGATATCGGAGTACATAAAGATCAACTTCAATCCTTCATTTATTTCTACAGGGTATCGAAAATATTTGGCAAAAACCAATTTAGCAGTCACAGCAGGTATTTCACTTGCAACCGTGATCAACTTTAGGTCTCCACCCAAAATGTGATACAAGTCAGGACAAAATGTAATGACCAATACTTTGTCCTCCTGAAATTTGATCATTAGACAAGGAACGATATAGAGGTGCTCGATTGTGACACTTTCCCTAGCTCTCTCCAAAGCTTTACCAAACAATAAATTGAACCTTTAAGCAAGGGTATTACCAACAGTTGACCATTAAAATAATAATAACCGGCATGAATTTTCAAACAGTAAGTAGTTCGTTGGTTTTCGGGTAATTTTGTTTTCATAAAGTCAGCTACAGCACGGCGTTCGTGTATGGTCTCTAACAGTTCTTGGTCATAAAATTCTACGGACACAGTGTTTTGATTTTCGACGATATTTTTGATTTGTGTAGGTGGGACCATTTCCACTAAAGCCACTTCCCAATAGACTTCGTGATCTAAATGAATGTTCTGAGGTAATTTGTCCGTGAAACTTCACAAAGTCTTATTGAGAAACACTTCCATGGAACTGTCACTGGGTAACGTTAAGTAGTTTTTAAGTGTCCGATACACTTGTCGTAAAGATATACATTTCAGTTTTGTTCCGGCAGCAGAAACAAAATTTGAACTCTTCCTTAACCCGCAGGATGGGTTGGATCTTAATAAATGCTGGCTATGTCCTTTTTCATTTTTTAATACGCGATCCAATTTTCACTAATGCTACTTTGTCTTTCTGTGGTATTTTCTTTTATTACAATGCTTTGCGTGACCGGCGAGCAATCGGTGTTGAAAAGAAGAATGAAGGAACAGGGGAAATCGGTTCGTGTTTCACGTATGGTTCCTCTTCGTTCGTATTCAATTCTGATGAAGAAGGGGTAGCCATCATTTTTTTAAGCCAACCAATTTATAGATGGTGGTGTTGTTAACTTACGTACTTTTCCTGGTGGAGAATGAAATTCGTCTTTTCCGTTTTGACTACTGGGGGCAGTGACGGTAATGGTGGTGATGGACTTTTCATCAAAGTCTTCAAATCTTTCAGAGGGTGAAGATGTTTTGTCTAAAACATTTTGGTAAAAGAGTTGCAATCGTTACAACAATTGACCGTACAATTGAGAATTTTCAGTTGCGGACCAATCGATGCGATCCATCAACAATTGCAATTCGTGTTGCAACTGGGACATCTTTCAAATGAAGGTTGGGAGTTTATTGCGGGGTCCGTTGTTCTTGCCAACGATGGTATTCCATCCATCGTTTTTAAGGCACTAAAGTAAGTTTTCCTCCTTCCATTAGATTTCAAGGATCACGTCTGAGATCTTTTTGTATTCAGTGTTATCCTTTATACTGTCTATCGGGATAATTCCAAATTTTTCCAATTCTCCTATTCTAAGGCTCACAGCAAGGTTCCTAACAGGGGTAGAATGGCAATTCCTACGCGTTGCACCAATATCTTTTTCTTTTGACGAATAGGGATGTTTTGGACTATTTGGCGAAGAGGCGAAGAACGTATCGATATTTGGCTAAGCGTTTGTTCTAATGTGGAGACAAAGGTATCGTAACTTTGAAAATATTCACTCATTCGCACACGGTATCGATGACATATCTGGAGGCATTTTGATTGAGATTTTTCGCATGAGTGGAGCAGCTTTGGACAGGATAGACATGTCCCAATGTTTGACTAAACGAGGAAGCAGTCCCTTGATTTTTATTTCCCTTTTGCTTTTTACACAGAAAAAAACGACGATGGTAACGGTGTGCACTTCTTGGTGAGATCATCGTGACGTGATCAGGAGCACCAAAACACTGATTCCTATTTTATTTTTCAGATTTTCTATATACTGGAATGTGTCGCCACTGATTGTCTTTACGTCGTATAAACTTAATGACAGGCAAAACAGGTCGTGGAGGAGTTCGCAAATGGCTAAATAGGGCCAATTCATGGTTGGACAACTCCATTGAACTTTGTAACACGCATGATCTCTCTTGGAATTTGATTTTGGAGGCACGTACATTGCGAACAGCGGCAACTGCTGCTAAAGAGGAAGAGTGTTTCAACGCTGGAGGAGACGTTTCGTAAACGTTTTCTTGTAAATATAAATTGTCTTGTGTGGGCTTTTTTTTCTGAGGTGGTGACTTGCTTTTGGTAGCTTGGCTCTTTTTCTTTTGGTACGAAAGGAGGGACATGTTTCTTGGAACCAATTGTGAGCGAATTAGGATCCCATTTTAAAAGTGAACGAATGATGACACCTCCTATTGAACTATTACCTCCAGGTTTCAAAATAATTTCCTTTTTGGTTTGAGTGTCGATGCGAGCATCGGCCAGTTGCTTTGAGGCTACTTTGTTTCTGTCAACAAAAATAAAAGTTTGATTTGATATGGAATCTGAATGATGCCTTGCAGTAATTGACGTGATGTCACCGTAAACCACCGTAAGACTTCTTTGAGTCAGGCTTGTAAGAAACGAGCATATATTTGTTGACTTTTTTCACAAGTAATGCCGTAAAAGGCATGAAGCAATTTAACGGAAAGATGAGAGTGATGGGACGTCATGTTGACGGTGTGCGAGACAGAGTCCAAGTGACCAATGGTTTTATAGATTTCGCTTCATGGTGGTCATTGTTAAGTCGACGATGGGGACGTGTAAACGACAGGTCCTTCGTCCTGGCTCAGGGTTGAAACGGGTAAGAAATCACAAATGTTCAGCGTATTGGGTTTTAAATGCACGAGTAAATAAGCGTGTGGGGTTACATAGTCATATTCGCTGGGATGAGTTAGCCAAGGAGTTCCAAACTGTGGAGTTAAAATATGTTTGTTAATATGTCAATGTTGTATAAGTCTCTTTTTAATTCATTTTATTTCATTATAATAATGTCGTCTAACATGTTTGTTTTTTTTATATTTTTTATTTATAAAAACCGTGGTTTCTTGAGTCGTAGATGTGACTCGTGTTGGCACGTGCTGTGTATGGTAGCAAATTCATTGCAGGTAAACATTCAAGAATGGCCACGAGGGCGACTGGCTGACGCTGGGTCAGGTTTTCCTGAATGTTCAGAAGTATTGGGAAATTGCATGCTTCCTCGTGCGCGTGCAGTTTAGGCTACTCATTAGCTTTCACATATATGCTTGAGATTTTGTGATTCATACACAGTCACGGACCGACCGTCCTCGTCTAGAGTCAACAGTCACGGACAGACTCTCGTAGTCGTGTCTGTTATGCAACTTCTAATTTGTTAAGCCAGAAGAAGTTGTCATTATGTCTACGTAAAATAACATGCCGTGTTAGAGGAACTATTATTCACTTCGTCTTTAAAATTTTCCTAGAGAACAACATTACGTATTTGGACATTTTCTCCCTAATATTGGAACGGGACAACACATACATTGTTTATTGTAATAATTCTGGAATTTGCTGTTAGCCTTCGTCTGACGTGGTGAACCGCCATTTGGGACCGGAACATCATTCTTTCAGACTGTGTTTAGAACTCTTTACAGGACTTATATTTCTTTTATTTTAAACAAAATTTGGATATTTTCTGTAAACCGTAAGTCTTGTTTAAATAATTTGCATTATTTTTATGTGTTCTAGTAAAATAAATTGTATCATTGTTATAATTTTAAAGCTTGCTGTGTTCACTCTTTTATGTTAATTAGAACGAGCCGTCACGAGACAAAGGATAACAATGTCTTTCTCAATACCACTGTACACAAATTTTATAAGAAATTCACCAAGTATGTAACCTAGAAAGATTTAAAATAACTGCAGCTTATACTTTTCGTTGACATTTTTTTTTCATTGTTTAATTGCAGTTCATATGTGTGTAAAATAAATTAAATACATAACAAATACGAATATGAGTAATATATGACGTCATAAACGATCGAATTATATAAGTATCTATTAGCACGGCAACGATGTACCATCTTTTGGAAAATCTGTTCGCACGGCCGCCTTGTCACAATTGAAAACTGATCCGCACGCGTTAGCGACGAGTAATTCATACTGTCAGTTTATAAACTGAGCTAAACATAACATATAACCGTCATTCTCGATATAGATTTGTTAACCGAGTCTTAAATGTAATTGTTCCATAATATAGAGTTCGTATGGCGACAGTGTCTAAATTTAACACCTCTGCCGTTCGCTAACACTAGTCACACAGTGCCAGGTGTCAGTCTCAGTTTGTGTTAGAATGGTTATGAGGTGTGTAACCATGTAGAGACCATCAGGAGAAACATTCATCAAAAAAATTTTGAACAATACAAATTTCATTTAAGATTAATAAACTTTATTATCAAAAGACAAACATAACAACAGTGGAAATATGTAACTATGATACACATTAATCACTGTGGTATAGTATTAATATGTGGACCAGTCATACAAAAGGTCATGGATCGACTCCCACGCTTTGCGTTTTGATTTTGATTTTCAATGTATGCTTTGAACATTACTATATTTAATTATAAAACTATTACGTTATTCATATATAGGGTACAAACGCACATTTTAAGTGCGTAATTTGTTATCTTTATTTCAGAAAGAAGTATGTTACTCAGATATAACGTGCGAATATTATAAAAAGACAATGTTTGTGTTTTTTGGATATGTGCATGTTTGTGAGTCAGTAGGCTATGGGGACAAAATGGACACTCAATTTCCAAAGAAGGAATCTCAGCCTGGGACGATATGGCTCTGCGATGTTTCAAAAAAATGGCACACCATTGGACAATATAGCTCCAATGGGAATTTTGTTTTAGTGACTATTACATCCTGGAACTGTATAGTGCAAAGAGGTATGTCAACGGTGTAGCAAGAAGCTGAAATAGTTTGACCTCAATAAGCACAGGTAGCACTAAATCACAAAAAATATACCATCCACATCAACAAAACGAGCAGCATAAAACACAATAATATACTACATTAGCAACGAAACGAGCAGCATAAAAACACAAAATATACTTTCTCTACAACGAAACGAGCAGTATTAAAGACACAAATTTACTATCACACCAAGGAAAACGAATCCGAACCCAAACACATACACACATCAGGAAAGTAGTAAGTGTTTATAGTTACACTACTCTAGATTCATACGAATTGGCAAATTAAATCGTCTCTCTTTTCTACAAAAGGCTGCTTTTTTATTGAACTCCATATCCTCATTGCTAATACTTGCATTTTCCAGGACGGGCACTGCACACACATCGCAGACTCCATTCATTCTCATAATTTACATTTGTGATCAGCAGAGCAGACTTAGGTTGAGTGGCTTCACTCTCACAGTCTTCCATCTCTGGGAGAGTGAATGCTTCCCTTCGATACCACAACTGTGGATGAATAAGTTGTGGCACTGGTAGTGGCATTGCTGGTTGTTCTGCTGGTGCTGATGCTTGAGGTGTCCTCACATCATGTTTCACTTAATACTGCGGTAAAATTAAGTGAGGCAAGATTCTTTCCTAATGTTTTCTTCTTAATCTACTACTCCTCTATCTTTATTCTTTCTTCTATTGGCTCCGTGGTCAGTTCATCTAAAGTGCGCCTGGCTGTTTCTTTGTTAACAGGGAGTAATAGTAATCTTTGTTTTACTGTCTAAGATTGCGACCCTGTCTGGCAGCAGGCTTTCCTATAATATAAGGCCTGATTCTGCGAAAGGAGAAAGAGAATTTTTTGGTGTCCATTCCACTGTCCACAAATGCTCTCTCTGGTTCTTGCTTCAGCTGTTGCTGCTGCTGCTGTTCTTCTGTTTTTTTTTCTGAAGCCTGTATTTCTCAGTCCATTGTTGTAGTTCTTTCTTAATTTCTTCTCTTAAGACATCGTTTATGAGGTCTTGGGCTATAGAGAACATGCTAACATTCTCTATGTCTTCAGGATTAAGTATCACGTGTAGCCTGACACGATGTAATTGAACGTGAGCTTCGTTGAGTTTAGCTAGTCTGGAAGGCATCTTCGTAGTTTGACGAGTCAACAGTGAATGGTCAGGCTGAATTTGTCTTTGGATTATAGTCGCTTATTGCCTGGTGGCATTCGTGCCGCTGGTTGTGACCCTGGGCTGGGTGTATGTCCCTTTAAGAGGAAGCTTGGCCCCGAGCTGGGTATTCTGGAACTTTGAAGATGAAGGACGCGCCCTTGGAGACGCCGGGGAAGAACAAAGAATAAGAAAGAAAACCTTGTTTAGGATTACTATACCTTTTACAACTATTAATAAATATTTCCTAATCATATCCTTTTAAGTGAAGTTATTGTTAATTTATCCTACGTTTATTGTTATGATCATTGTAAATTTTGAATAGTAGTAGAAATTATTATTTGATTTATTTAGTGTTAAAGATTGTGGCTAGATTAATTGGTTCTATTACTGATATTTATTTATTATTATTGTTTCTTCTGTAAGCCTTCATGATTTCAATTCTGATTGGCTGGTTTGTGTCTGCATTTCAATTCTTTCCTAGTCCATTATTGTTTTCCAATTAGATAAAGTGTGCTCCAAAAAATTCGGCCAATCAGCTGCGGCCTTTTATAATAAGCTTATTTAAAGATACTTTCCGTTTTTGTAACGCGCTTCTATATTTATCATGGCATGTCAGACGGACTTTGTATAGAAAGACAAAGAAATGTTATTTCGATCAGGTATACGACGGTTTTGGGGATAGAAAATGTTTATTCCACTTTACAAGGATTTATTTATTTATGTATATCGCCGTCTTGTTTGTTCTGTTTTAACAAAAAAGCGTTTAATGTTATTTGTAACAGTGGGAGTGTATTTGCTTTTTGTTAAAGGATTGGATATTAACTAGGAACGTGATGGGATAATTGAATTTATATGAGTGATTTTTCAATAGTCGATTAATCTTACTTTTAATCCGTTATATGTAACTTAAGCTTACGTTATCCTTACCGCCTTTTATATTGTTAGTCCGTCTGAAGAGATACTCCTAATATTATCCAAATCCAGTTCCGAAATTTCGTTCCTTTCCTTTGTCCATCGTTACCCCCCTGACAGTCCTCCTCCTTGCTCCTCGCCGGGAGCCCCAAGAAACACGTCCCTTCCCTTCAAAGGCTAGTAGAGGAATGATCAGACTTTATTTGGCTTTGGATTATAGTCGCTTATTGCCTGGTGGCATTCGTGCGATTGTTTGTGACCCTGGGCTGGGCATATGTCCCTTTAAGAGGGCGCTTGGCCCCGAGCTGGACCTTCTGGAACTTTGAAGAGGAAGGACGTGCCACCCGGAGTCCCCGGGAAAGAACGAAGAAGAAGAAAGAAATACCTTGATTAGGATTACTATACTTTTTACAACTATTAATAAATATTTCCTAATCACTTCTTTTTATTGAAGTTATTGTTAATTTATCCTAATTTTATTGATATGATTATTGTAACTTTTGTATAGTAGTAGCAATTATTTTTTGATTAATTTATTGTTATAGATTGTGGCTAGATTTATATATTCTTTTACAGATGTTTATTTTTTATTATTGTTTTTTGTGTAAGCCTTCATGATTTCAATTCTGATTGGCTGGTTTTCGACTATTGAAAAATCACTCGCCTATAAATTAAACTATCCCATTTCAATCATTTCCTAGCCCATTATTGTTTTCCAATTAATAAAGTGTGCGCCAAAACTTCGGCTAAACAGCTGCGGCCTGATATAATATGCTTATTTAAAGAGAGGTTCCGTTTTTATAACGCGCTTCTATATTTATCATGGCAGGTCAGACGGACATTGTATAATAAGACAAAGAAATGTTATTTGTAACAGTGGGAGTGTATTTGCGCTTTAATTGGATTTGATATTAACTAGGAAAGGAATGGGATAATTGAATTTATATGTGAGTGATTTTTCAATAGACGATTAATCTTACTTTTAATCCGTTATATCTTACTTTTAATCCGTTATATCTAATTTAAGTTTACGTTATCCTTACCGCCTTTTACATTTTTAGTCCGTCTGAAGAGAATCACTCCTAATATTATCCAAATCCAGTTCCGAGTTGCGTTCCTTTGTCCATCGTTGTTCTGTCCACCCGTTTTTCCCCCTGCTCCTCGCCGGAAGACCCAAGAAACACGTCCTCTCCCTTCAAAGGCTAGTAGAGGAATTGTCAGACTGCTATGCTGTGCTATGCTATTATAGTCATGTATACTCTCTCGTGTTTTACGACTCGTTCAAAGTCCTGAAAAGGGCTAGTGGCTTTTCCTCCTTCCGAGGCCGAGCTCACCTGTGCCCCAGTGCTTGACACTTTTTTTGCTCCGACTTGTGGGACTTGGTAACCCCCTGGTGGCTTACCGCCTCAGCCGGATGTCAATTTTCAGTGACGTTGCTATCCATGGAGACACTTAGCCCCTGGGCTGGGCTTTTGGTCGTGGGCTTGACCTTTTTGGTGACTTTAAGAACCTTTCCTTTAGTCTCATTGAAAAATCCAGAGTACCTCCGCGCCAGACCCAGAAAAGGCAAAGGAAATAGTCCAGCAAAGAGAGGTACCGTAGAGCCCCACCGCTTACCAGTTTTTGTAGTGTTGTTGTTCATACCCCATGACCACTTCACACTAAAAGGCAATTGAGATTTGTAATCTTTTCTCTGCGTGAGTATGTGGCCCGGGGCGCTTTTCCTCCCTGTTGTTGTTTCGTTCCATCTATCCTCCTGCTTCCCGTAGTCTCTTTAGTCCATCCTGGCATTAAATGTTGTGTACACCCTACCTGTGATTAGTGATCTTTCGTTTCCCATTGTCTAGTTGGGGGTGGGAGTTCTTAAATATCTGCCAAACATGTGTGAGTCATATACGTTTCAAATAAATACTAGTTGTGGAATTTCCTATTGTGTTTTTGGTTATTGTTTTTGCGTACTATGCGTACTTTTTGATTTCCGAAAAGAATGTAAAAATTGGATGGGTACCAGTTACCCTGAGAAGTTTCAGATCTTAATTAGGTAGTTGGAATGTTGGGAAAAAATAAAAGCCAATCATTTCTTTAAGGGCCACCGGTATAGTTGTATACCCAATGAGGGCTCAAAGCCAAAAAGAGCCCAATGTATGGCAAAATGAATAATTTTTTCAATTCTCCACTGCCGTTAAAACAACAGTGGAGTTAAAGTATTTATAAATAAATACCGTATCAGCAGCGATCGTATTTATTCTTTCTTTATTTCATCTTGCAAAATCCTCTTTTTTAATATTTTAGCGTAAATAGTAAACAATTTCTTGGTCATTTTTTTATTCTCCTGTAACTTCTTTCTTCTTCTTTGTTCTTTTCTTTTCTTTGTTCACTCAGCTCATGGTCAGACTGGCTAGACTAGGCTATCTGTGTTATAGTCATGTTTACCCTCCCGTGTTTTATGACTGTTAAAGCCCTAAAATAGACTAGTGTATTCTCCTCCTTCAGAGGTCGAGCTCAACCGTGTCTCAGTGATAGACACTTTTTTATGCCCCGGCGCATGGGCTTTTTAACCCCCCTGGTGGCTCACCGCCTTAGCCGGATGGCACTTTTAAGTAAAATTTCTATCAAGGAGGCACTTAGCCCCTGGGCTGGGCTTTTGGTCGTGGAGCTGACCTTTGTTTGGAGACATTAAGACCTTTGTTTTTCTAGTCCCATTGAAACACCCCAAGGTGCCTCCACGCTAGCCCCAGAATAGGCAAAGGAAATAGACCAGCAAAGAGAGGTACCGTAGAGCCCCACCAGTAGTATAGGAAAATGAGGGTTTTGGCCCACCCACCCCCTCCCACACCTCCTCCCCCACCCCCGCCAAACCCTCCTTTTCCTATACCACTACTATGTAGACAGATATTTTTTAACCAGACAAAACAACAGGTGTTGGAATGCGATAAGCTCTGTCAACAGAAGTGACGAATTTGTTAGAACTGCGTATGTGTGGAATATGATTATTCTAAAGACGGCAAATAGGTTTTACCACAAATTTTTTATCAGACAACAGGATGAAAATTAAACTGTGCATTAGATCGTTTCAGTTAACAAGGCGGAAATTAAACTAGCATTAGAATGAAAATGATATTATTTTATATCTCATTACCAATGATTAATGTTTCAACTGTTGAAATTAAAAATACTTCACTATCACGACTATAGATACTAAATTTTACTTTACCGCTCACACAGCGATGGGACTCGAACAAATCTTTCATTTCTGGTTTGTTCAGAGGATATTTTTTGTTGATAAAATATACCTTTGACCGATCGAGATCAATTGTGAGTTTAGTATAGTTTTGTTGGCTAATGGGGCTGTGAAAGTTTTTAAATTCCGCTAGCAACTTTTCATACAATTGTTCGAGATAATTGAAATACACGCTGTTATCAGATCTGATGAGCGAAAGTTTTAACTTGTCACGTGTTCCATTAAAACATATACCTGATGTTTCATTATTAAATTCAAATGTCAATTGTTTACCGTCCATTATTAGATATTTGATGTTACTATTGTAGCTATTTGTCATTGTCAAATTTTCGAACATTATAAGTTTAGATAAAATTTCAGTTGGAAAAGATAATGTCGAGTATAGATCTATCATCATGACAATACCCAAGGGCAAATGTATCTACCCCATTTTTACAATAGCGTTTGTCATCAAAATTATACAATCCACGTTTGATAATGACATCTGTTTCGAGTTTATGATGATTAGTTCGAATTGTCATAGCTCTCATAAAACTAACACCGCCATCAAGCGCATAACTGTAGTCATCAAATTTCATGAACATTTTAACAAAATCACGAGGCAGACCTTTTGCTGTTTCCTTTATTTTATTATTGTCCAATAATACGGCATACATTTTACTACGTAATCCGATAAAGTATTTGTTAGCGCTTGAGTTCATTTCATCTTTAAACTTACCAGTAACCTTTTTATTTGTGTCGTCATGAAATTTACTGTCACGTGGATAATCGGAAAGATCAAACAGATATCGATTTTTGTACATGTCCTGATAGATGTCCTCACATTCGATTTGATATACGAGCGAATCAGTATCAGTAAACAATAATCTACTAGCCGGCCACTGATTTTTAACAAAAGTGTAATGAAAATCGTACATCAGCCACTTTGATAAATCTAACACTGCAGCTCCAACATAGATTGGCTTGTTTAGTTTTAGATTTACTTTTCTTCTTTGTATCGCAACAAGATTTTCATTAAATATTTTCATGCTCACAAAATCATCGTCTGACACAAGTTTGTTTCTGCGATTGACATAATTAACTATTTCATTATTTACACGTTTCCTAATATTCTCCATCGTCTTACCAAAAACGGAATTGTTCATCAGTTTAAAGAAGTTTTTTTCAAACTCTGTTTTCGCTGCAGCCCTTCTTGAAGTGTTTGAGTTAATATAACCTCTCATCCACGGCGACTGATTAAATTTTAGTACACGATGAACTTTTCTCAACACAAGACCAGCATCGACTGCTTGTTTTAAAACTTTGTAATGCAAAACGTAATTTTTCTTATCAAGTAAATTTGGTACTAGTTTCTTGACCATGGAATGTTGCCTTGGTGATGCTAACGCTTGATGTTCTTTTGATAACAAACTATAATCTATGACCATCGATTCCGCACAGAAAGTGTAATCGTTATGTAATTTGTGTAGCGAATTTGGATAATCAAGATCAACTTCAACGAAATAGGAAGCATCTTTGGGTAATTTTTTTTCTGTCTCCGATAGAAATCGATCAGCCGTGAACCAATGAAATCCACCAAGAGGCATTGGTTCTGCCATCGAATACCCGTACAAGTTATTACAATCTAGATAAACTATATACTTCGAAGGAAGGTCAGGGTTATACTGTTTCAAATATCTGTTGTTTGCTTCAGCATACTTTTTTGTTATCACGCTAATACCGCCTCGGATACCTATTTCAATAAAATTGAACATATCAACATCAGTCAGTAATTCTAACCTTACCTTACTAAACTTTAGCAGAGCATCCCATGACAGTCCAGGGGCAGAATAATACCGGCAAGGATCTAGTCCGTAAATATTATAACTCACTTCTCGAAAACTTTCAAAAACATCTGCTAATAATAACACGTCAGCTTTCAAATACAAATCATGATAATCACCAAAAGTCACAATCAAACTCTTTCCAGATATCTTGTGCATACCTGTACTCATCATCAGTTATACATTCATTTTTAAGTTGTGAGTAAAATTTGTCTTTGCCAGGTAAAGATGTTTCATCAAATTTACTCCAGTCGTCGAGGTATTCGTATGGAAAAACTCCTTTTTCAGCTAGTAGATTAAATTTATCTCCAAAACAGTCTCTTAGGTTATCAAATTTACTACAACCTTTTATTAGCTAATCTAACGAGGCTGCCATAAACTGCAGGCTGTCAATAAAACGCAATTTACCTAGCGTAACTGACATGTACTTTTCAAAATTATTCGGGATGCATTTGATGACATTATCGAGTTTTAGACGAGATTTTATATCAAGATCACCAAAAGCTTCTACTATAATATGGCTATCATATCCTCGAAAATTGTGAAGAATAACCGGAATAAAATCTGGAGCGTGAAATTTTAAATTACACTGATTATGAGCCGCTCCACGATACTGTCCAGTCAAATGACCATGGTCATGTAATTTTTTGTTGTCAGTATCAAAAGCTTTTTCACAAATATGACAAATTTCTGCTTGCTCGTGATCGGATTATTGTTGAGGTGGTAATTTTAATATTGGCGTTTCTTTTTTCAAACGATAAGTAATATTATCATCTTCATTAATCAACTGCTTGAGAAGGTAGACAGCTGGATTTTTACCACGATATAATTTAATTGGTTTAGATAATCTAGAATCAGTACAACAAACTACCTTATACGCTACTCCACACGGAACATGATTTTGAACCTTTCTTGTACTCGATTGATTAGGATTATTTTCTACGCCAAGTACAGGTTGAAGTGAACACTCAAAATCAGCGTATATAACGAAAGGAATTTTTAGTTTGTGATTATGATGGACAAACTGTAACACACTATTTTTTTAAAATGGCATTGTTTTTTTTTGCACATCATTACAGTACTGCAAATGCTTTTGTAATGTTTCATTGTTAGCACAACCATGCAAGCAGCGGTAACAAAAGAACTTTTTGTTCCTATTTTTATTGTACTGTTTACCAACTAGTCCGTTAAAGTTTTTAATCCAAACGTAATGATTTTTGTAAAACAGTAAATTTATAGTCGATTGTGAAGCTTTCTCTGAAATATATCTCGGGTATACATCCTCTTTTTCATCTAGTCCGAAAAGGTTAATTGAAACATTATTTTGCTTTTCAAATTTTGGTATTTGATTTTCTGCCACAGGAAAGTTAATATCTTTAAAATGTAATCTAGACACGTGACTGATATATTTTTCAACGCGATCAGCGTGTTTTTCTGCTGGAAATAGTGCGGAAAGAACATCCCATTGGAAACACTTGTTATCTACGTTTTTGATGTTTATACAACATCTTTAACTTTTTATTTTTGGTGGCAGGTCGATGTGTGAACTACCTCGTAATGCGTTATATTTCATCGTGTGAAACAATATTTCTTTGATCATTTCAAACTTCCAACCCGAACCTAATTGAGTGAATTCCTCTATTTTTTCCAGATTTCTTGGTGTATTTCATCAGATAGTGATAACAGATCAGTCCCAAGCAAAACACGTCTTGATTTTGCATTCATATAAGGTTCTACAATTTCCTTGTTAGTTAATTCTTCCGTTATAACTAACTTTGAAAATATAACATGATATTGCACAAATAATCTGATACTTTTGTGTTTTTCGAGCTCACGTTTTACAGTTGTCTGTAGTAGGTGGTAAAGATTTGCTGCATTAAAATTTACTAAAACAATTTGATTATCGAAACCAGCAAAAGCAGTCGCTATTTTATCAGGTTCTCCCATAAGGATTCTCTTAGCTATATCACGCAATTTTAACATTATTATACTATAATGTAATATCTAATTGATAATTTACCTCACACTGTGCATGCGCTAAAATCAATTGAAGATAAAAAAAATCGCCTATAATATAATGACAACAAATCTAACAAACACATGTGAGCAAGAAGCATATCAAATTCACCCAAAGTATAACTTTATCTCACACTGCGCATGCGCTAAAAATCAATTAGAGATAAAAAAATATCACCTATAATATAATGACAGTAAATCTGACAAGCGCACGTGAGCAAGAGATTTATCATGTTCACCCAAAATACATCTTATACGCTGGAAATACATTAGGTTCAGTTATTAACATCAAAACTAGAATATCTGTTGGCAAATTAACGTCAGCGGGTTATACGATTAGTGTAAAGGGAGATAATGCCGAGAGGATTGCAATGCTTAGAAAAGATTTTATTTACACGTTGTTTTGCGATGATATTCCAGAGGGACAGCGTGTATATCATGTGAACGATAAAGTCACTGATGACAACATTGAAAACTTATCCTTAGAAGATGAGTTTCAGCCGCATCCAGTATTTGATTTATACGAGGCTAACGATCGCGGTATTATTAGAAACAGAAAAACTAAAAAAGTTCTTAGTACTATTAGCAATATGGGATATATCAGGGTAACTGTTAGAGGAACATCGACAAATCAAGTTCGTTATCTTGGTCATAGGATTCTTAACGAGGTGTTCAATGGATCTATACCCAATGATCTGGTTACTAATCATATTAATAACGTAAAAACTGATAATCGATTGAGAAATCTGGAGCTAGTGACCCAGCAGGAAAATGTAAGAAAAGGACGAGGTGGTGGTATTAATTTTAGATGTCCAGCAAAACCTGTTATTTCAAAAAACCTTGAAACGGATGTGGAGATCGAATTCAAATCGATTACAGCTGCGGCAAAGCATTATAAGATAAATTCCAGAGCAGTAAAATTTGTAGCTGATGGAGTAATGAAATCAGCTTTTTCAAGAGAATACGATGCTAGGATTGGTTTTAGATATGATAGTTTGATAGCTCGGTTTTAGTCAAGCAATGATGAGCAAATGCTATGATATCATCGTGATTAAATTTTAGCGTCGTTACTGCACTTTAATTAATTTTAATTTTTTCTGCTTCTGTTAGCAATATTTTATGAGAATCACCTTGCGTTACAATAACGTCAACACTATAACCCAACAAACATTTTCTTACCGCTTCGGCTAGTTTGTTGTAATTTAATATATTAACTTTTGGTGATATTTTATCTCATCAGTCATCTTATAACAATAATTTAGATAAAAATATATTATAATAATGGACTTGATGAAACGACTCGCTGAATCCTACAAACAAGATACTAGCGACAAAGTCGCCAGCGATAAGGTCGTCAGTAATGAGGTCACATTTTCCAAAGATTTCATAGACAAATCTATTGGTTATAATGAAGATGATATTTTATATAACAGCGAATCTGATGATGATGGTGAAATAGTCACTGTTGCTGACAGATCAAATTACAGCAGACCAACAACTAAACGATATAATGTCAAGTATCACATTGCAAAAAAATAATGAAATTTAATTTTACAGTTGCCGAACAAGTGTTTTGGCAGCTAATCAAACCTTTCTTAAACATCAGAATTCCAGGCCGACAGAAAAATATCAAATTCGATTTCATATTCGTTAACATTTTTAATCTAATGACGATCTCTGACGATCGTAAGCAGTATCTAATATCGTTATGTAAACCAGTAAAATGTAAATCTGTCAAACAAAAGTATGAGAAAATTTATAATAACATTATATCATAATCTGCTTAGTTGGGATCCAACTGTTAAATTTATCGCTATACCCACGCCATTTGATTAAACATTGATTTCCTTTTTTCTTAATTACTTTCTCGATAACAAAAACATCCTGCTCAGTTTTCTGTAGTTCTTGTTCATAAAAACTACCTACGATCGGTTCCCCTGCCAGATTTTTTAAAACGTACGTTACAGGTATTGTGAAAAGTACCTTATCAACTACAAATACTTCTTCGCTCCAGTTTGGAGTAAATCCTTTTGCAAATACCTTTTTTGTCAAAGAAATTCTAACTTTATCACCAACCTTAAATTTATGTCTGCGGTACATGTTTTCATTTGCTAATATTGGATTCTTAATATCTTTTTTAGGTGTCATTTTGATGGTTCGATGTTTCTTGTTATTATATTCACCTACGATTTGAGAAAGGTCATCGATGTACCTGTTGGTATTTTTAGCTGTCATATGTTGTATAATTTCTCGTTTAGCGTGCGATTAAATCTCTCAACAACAACGCTTTTACCTTGGTTTCCTGTAACAAATTTTTTTATATTATTTTGTTCTAGAAACTGTTCAAACTTTTTGTTAAAGAACTCGGTTCCGTGATCAGTCCAGATTTTATTCGGTTTTCTTTCTGTACTCGTTATTATCTGTTTTAGCGCATCAGTCATTGAAGTCCCTGTCTTATCCGAAACAGGTAAACTGAAAGAGTATTTGCTAAACACATCTATAACATTAAACAAATACCTTTTTGGAGCACCATCAGGGCCAACGTTAAACTGAGCTAGATTGGATACATCCACCAAATCTATTGCCCAGATATCATCTACACCATTAGCGACAACTTTACGTCGTGGGAACTTTTTTTTAGGTCTGTGCAGCTCGACTGCAAGATCATCGTATACTTTTTTGCCGAGTCCGAGTTTATATTTTGCTCCTGTCATTCCCTAAACAAATCTTCTATCAAAACGTTCTCGTAGATTTGTTGGCTCCATGTCACGTAATTCGACTAACATTACTTTATCACAATCTGCTTTCGAGTTTTCATGATCACGATAACAGATATCATGACGCATCGCTATTGCATCCACTTGATTATAAGGCTCTTGACCTGGCAATGGATCGTCGTTTTCATCTAGTTGTTGAACTAGCGGATTGTAAGGTCCTGTATACCGATGACCTGGCAATGTCCAACCGCCTTTTGGTTTTGGTAATTTTCCAATAATTTTATGTATATCTATAACTGAGCCTATTATTTCTCTGTTGTTACAACATTGACAGTATGCGACAATTTTATTTTGCTCAAGACACAAATTTCTGTCAGAATCACAGTTGCATATCATTCTATATTTTTAGTCGTCGACTAAAATAATATCAGGATAATTAGATCCTAGCGACATCTCTGAGGATACGGTCGCTGGGGACACTTTCTTTGAAAACAAATTTTTTCTTTTTCCGCAGACTGCACAAAAACTTTTTAATATTATCCTGTTGTTTTTTGTTTTTTCTATTGTTTTATTAATATTTTCTGTTTTAGTTCTACACTTGAGACAGTATGTTGACATTATTATATTTTTAAGTTTAGATAAAATTTATTGCGATCTCATCATTAGCGTGAGAAGGATGCTTGTCAAACTGTAAAATAAATTTTAAAAATTAAGATTTCTGCTCATCTGTTGGATAAACATAATACAATAATATCCGCAAGCAGACGTTCCAACAGGTTGGAGTTGATTTGATGAATAATATATCTTTTTAAATTTTTTCTTCATATACTTTTTATTACATCGCTTGGAGGAAGTCCAAACGAGTCAAAATAATTATTATAAACTGCTACCCAATGCGTGCCGGATCCATCATTGAAATCTTGTATATTAATAACACCCGAACTTACAGCTGATGGTGATTTTATTGCTGCGAGTTCATCTTTAGAATAAACTCCGTGAAATCCAGGAACCGCTTTTAACTTATCAATGATATCAAAATTACTCAACGGGGTGGTCGACTTCCCGGTAATGTTAGACCACGTCCGATTCCTAAAAGATTTGGCAGCAGACTTCCCGCTAGTCCCGTCAAAAGTGGAGCGAACGGAATAATTCCTCCTTGTTTTGGATGATTGCATTTTGGTTTAGGCGATTTTGTATTTGTTGTTTTCTTTTTTTTTTGTTGTTGGTGATTTCTTTTTCTTTTGTGGCATTATAATATATCATTTACATAAAATTTACAATTTTTTTATTCCACTTCCACGAATGATACCATTACCTTCGACTGCTTTCTTCGTTGCGCCAGATATTGCTCCAGACGCTGCTACTAGTCCTAATGTGCCTAAGACTGGTAAAATTTTAGGTATTATTGTACTAGTTAATACTGATAATGCTGGACCAAGAAAACCACCTTTAACGACAATGTCGTTTGCCATCGCTGTCATTTGTGCAGCACTCAAATTTAAAACAAGAGTTTTTTTTACGATCATACTTTTTTACTTGATTTTTTGTTAGCATTAATTTTGTTAAAACACCATCAGAAATATTAGGATTGATTGTTAATGATACCTGTTCTTGCTTTGCAATAGCAGATACTAATTTTTTAACTTGACCATCGGTCAAATATACTTCTTTTACAATATATTTTGCCATTTTATATAACAACTATAGACTAAACTTGAACTGTCATTTTACCTCCAATAGAATCTACCGTGATAAATCTATCACTAATCACTAATGCGTATACGTATAACGGTGCTATTGGAACCGCTCCAAGTGTCCAGGCAATTTCAATATCCGCTGTGCTGTCTACAATTCGCTCGTTATGTTTACTAACATCAAAATGAAATATAGGATAATGGGTACGAAATTCCTCTGCTGATATTTGAGTTCCATCTTCAACATCTTGATATTTTTGTATTGCGTCAAGCAGGTAAATGTACGGTCGAGAAATATTTTTATTAACCTCATCAGCAAAATTGCACTCGATAGCTCATTCTGGATATTGCTTTGAATTTAATCTAGCGTATATTCGTCTGACATCAGAGTGATCAAATATTGCATTATTTTGTTGTTGGTTACCTCGTCGGGCTTGCTGTTGAAATACGACAAAGATATTTCTCGGCAGTTGTTCGCTTGATGTTGTTGTGACCCTCCATGTGTAGTCAGTAGTATTTGGAACCGCTCGCTGTCTGATATATCTTATGCTGCTTAAAATAAATTCTGTTTGTATGTTTATTAAGCGTACTATTTAGTTCTGACATTTTAGTGATTGATGGTGTTATACATGGCATCCACAAAGCAAGTTTGTTTATGATAAACTGTATATCAACCCCTCCAGATCTAAAGAAGCAATCGGTTTGGTCTGCTCGATCTAAAAAAAGAGTATGTTTTACTCCGCGAAATACTTTATCATGATCGCGACAAAAGCCGAAAATCATACTTAGTGGAAGCATCATTGTAATTTGACGTGATCCTGCTGCAAGTTTTCTACGCCTAGCAAAACCTTCGTTATAGCGTGGATTTCTCACGTCAAGTGTGTTAAGAAGTAAATTTAACATCGCAGTACCATTTGCATCTGCAGCTGGTGGCGTTATATTTAGATTATTAAAAGCTGCTGTAAGAGAAACTCTTGTAGCGTTTGCATTAGCAGCTGCACCTGGTGCAGCAATACCTAGCGCGTCTGCATTAGCAATGAGAAAATTTCTCACAATTACAGCATTTGCATTAGCATCAGCTCCATGTACTATAGCGCCTCTTTTTAAAAATTCAGTTGATTCAGCTATACCCCGTCCAGTATCTTTAAACCACATCATGTTAATTGCAGTTGATCTTGAGTAATCATCGGAAAGCGAAATAATATTTAAAATTGTACTTGCAACTTGTAGATGACTTAAAATATCTTCTATAGTTTGATTAGCCAGTTGATATCTAGCACTTTTGAATAAACTTCAGCTGTTATTTATAATAGCTATTTCTGCTCCAACTGCAATTGCAGCAGGTGGATTGGCTACTGTCATAATCTGACCACGAATTTCTAACAGAGCCTTATGTGGCAGTAGAAATACATCTTCGTCTCTGGTGTTAAAGTTTCTAATACCAGCTTTATTTGGTTCGTTAGAATTTTCATAAAGATACTCAACAAACTCGAATTGTGTCACATCGTTGTCGATGTCATAAGTTTCTGTTAACTCGAGATAATTTTTAACAGACATTTTATTTTATTAGATTATATAAAATTTTATTGCGGCACTTTTACTTTAGATATTAATTTTTGTATGATCTGCTCGCCCTTTGGTAATAATATTTTTTTTGTTGTTGTTATCATAGCTTTTTGAGTTTCTTTTGTTGGAGCGATTTCTGAGATAGCTTATTTTATTTCAGATGCAGTCGGTGGATCACCTTTTATTTTATCAGCTATTTTTTGTCCCACCACAGTCCCAGCGGCAGATGCAGCCCCAGTTGCAAAAGCTTTACCAGCGTCAATAGCAATTGGTGCAACTTTACGTGCTATACCCGGAATATTTTCAATAACTTTAGTAAAAATATTTCCAAAAAATCCTCCTACTATTTTTCTTCGATAAACGTTTTTTCTTTGTTTCATTATATTTGATGTTGCATAATTTTTAATTTTGCTCACGTAGATGTAAATAATAAGTTACAACTTCATTATTCAATTCCATCTGTTTTCCTGATTGATCTGTCAACTGCATTATTATACTTGATTTTTGATTTTCAACATTTAAAGGATAATATATAATATCTCGTGGAGTTATTTGCATGAGATAACCTGGCGGAACTTCAGGTGAGAAACTGTAAATCGTTTGACCTTTGCTGTCTTTTGATGTAAAAGAGCCAGAAGCAATAGAGCAATTTACTAATATTGTATTTACTTCTGTTATATTTACTGGCAGTTCACTGTCATAAGTAATACGCTGATCAAGTGCAGTGTAAGTTTTTTCAGTAAATCCTAACAGTTGTGCAATACTTCTTTCTTTTGGTTCAAGACTGATTACTATATTTTTCAAAGTTATCCTAGTTTGCAATGTGTTATAATTTGCTGCCAGTTCAAAATTATCAGCCACACCGTCAGCTTTTGTGATGAGCTCTTTGATTGTCTTGTTTAGATCAGTAATTTTATAAGCTCCTTGCGGAATTTTTATTTTTTTTTGTTGTAGATATTGGAGATGTTGTAATCATAGTAAAATACATTTCATCGTTAATATCATTTTTTACGTTGGGTATAGCATTCCAGCAAGTACAAGAAATTAATCCAATTTCATATTGTTTTGTAGGATCTAGTTGGATGGGTGGAATATAATTTCCTGAAAAATTTGCGCTATCTATCGCAGACTCACTAGAGTTTAGTAATAATGTTGTTTGCATTCCTTTAATATTATATCATTTTACAAAATTAAGTAGCCTCGATTAAGTCGCGGTGTAAAGTTTCATATTCGTCAGATGTTAATAATTCACTCGATCTTAGATGATCAAGTATGTCAATGATTTCATTATCAAGATCAACAATAACATTCCCAGCTTCCTTTGATGATATTAATAACATTAATCTACCTATCATTTCAGTAGTTGATGTAAATATTTTTACACCAGTTCCTGTTCTTACTTCTCTCCTTTTCTCTACACGAGTTCTATCAAAAGTTAAAAAAAATTTCCTTTTAAAACTCCACCCTTTACCAAAAAGTTTTAATCTACTATTTTCTGCTGTTTTTTTAAACGTGAGAGCAATAACACCGTTTCTCATTCTTTCATAAAGTGGAATCATATTAGCAATCTCTGTAACCGTGTTTAATTCATCTTTAGCAGCAGCTCCGTCTTTAAATATTACATCTAATCTATCGGGTAATGTTTGATATTCTACATCAGTCCACTTGCTTATATCATCAATACCAATATATTTTCATTCTTTAAAAAATCATCATATTCAATACCTTTTATCTCATCATTTGCTCTTTTTGTAAAATAAAATCTTTGATCTCCAGCTTCCATAAACTTTACAGTAAGCACACCAACTCTTTGTTGCTCCTCTTTGATATCTTTTATATCTCCTGATAAATTGTTTATAATATTTGTTATTCCTTGCGTTGTTAACTCTGCTAATCTTCGCTCAAGTTCCAGCGGATTGTTTATCAATCGATCTGTTTCAGCTTGTCTAGCCGCAGGATCAGCTATATTTGCTGTAAATGCCTCAATTAGTTTTCTTTTTTCTTCATCAGATCTAGTAACAAGTTTTGCATCAGCTGCTTCCTGTTGTTCCTTAACAATTCCAACCAAGCCTTTTTCCTGCAGTTGTTTAGTTTCTTCTTCTGACAGTGGTTTAGTTTCAGGTTGTTTACCTAATAGTGCTTCAGTAACCGGCTTGAAAATTGTAGCTGTTGCTTCTGTAGCGGTTACTTGCCCACGTCGTGCTTGTTGTACTTTTTGCTTAAGCAATGTCTGAGATTAAGCAAGTATTTTTTAGATCTTCTATGTGTTGTCTGTATCTTGCTCGTTTGTCCATTATTATTATTATAAATTTTATAAAATTGAAACCCTTAATGTAAGTAAGTGTCAATACAACAGCGAAACATTTTAGTTGGATCATATGTAAGTTTATCAAATAAGAAAAAGTTGTATTTATATTTTGTAGCATGACGGTAAATTTCAATAAACTTATCTTTTTTTACTCACCGCATTGTTCGCTTGCAATATTTCTAACGTCAACATTGTCTAGACCTGGAAATAATATAAAACAACCCGTATTTCGCCGAATAAATCTGTCAACATTATAAAATCATTGAGCGAGATAAACAGAATTACATTGTTTGTTACGTGACAGTGAGAAATACGATCTTATTTTATTCATCTCCATGTTATTTAGCAGAATATCGTCAAAAACTACTATCTTATGTTTATCTGCATCAAGTTGATTAACTGGAATAAGATCTTCTGGCTGCCTAATTATAAAAAAATATTCAGCCTTAAGTTCATCACGAAGTTTGTCATTATAATCGCTTAATAACTCATACTTATCTTGCTGTGGATTGATTGTGTAAATAGAGACTCTATCGTAGTTAAAATTATCACCAAGAAGCAAGTTCATAAGCAAATTTGTTTTTCCTGATCAAGTTCGCCCAAAAATAAGATAATGACAATCAGGAAGTTCTTTGTTAAAGTTTGTGTTTCACCAGCTTCTCTGTATCAAAGTTTAATATCGACGATTTTGCCATTTTGTATAATATTAAACTACTGTTGATAATTTTATCTAAGACAGTAAATAATGAGTTACTATACAAAATTTGGAACACTATCAGGAGATTTATACACAAAAGTTTACCAAGGTGACTTATCCAAATATGCAACTCTTGATCAGCTCAAAAATGAAATCAATAATTTACTAAATCTTACCAGTGTAGAACCAGATGAAGTCGTCATTTTCCAGGACAAAGAAGGACGATTAAAAACGAGTGATGTAAAACTGCCAGATGTACTTGTACGAATTCCTAATGCGGTTGCTGATAATATCATAACCTTTAACAATCAAGGTAAGATACAAGATTCTGGTAGGTCAGTAAATGATTTTGTTAAAAAAGCTGGTGATTTATTTAATGGGAATATTGTTATGAACCAGAACAAGATTACAGATCTTGGATATCCTACTACAGATGTAGACGCTGTAACTAAGAAATATGTCGATGATCAGGAAGTTACAATCAGTAATGAAATAACAGCGCTCAAAAATGAATTTACCGGTCACGTAAAAACGTTTTTAAATTTTCGTAGAAACATAAACACGCTTCAAGATGATTTTTTTGGAAATCCATCAATTGTTAACATTACACTCGCTAATATTAACACAAAACTCAATGATATTAACACAAAACTCAATGATATTATTAGTGGAATTCCTAATATTGTTGAGAAAACGAGTATGGTTAAAATTCCTCACAAACAGATTAAAAATAGTGTGTATACTGTTGATACTGGTTATACTGGGTGGACACCAAAAAATAATTCTATCAAATATATTGCAGAAGTTACCGGTGTGTATAGATTGTCAGTGCTTAGCAGTGCAAAGTTTAGAATATCTACTCTACCAAATATCTATTTCGTCACCCAAATGATGACTCATTTGGAGTATTATCTGTAATAATAAACAAAAATTCTGAAGAAGAATTTGTACTTGAACCAGTTGATAAAACTTTAAAATTAGCAATTTTTCCTGGTGTTTGGAATTTATAGCTGAACAACCAGGTCTTATTATGGATTAACCAAACATAGGACGATGTGAACTGATATTATAATGAAAAGAAGTATAGTTGATTTCAATATTTCAAAAGATATTCCAAAACAAGATGTAGACGCATTAATACAATACTATAAATATTATCATAAAAAACTTTGGTGCGTGAAAAAATGTTACAAATACTACAACAAGATCCTTCGATTAATATCTTATCTACCCTTGTTAATGACCAGTTCTGGTATAATTTCAAGTGGGGTATCATTAAATCCTTTTTTGTTAATCATATCCGCTATTGGTGTTTCACTTACAGCGGCGTGTAAAAAAGTAGAACCAAGACATTTGATAAAGAAGCATGGTTGTTTAACATCAATTAAAACTTACAAGAAACTACTTGATCAGATCCGGTCTTACCTACGAGGAGTTAAATATAATATGGATGATTTATTACGTGAATTTCGTATTATTGACAATATGTTAACAGATATTCTGCCAATGATGGTTAGCAAGTATGAAAAAAAATATCACAAAAAAATATGAGTAACATAAAATTTTATTTAAACTTAAGATATAATATAACTAAAATAATATCATTTTGATTTTAATGATAGTTTAATTTCCGCCTTGTTAGCTGAAACGTTATAATGCACAGTTTAATTTTCATCCTGTTATCTGATAACAAATTTGTGGTAAAACCTATTTGCCGTCTTTAGAATAATCGTATTCCACGCATGCGCTGTTCTAACAAATTCGTCACTTCTGTTGACAGAGCTTATCGCATTCCAACACCTGTTGTTTTGTCTGGTTAAAAAATATCTGTCTACATAGTAGTAGTATAGGAAAATGAGGGTTTGGCGGGGGTGGGGGAGGAGGTGTGGGAGGGGGGTGGGCCAAAACCCTCATTTTCCTATACTACTCCGCCGCTTTCCGGGTCCTGAAATGTTTAATTCATACCTCAGGTCCACTTCTCACTAATAGGCAATTCCCTCCTTGTTGCTGTCTCGCTCTGTCTATCCTCCTGCTTCCTGTAGTCCATTTCATCCATCCTGACGTTGAGTATCGTGTACACCCTACCGTTAATGATTTGTGATCTAGTGTTTCCCGTTCTCTAGTAGGTGTGGGAGTTCCTAACTATCTGCCAAACATGCGTGAGTGACATACGTTTCAAATAAGTTTGAGTTATGAAATTTCCTATCATATGTTTGGTTCTTGTTTTTACATACTGAGCGTACTTTTTGAATTCCGAAAATGTCAAATTTGGAGGGGTATCAGTTACCCTGGTATTTTCGGATCTTAATTAGTTAGTTGGGGGGGGTGTTTTGGGAAATAATTTAAAACCAATCATTCTTTAAGGGCCACCTGTTGAGATGTATATCCAAAGAAGGCTCACAGCCAAAGAGGGCCCAATGTATGGCAATCTGAAAAATCTCTTCAATTCTCCACTGCCGTTAAAACAACAATGGAGTTTCAGTATTTATAAATAAATACTTTCAGACTGGAGTCCTACTATATTTATCTGGTACAAACGTGGACGTGATAGAAAACATCCCTATTGGGTTTGAGTATTGCAACGTGATGATAGCTCATGTGATGGACAGAGATAGAAAGAAAGTATAAGAGAATATATTCACAGAGTGTATTAGTTTAACTAAACAAAGGACAGACACGTTTTATTTAAAAAATACCAACATTTTGTATTCAAATAACAATGAACATAATCAAAAGAAGAACAAGGAACAAATAGAAATCATATTCAACATACAAGTTATTTTTGACATGGCTGACAACGTTGCGAAATGATATGAGATATCCATTGATGCAAGTCTTGTGGCCATTGATGTACACTACGTTTTCCAGGTAACGAATGAAGATACCATAACGGTCACAAAACCATAGATCTACGTTTTGATTGTTTCTAGAAGAGTTGCGATAAAATAAAAGTTACTAAATGTTCTAAAGAATTTCCCAGACTGCGATGATAATGAAAATGCACACAATATTGTCCACACACATGAAATCGTTGTAACTTCACATTATTGAATAGTGTTGTCAGAGCATTTCGTCTCAGAAAGTCAATGATATAGTCCTCCAAAGGCGGTAATCCATACGGATCAAAATACTTTACACAATTGTCTTGAGCAAGTACACGGCTACCCAGTGAGTTCCTGGAATATGACAGTTGTCTGTGTTGATGACATAAGCTTGTTGGTCTTGAGGTTTGCGATGATGGAGTTCATCTTTAGTACTCACCACAGGATTTAAAGAAGCAGTATACTAATTATTATTTAAAAGGTAATAAAGTTCCTAAGTATCCGCTTTTTCTAGTTGTGTTGTTTCTCTTGTTTTGTAAAGGTAATAATAAGTCATCAATTCAATTTTGACCTTTTGCTTGAAAAGTTCTGACAAGTTACCGTTTTTTCGTCTGGTTTTCTAACCTCTGGGTTAATAGAGCTTCGATGCGATAGATCTCTTGAGTTGTCAATGGAGGACAGGAATGATCACGCAAGCCTTTGTACCACTCATTCAACATGGTTCCTTCTGCGATGAGACTCCAAGCTTCGTCCAGATAGTCGTCCAAGTTTTCTTCTTGGTTCATCATCAAACATTTATCGTGTTGAATTTGACTGGGATGATCGTTTTGACATCCATAGCAATCTTTCTTGACCAATTCAGTAATTGTGTCCGCTAAGTATTTAGCAAAACAGGATACTATATGTTGTTCTTTTTCTGGCCATCTGAACCTGACCACATCGTCCTCTTTGTCTTGGTCTTTGGATTCGGTTTCCACGGTATCCTCCATTTTCAATAGATTTTCAAATTTCAAAGAAGGATAAGTGTCTTCCATAGTGTTTAATAGTCTAAAATGACTTCTATCAAACTATTAATTTCTATGGTATTATCTAATTCAGCATACAAGATTACGTTAACTGTGTGGGGTAGAGCATCTGCAAACAGAAGTTTGACACGCAGCTGACTCCAGTTTATATAGTGGAAATGTCCATCTTTGCTGCCTTGGTCTGGAGTAAAAACAAATGCCAACAAAGTGCAACATCCAACAAAATCTTCGTACGAAATACCGTGACTGGTGTTGGTTCCTAGTTGTCCGGTAGCTTCGTACAGGACAAGTACAATCTCAAGTAATTATTCTAGAAAAGGTTAGGTTCAAAAGGTCTGCTACACAAAGTCTTGCCATCGCGACTGACTTCATCTTGGACACATCGTAGTGTTTAAACTGTAGATTATTATTATTAACGGCTCCGTCGAGGGCTGCATTGCTGAGATATCAAGAATTAAACGATTGGGTAACTGCCCTTGGAACAGATGATCTTCGATCTTGGATCGGCTTGAACTAGCAGTAGTGAATGTTTTCACTTCTACACGTCGTATCGGATACTTGGCGGTCGTTCTGCCCAAGGTGTGAATAATGTCGTTTCCAGCTTTTGGTAACACTTCTACGCGACGTACGTAAAGTCTCTCTTCTTGGATGATGGTTTTGTACTCGTTGACATGAGCCATCAAAGGGAAAGCAGCATTACTACGATTAAGTTTCAATCGAATATCCACTCCGTTTAGCAATTACTTGTCTTGCAACCACATGGCTAATATTCTATCTTTCTTGGGGACAGTGACTGACGGAGACGAACAAAACAAGGGCTTGAAGACGGTAACTTCGTTGTCGGGAGTCACTTCTTGAGGGGCACGTCCAACGCTTCGATGGTAAGATTGGTTGTACGATTGAACGACGTATGGGAAGACGTCGATATACTTGAGAGTGTGATGATGTGTCAAATATTTCCACATGCGTTCTTTGAAATCGTTCCACAATAACGGTTTGGTTTCAGGAATCTCAGTGGTTAAAAAATGAATGTCACGTTTCTTCAATTCTTTTTTGGAAAGCTGGGTTTAGAAATTCGGTACCTTTATCGGTTTGCCATCGAAGAGGGTGAGGAGCGCTTTATTTCAACACCAGTTTCGTGGCTCACACTAATTCAATGCTCGACTTGGAAGCCAATGGCACGACCCAAGCAAATTTCGAAAAGACGTCGATGACACAAAAGAAATATTTGTAGCCACGATTGTAGATGGCCAAATGAAAGACATCGGCTAAATCCGTCAACCGTTGTTGACCGATACCTTCCACATGGGTGCAACTTCTAGAAAATTTTCATCGAATGGGTTAGTGTAAGGTGTACGTGGCTTGTACTTGTAACCATCGATACACTCGTCGTAAATATATACATTTCAGTTTTGTTCTGGCAGCAGGACACAAAATCTGAACTCTTCCTGAACCCGCAGGATGGGTTGGATCGTAATAAATGCTGGCCAACGATGGTATTCCACCCATCGTTTGTAAGGCACTAAAGTAAATTTTCGTCCTTCCATTAGATTTCAAGGATCACGTCTGAGATCTTTTGTCTTCAGTGTTATCCTTTATACTGTCTCCCGGGATAATTCCAAATGTTCCCAATTCTCCTTTTCTACGGCTCCCAGCAAGGTTCCTAAGAGGGGTAAAATGGAAATTCCTACGCGTTGCACCAACATATTTTTCTTTTGACGAATAGAGATGTTTTGGACTATTTGGCGATGAGGCGAAGAACGTATCGATATTTGGCTAAGCATTTGTTCTAATGTGGAGACAAAGGTATCGTAACTTTGAAAACATTCACACAACATTCGCAAACGGTATCGATGACATATCTGGAGGCATTTTGATTGAGATTTTTCGCATGAGTGGAGCAGCTTTGGACAGGACAGACAACATGTCCCAATGTTTGACTAAACGAGGAAGCAGTCCCTTGATTTTTATTTTCCTTTTGCTTTTAACACAGAAAAAACGACGATGGTAACGGTGTGCACATCTTGGTGAGATCATCGTAACGTGATCAGGAGCACCAAAACACTGATTCCTATTTTATTCTTCAGATCTTCTATATACTGGAATGTGTCGCCACTGATTGTCTTTACGTCTTATAAACATAATGACAGGCAACACATGTCGTGGAGGAGTTCGCAAATGGCTAAATAGGGCCAATTCATGGTTGGACAACTTCAGTGAACTTTGTAACACGCATGATCTCTCTTGGAATTTGATTTTGGAGGCACGTACATTGCGACCAGCGGCAACTGCTGCTAAAGAGGAAGAATGTTTCAACGCTGGATGAGACCTTTCGTAAACGTTATCTTGTAAATATAAAATGTCTTGTGTGGGCTTTTCTTTTTCTGAGGTGGTGACTTGCCTTTGGTAGCTTGGCTCTTTTTCTTTTGGTACGAAAGGAGGGACATGTTTCTTGGAACCAATTGTGAGCGAATTAATATCCCACTTTAAGAGTGAACGAATGATGACACCTCCTATTGAAACATTATCTCCAGGTTTCAAAACAATTTTCTTTTTGGTTTGAGTGTCGATGCGAGCATCTGCCAGTTGATTTAAGGCTACTTTGTTTCTTTCAGCAAAAATAAAACGTTTGCTTTGAATTGAAATTTGAATGATGCCTTACATTAATTGACGTGATGTCACCGTAAATCACTGTAAGACTTCTTTGAGTCAGGCTTGTAAGAATCGAGCATATATTTGTTGATTTTTTCACGACTAATGCCGTACAAGGCACGAATCAACTTAAAGGGAAGATGAGAGTCATGGGACGTCATGTTGACGGTGTGTGAGACAGAGTCCAAGTGACCAATGGGTTTATAGATTTTGTTTCTGTGGTGGTCATTGTTAAGTCGAAAACGGGGACGTGTAAACGAAAGGTCCTTCGTCCTGGCTCAGGGTTGAAACGGGTACGAAATCCCAAATGATCGGGGTATTGAGTTTTAAATGCACGAGTAAATAAGTGGAGGAAGACTGAGCAGAGACAGTAGATGTAGCCATAGTAGAGTTAGGAATGACACCTTATGTTGATATGAAGACAGACAAAACAAAAGTGTTTATACATTTTTCAGGACACATTTATGCAACCATTAAATCGAAATAGGACGAAAGATAAAAATACATAATAGCCAAATGGTTAAGCCGATGGATAAAATACAAACCAAAGACACCATAGTGGAAAATAAACAAGTTTCAACTATGCAACATTTTCTGTCATCCAAATGTAGTGTTCTAGGGACAGTGTGTAATGTTCTAAAAGTTTGTAGATTTCTTGGTACTGTCACACAATGATTCTCCTGGGATGGTCTTTCGTGGATATCAAGGACAGTCCTGTTCTGAGGAGAGTGGTTTTTCTCTGTGACAGTCTGTTCTTCATCTGGTACTGTTACTAACATAGGAATAAAAGTGACTTTTTTCACGGAAGGTTTTAATCTTGTAGGTTGACAATTCTCGGGCATAGTTGGCCACTTCTTTAGTCCAAGTCTAAAAGCCCCACTTTTCCTTTCACGTACAACTGTCCAGTGAGGGAGTAAGTCACAAGCTACACACACATCCTCATATACCTGTTCGGTACATAAAAGTTGTCGAATCTTTTTTTTCCCGTAAAGGTCGAGACGTATCCAGATGAAAGCACAAAGCTTTATGGAGAATGACTCTCTCGTTGGCTTTTAAAGGGACAACTGTCACACTTGTTGAAGTTGTTGGTACTGTTCGCAAAAAGTCCACTAAGCATCGGGCAGTAAACGAAATCCCAGAAAGCAAGTTATTAAGATACTCACTACACGTCGACCCCAATTCAAAGGATACAGTTCTCATAAAATGCAATGGTAATTATCCACTGTTTCATATGGTCATGGATCTCTTGTCACGTAATCTGTTTTATCACCAATGCTAAAGGTCGTGGCATGGTAGAACGTTTTTATAGTCTCTTCTTTCGGCAGCTATAAATTTACTTTCTGCACAAAAGTGATCGTATTATTCCGTTGTCGAATACAACGTTTTAGTCACTAACATAAGACAAATCCATCAGAGGTGTCATCTTCCACTGACTTTGCACTCTGTACAAGATTTTGGTAACTCTCTAACTCTCCATTTGGAGTTAGATTCAGTAAGTTTACCTGGTTGTAAAAATAATCACTATCAACAAGACAACACTTTTCTCCCACTTGTAATTGATCAATGTCTGACCACTTTAACACTTTCTTGAGAATAAATCCTCTTATAGAATCGAGGTACCAGTGGTACAAACATCGGTGACGTTTCGAATGCAATTCATTTTTGCATTTGAGTTGTATTTTGACCAACTCTCGGTAAATGAGTTCTCTCAAATCCATAGGTAAGCCACAAATATATCAGTCAAACACTTCTCCTAGAGCGAAAATAATGAACATAGTGAGTTATTTCTGTCCACTGCCATTCAGGATAACGGTCAAGAATGTCAGTCAAATCTTACAATTTAAATGGTCTAAAGCGAAAGAATAGAATGAACACACCATTGATCCAGAGATAACGAACTTGTCGATTGACCTTTCTCAATTTCCTTTTGTGAATTTCTCGACACAAAAGTTCTACAGTTACGAATTGAGATTTGAATCTGGCAAGAACCTGCCATATGTCCTTGTAGATCTTCTCTTGCAATTCGAGTGGTAATATTTGAAGATTATTTTTTATATCGAGTGTAAATACTTGTCTAGGGGTTATCCAACGTTTGAATCCGAACCACGTTGCTACTTTCGTACATGACATGGTTGGTACGACGTCAAGGACGATGTCCACTCAAGGTAGGTAGTGACAATCTGGAGACCATCGAGCATGCTCAAGGTAAGCGCAATCTTTCTTCTCCCACTCGTGAAGTGACATGCCACAATTGAAAACCTACTTTATCCCCTTCAAATAGTGTCGCATTTCCTCATGGTACCCACAATTGCTTACAGAACACACTGACGTGAACAACATTCGACAGTACGATGGACTTATCGAGTGTAAAATCTTGCCTCCCACAAACTTATACCATCCCGTGTTAAAAACATCATTGCCAAATATAAGGGTAAGGTGAAATATGCAGAAGTTTACTCAGTTTTACATTGCATCCGTATGGTGGTAGTCGTGTGGATTCTTTTGGAGGATGACACCGACAATGAAAACAAGTAAATTGAAAAGGATTACGATGACGACTGTCTTATCGTTCGCATCCGTCAGTTTGACACGCACACCATCGTCATTCCTTTCCATGTTAGGTCTGGTCGTCATAGCAAAGTTCCCATGACGATAATATGGTAATGAATCACTGAAGTCACAGCGTACGGCATCTATGCCATCGAAAGGCACAACAGCGCACTCGAGTTTACTCTTGCTGGATACTTGCTGTGTAAAAGGATTCATCTTTATCTGTTGGTCTTCGTAGTCACAATGAACTATCAGTCTTGAACTTTGTCACTTTTCATATTATTATCCCTATCCACGGGTCCGTACGGTCAAGTAAAGTGGTTGTGAAGCCCCACTCACTTCTGGTAAACAATTTGATAGACCTTTTCCAAGAGTCGACTGACGTTCCTGTCAAGGCTCGTTATTCCTGAGTGTGCTGACAAAGGTGTTTTTGGTTGCATGTTTTCCTTGGCGATAATGTGGTAACATGGGATAGTACAAGTTTGTGGCAGGCAAGACTTTACACATGATAAATCCTTCGTAGTGTCGACTATTGTTCACGTCGATGTGTTCGGTCAGCAATTGTGGGTACTTTGTGGGAAGGCGACGGTATTTGCACACATACTGATACACAGAACTCCCGTTCAAGTATTTGATTTATTCTCCTTTCTCCCCGTCGGCTTGGTACACAGCAATCAGGTGGCATTTGTCCGTCCTCCATACAAACTATCAGAGGGTACACCAACTTGTTGTTTTCTACTTTGCGCTTAAATTCGGGATCGGTTTTCAATCGTTGATTGTACTCGTGCTCACATATTTCCACCACTTGGTATTCTTTTCTTCTAAACATAAGCGACGTTGACAATTACCCTCGTATAACTCTTCCATAGTGCATTGTAAAAACTGGTTTTAAGTGTCACGTTGAGGGTAAAACATGGGACATCCGTAAAATAAGCACCCTTTAAAACGTTCACAATTTGGGGTTAATTTTAAGACCCACCCATCTACTGAATACCTTCCGATGGCTTCCTCTCCTGTTCTGTTGCGAGCATGTTCAATCCATTTGCCTTCCTTGTCGAACAAATAATGAAACCAGCGTAGAGCGTTTATAGAGGATTGACGTTTGAAACAATTTGTTGTTTGATGGCTTATGAAAGCTAGCGTGTTTTCGGGCATAAATCGTTGGCGGTACACTAAGGAACACGCTTTGGCAATGATACAGGTTTCTTTCAAAGGTTCGATCCCTCAGTACTCCATGAACAGTTTTCGAAATTTGCCAGAGCAACGAAGTGAAAGGTCCACGTCGGAAAAACAATATTTTAACATTTCTTCCTGAAAGTCGAAAGGTCCAAGGCTTGACTAGTACCATGCGTATAAAGCTTCTCTTTCTACAGTACGCATGTTGTCGGGGTTGTAGTAGTGATCCTCATGCAAATGGGAGAGAACAGCATGTTGATTGGCTTCTGTATTAAAAAAGGGGAAAATAACCTTTAGCCATTTATGTCATGACAAAGGTTTTAGGCATGCGACTCATAGGCATGATCAAGTAACTCATCGAATCTTTAAAATGCACATTTCCCACTTGCATGGAAATGATTTTGGTTCTGTTCAAAGTTACTTTGGACGTTGGGTACTTTGTTCCGTATAGTATATCAACATAAACTGTCCATCGTATCCCGAGACATTGTAAGCCATCATCGAGGTATAGCGATGACAATCTCCGTAACGTTCGACATCTTCTTCGCTCCATGTCTCGTCAGTACTGTCTAAGACCCATTAGGCAAAATCTGTCAATGTCTTAGGCCCAAGAAAGGTGGTTTACGACCTCCATGATATTCCTGCAGTAATAACAATGAGTAAAGATAGGCTCTTTGATGCACTTCTCGCACACGCAGAAATTAGGAATGTGAACAGCAGTCTTTTGCATGTATTCGAAATCGAAAAAGATGAAATTGCCTTTCTTCTTCTGGTCATTATCTTCGCCTTTTCTTCATGTTTAGAATGGTATTTTTGAATGTAGCATTGGTTTTCCAAGTCCACCTTTTGGTGACAAATATGACAGCTTTTCTTTCCTGAACATTCGTTTGCCTTAGCACTGTTGGTACGTATGCCTTGTCCACAACTATGTCACAATCGCAGAAGTTGACAAGCACTTTTCTGTGTATTTTAATGATTTTGGTAATATGCAGGACTGACAAACGTGCGTTGACAATCTAATCAATGCATTCGTTCTTGTCCTTCGTCTAGACAGGGATTAGAAGCCAAACAGCCTGAGCATTTCGATCCGCAATGCTTATGATATTATTAATTATTAAAGTCACGGTCACGTTCCTCACAGTAATAACAGTATGACAGGAATACAGTAATACTGGTAATGGCATCAAAATGTTCATCTTGATCTTAGACAGGAATGTATTTTCCGTCTTTGAAATCTTTCCCTTGAAATAACAGAGGTCCGCACACTTCTTGAGGTGTAACGCGGAAGAAACTAAAAGAAACGTGTCTCTTACTTTTCATTTTTAGAATAAGGTTTTAAACTCACGAAATCATTCCCACTCACATGCACACATATCCATAATATGGTTGTAAAAGGGAATTTGAGCTTTCATTGAGTTTTGGGAAAAAACGAATATTAACTCTTTTCGAAAGAAATTGGTGGCACTGAGAAGGAACGTTGAGTGTTTGGACATTTTTAATGAGAACAAACTAAGGAACGAGAAGCAATTCTCGTTAACTGCCTTAAGCCTTTGCCACGGCTAAGACCTACTTGTGGACTTGCTCCTGTGAATGATTGAGCAGAAATGACTAGAGGTGGTATCTCTGGTGTAGTCAGTCTTAGGCTGTTTGGCTCGAGAATGTCTTTTTCTCTTGAGTTGTAATAAAGAAGTCTGCAACATTTGTTTCAGTCTTCTTAACTCAGCTAAAATGTCAAAGAGTATCACCATTTTCTTTCTCTCCTAGACTTTGTTTCTTATTTACTGCTTCTTTCTCTTCCTGTCGTTTCGTTATTGCCTCTTTTTCTTGTACAAAAAGAAATGCCTCTACTGCCTCTTTCTGTTGCTATAAAAATTCTTTAATTCTTCTTTCTGTTTTTGTCTAAAATCGCAAACAAATGGTAAAGATCGAGAAAGTGGCGAAGGTGCTGGTGTTTGTAAAATATTGTTAGGAAGAGTAACAACCTACTAAATCCGAGTTGATATCAATCTCTTTGGGAATATGCACTGTCTTCACTTTTGCAGTCGCTGTTATGCCATCGCTTTTCGTCTCCACAGTCGGTTCACCCTAAGTCATTATCTTCTTAGGTTCCGTCATGTTAAACTAAACAATGTCGCATCCATTCAATGCGTAAAACTGCTAACACACACGTTTATAGAGATTGTGATGTCACCAGTATCTCTCTTTGAATTGGAAGACAGACTACGCGGCGATATGACTGCATTTTGTAACTTGTGTTGGGATTGGTCAATCATTTCAATCCGTTTCAAACCAGGCTTCCTCTACAAATAAACGAAGCTCACTTGATTCCCTTCATCTGCTCTCGTCACAAAGAAAATGTTGATCGACGTTGAATCATCTATTTGGGTTCTTCCCTGTTTCTCCGAACGGACTTACCCATGCATGTGAAAACAAAATGGACAGCTATCCGGATTAAGGGTGCCACAGTTTGGAAAAGATGTTTTGTGGAAAGACAAAGATGTTTCAATCGGACACTCATCTTTGGACCAGAAGTGAGATTCAGTTTAAGACAAGCATTGAGAAATTTGAGAAAGGAAAGAGCAAAGCGATGTCATTCATGCTAACGGAATGATGTTAACATAAAAAACAAAGGCCCTTTTCAGGGCAACTTTCAGTACCTCGAAAAGATTTTAATTTTCAAAAAAATTGCCTTATCTCTATCTCTATGTTTATCTGTTTCTATGTCTATTGTGTACATATCTCTGTGTAAATGTCCCTTGCCTAGAGTTGTGGTACTAGCTGTGCGTATTTAAGTCAAACTATGTCATCTCCTTGCTACACTGTTACCAAGTGTCCAGTATCGTGACGTCATGCCAACTGTGTCATATCTCTTGGCGCTATGCAGTCCCAGGGTGTGCTAGTCACTAATACAAAATTCCATTTGGAGCTATTTCGTCCAAGGGTGTGACAATTTTTTGGAAAAATCGTGGGACCATATTGTCACGGTTTTTCCTTCTTTGTGCTCATTGGGGACATATCGTCCCCATATTTTACTCGTATGTCTGTGTGTGCGTGTTCTGAATGAATCACGGAACAAGCTTATTGATTGGGTGACAATATTAAAAATTTTCACCCACGATATTCACTCAATATTTATTTGACAATTTATATTTCTTCTGCCTGCGAATGCGCATAGCAGAACGAATAGGATTTGTCTTTTAATGTTTGCGCGGTGGTGCGAATAAACTGGGCCTCAAATTATACATATTAATCTAATTGTATCATTAAAATTTTATGTCACGTTGCATTTCTTTCAGGGGTAGGAGGCATGGAAATACTTTAAGAAATAACCAAATCTTGACACGTTTATAAAATCGGTAGCACCTTTAATTGGAAAGGAAATTAGAGAGTTCGTAAACATTTTTTCAAATACAATAAATTAATCAGATAGTTTAACACTTTCAATAGCGGGAATAATACTTTCACGCACTATTAAAATATAAGGTCACGTAAAGGGCATGGACCATGCCAGTTCCACAGGGGTTCGCAATCCTTTTAATAATGAATGCTGACATCTCAAACCACATTTCATATAAAGTGTGATATTTGGTCCCGATATATATATATATATATATATATATATATATATATATATATATATATATATATATATGAATATGTATGTAATATATATATATATATATATATATATATATATATATATATATATATATATATATATATATATATATATATATATATATATATATATATATATATATATATATATTACATACATATTCACACTTGGGCTTACTATCAAATCTTTACGGAAATTTATATCATATGCTTACCATACTGCTTTGATTTAGCCACGATCGCGACCACATAATATGGAAGAACAACGATATGAAAGGAACACTACCTTGTCATTGGCCAAATGAAAATAGGTTATAAAAAATGCAGGATGTCATTTTCTTTTAGACAATTAGAAGGCACTATTCCATTCAGGGGGAATTCACATGTATATTAAGCCAGCGCAATGGTCTTGTGTGGCCAAATCTTTCGAGTAAGCTACTCTGGATTATACGGATAATATGACATATTCCCTTAAAGCACCAAGCAATTGAGCAAGAACTCTTTTCTCTATTGTACTTCCATCACCCTGATATATTACTCATAATACTTGCTCATATAATAAAAACTGCTTTTCTTAGCATAGACAGCGGAAGTAATGTTATAATAATAAAGCAATAATCTGTACACATTTATCCTTAATAATATTAAATTTGATACGCACTTAAATCATAATTGTAATGACGACGAATGACTTTACAAGATTTAATAATCTGAGCATAATCAACAGAGCTCACACTTTGTATAAATTCTGAGCACAATGACAATGAATATGATATACAATGATATGGTTTATCTGACCTGGTTGGCACACTATCCAATTCTATATATTAAGTGTCTTCCTACCAGCAAAAAACTATATTATAACGATAAAACAATAATACAAATACATAAGTCTGTTTTCCGTATCTGATGCAAAAATTGGTGCAAACTGATTTATTCTTTAACATTTGAACATAGAGAAATTATAACAGCCTCCTTACAAAATTTAGACAGCGAAATGGTCATATTCCTACAAATACAGTAGACATTTTTTGTTCAAAGCTCTGACCATCATAATGAGATTTGTAGAAATTGCACAGGTTAAATATGTCTCAGCACATTAGCATGAAAGAGTCAAACTAAACTTGAATTATAGGGAGAAGTCACTTCTATATGATGGAACAGGGATGCATTCAATCAAAACAGGGAGACGTGGGAACAACGCGTTTGTGTCCGTGTGTTCTCTTATTTTTATTTTAATTATATCCTCGATTGCTTTGTATTCATTGAAACATAGATTAAAGCGATATTTTATTTTCTAGTTTTAAAATCTGTAATATGTTTATTATCAACACATTTTCATCTTACTAAAAGTTATTATATTCATACCCGTTGCATTTATAATTGCAATTGTATATATGGATTTAATACATTCAAGTCAACAAAAATAAGTAATGACTGCCACTGAATATTATTTCGTTCTCTGAAAGTTGATACACGTGCAGTCAACAATGTTTCAACTACTGTAACATACACATAGGAGATAACGCACACGTGTCTTCGTACTATGCTCTTCGATATGTTTTCATTGCATCCAATAGAACGTGGGGGCAGGAGTGATCTAAAGCGCTACCAGTTACAAATCACTGCCACCCCACTTGTCTGGGTGGGTTCGCGTCTAGGATTCGGCGAATGTGGATATTATAGAGAGCTTGACAGTAACTTCTCGTGGGTCGATGGTTCTTTCAAGTGATTTCCTGGTTTCTTCCTCCACCATTAATACTGACTGCCATGTATTGCCTATCGTGTCCTGAAAAATGGCGTTAAGTCCAATAAAAACAAGAACAACAACAACCAATAAAACGTTACGATATTTATTTGTAAACAGCACATTGAATCATTAAAAGCAAAATATGACGATAGTGGACAATTCTTCCCAACCAAATCAACACAGCAAAGAGCACATGTTGCGTAGAAACTATATCATCGAGAATGATTTTATTTGATAAGCGTAACAAGATTAGAGTCTTGTAAATTGCAAGTCAGTACAAATACTTAAGTAAATACGATTAATAATAATGTTATATTTAATTTTTTATGTTAATAAAATTGCATTCCCAAAAAAATTATCAACTACATTGAAATAACCACATACCATGGAACAAATACACAAGGGACTTGATACGATACTGTGTGTCATAGTTTTTTGTTGCAAATAAAACAGTACTGTAATGATTTTAAATATCTTAATTTTGTTCGACTGACAGCTTTCTTAATATCAAAAGGATAAAAAATCCACATATCAATAACTAATTATGTACCAATGACCTATATGAATGTTAAAGTTTATTTTTCAAAATGTAATAACCTATGGAGAGTGGGATACTATCAGGATATTACAAACAATGTATTAATTGAGGTGTTTATACCCTGAGGACAAAGTCAAATTTAACATGCGTGGCAATGTCTTAGGACAATGTGAATTTAACACAGCGACAACGGATTGAGACCGTTTAGGGACAAGCAAAATTGTAGAGAGGTGACATCACGGTATTTTACACTGGAGAAATAATTGCAACAATGTTGCAAGGAGATGACCTCAATCTTGCGCAACAGTGTTTCAAGAGGCTAACCTGAATACGCGCTACTCTAGAGACAAAAAGAGATATAGACATAAGTCACGCTGAGGGACACATAGACTGTCATACATAGATTTATCGACAAAAATCTATCAAGCAGAAAACTATACAACCGAATAAAAGTTGTAAACAAGATATAGATATAATACATATCTCTTTTATACATATGAGTGGCAATGCAAAGGGTCAGTGATTATTTTGTGTCAACTCCATTCAATTAACGTAGATAGCAGGGCACGTAGTCAATAGGCTTCTCTGACGAAAATATTCTTATGAAACCTTGCAAAGCTCTGATCAGAAATTCGATATGATTTGGCTCTCACATCTTTCTCCTGGATTGTGAGTAAAATGAATCCTGTGATGGAAGGCCCTGACCCTTTATATAGGAAGAAACTGTCCTTACATTGATATAAAGGAGAACATGGCGTTTAACATGTAGACACATGCTCTTTTGCAATCAAGATCGCACGAGTTCGTGGAGAAAGGATAAGAAAGAAAGAGATAGAAATGTATCCTATCGCCTCGCACACTAGCTGAAGTCTTAGCTAAAATTCATCTCAGTGACTTTGAAGATGACATGCGTGAGCGAGATTCCATATCCAGAGTGTCCATGCTAAACAAAGGCTCACCACCAGTAACTTCTGAAAAATATTATCACATTCCAGAGACGGATAAACGATTCTTTAGAAAATCTAGATACACGTCCTACACGTACACGGCAAACATTAAAGATATCAAGCCCAATGTACGTCTGCATAAAACAGAATGGTTCAACACCGATTTGTTGCATTCTTTGTTAACCAGAAAAAACGGCAATGTCAAGGAAACATTCACGACTGTAGTAAACATATAATTAGTTCTTGATATGTGGATTTGTTGTCCTTTTTATATTTAGAAAGCTGTCAATCGAACAAAATTTAAATATTTAAAATCATCACAGTACTGGTTTATTTGCAACAAACAACTATGACACACATTGTCGTAAAAAGTTCCTTGTGTATTTATTCCATGGTATGTGGTTATTTCAATGTATTTTATAATTCTAATGGAATGCAAGTTTATTAACATTCCGAAAATGAAATATAAAATTATTAATCGCATTTACTTAAGTACTTTTAGTGACTTGCAATTACAAGACTCGAATCTTGTTACTCTCATCAAATAAAATTGTTCTCGACGATATAGTTTCTGCGCAATATATATATATATATATATATATATATATATATATATATATATATATATATATATATATATATATATATATATATATATATATATATATATATATATCAGGACCAAATGTATTACTTTATATGAAATGCGGTTTGAGATGTCAGCATTCATTATTAAAAGGGTAGCTAGACCCTATGGAACAGCTATGATTCGTGCCTCTATATGATCTGATATTTTAATATTGCATAAAACTATTAAACCTGCCATTGAAATTGTTCAACTATCTGATTAAGTTATTATATTTAAAAATTGTCTATGAACTCTCAAAATTACTTTCCAGTTATAGGTGCTACCATTTTTACAAACGTGTCAAGATTTGGCTATTTCTGGAAAGTTTTCGGTGCTTCCTACCCCAGAAAGAAATGCAACGTGACATACAATTGTAATGAGACAATTAGATTAATATGTGTAATTCGAGGCCAAGGTTATTTGCACGACCGCGCAAACAGCTGTCAAAGCCTATTCGCTCCGCTATGCTCGTTCGCAGGCAAAAGAAATATAAATTTTCAAATAAATATTGAGTGAATATCGTGGGTGAAAATTTTTTGTATTGTCACCCAATCGATGAGCTTTTTTCGTGATTCACTTTGAACACGCACCCACAGACATACAAGTAAAATATGGGGACGATATGGCCCCAATGAGCGCAAAGAAGGAAAAACATCCTGGAACAATATGGCCCCACGATTTTTCCAAAAAATGGTCACACCCTTGGACGATATAACTCCAATGGGAATATTGTATTAGTGACTAGCACAATCTGGGACTGCATAGCGCCAAGAGATATGTCACAGGTGGCATGACGTCACGATACTGGACACTTGGTAACAGTGTAGCAAGGATATGACATAGTTTGACTTAAATACGCACAGCTAGTACCACAACTCTAGGCAAGGGACATTTACACAGAGATACATACACAATAGACATAGAAACAGATAAACATAGAGATAGAGATAAGGCATTTTTTTTAAAATTAATATCTTTTCGAGGTATGGAAAGATGCCTTGAACAATTCCGTTGTGTGTAATGCCGTTAGCATGCAGGACATCGCTTTGCTCTTTCCTTTCTCAAATTTCTCAATGCTTGTCTTAAACTGAGTCTCACTTCTGGTCCAAAGATGAGAGTCCGATTGAAACATCCTTGCCTTTCCACAAAACATCTTCTTTCCCAAACAGTGGCACCCTTAATCCGGATGACAATCCTTTTAGTTTTCACATTCATGGGTAAGTCTGTACGGAAAAACAGTGAAGAACCCAAGTAGAGGATTCAACGTTGATCAACATTTTCTTTTGTGACGAGAAAAGATGAAGGGAATCAAGTGAGCCTCTTTTGTTTATAGGGAAAGCTTGGATCGAAACGGATTGATATGGTTGACCAATTCCAAATACAAAATTCAGTCACTTCTCGGAGTCTGTCTTCCAATCCGAAGAGAGATACTGGTGACGCCACAATCTCTATATACATGTGCTATCAGTTGTACGCATCGAATGGATGCGACATTGTCTGGTTTAACATGAGGGAACCTAAAAAGATAAGGACTTATTGTGCACCGAATCTGGAGACGAAAAGCGACGGCATAACAGCGACTACAAAAGTGAAGACAGTGCAACTTCACAAAGAGATTGACTTCAACTAGAATTTAGTAGATTTTTTTCTGTTTGCAATAATTTTTTACCGGCAAAAGCGCCTTCGCCACTTTCTCCTTCTTCGTCATATGTTGCCGATTTTAGACAAAGACAGAAAGAAGAATTAGAGAATTTTTGTACAGCAACAAAAGGAGGCAGAACAGGCATTTCTCCTTGAACGAGAAGAAGAAGAGGCAAGAAGGAAACAACTGGAAGAGTAAGAAGCAGTAAAAAAGAATCAAAGTCTAGGAGGGAAAGAAAATAGTGATACTCTTGGATATTTTATCTGAGTTAAGAAGTCTGAAACAAATGTATCATACGATTTTATTAAAACCTAAAGAGAAAAAGACATTCTCAAGCTAAAGAGCCCAACCATGTGGCTACACCAGAGACACCTCCTCTAATCATTTATGTTCAATCATTCACAGGAGCAGATCCGTAAGTAGATCTTGGCAGTGACAAAGGCTTAAGGCAGTTAAAGCGAATTGCTTCATGTACCTGAGTATGTTCTCATTAAAAAAGCCCAAACACACAACGGTCCTTTTCAGGGCCACGAATTTCTTTCGAAAAGAGTTGATATTCACTTTTGCCAAATACAATTAATGAAAGCTCAAATTCCGTTGTTTAACCTTATTATGTATATGTTGGTATGTGTGTGTGAGTGAATGCGTGAGTGTAAAATCTTATTCTAAGAATCAAAACTAGGAGACACGTTTCTTTCAATTTTGATATATTTAGTTAAAATATTTACAATTCAATTCACAACACATTTAATTTTTAAAAAAGTTCATAAACTTCTTTTGGGTCTGTTTTGTTCACACTCTCTGTTTTGTTTCCTTTACTTACAGTTTTTCGCTCCTCTTCTTCATCCTTTCTTTTTGCTCTTCTTCTTTTCTTTTCTTTTTGAAAGTCTCGTGGTTCTTCCTTTTCCTCTTATTCATCTCGTCCTGTTATTTAGTAGGAGCCTCTGAAGACCAATGTCCTCTCTCTTGAAAATGATAACAGGTATCTCGACTTCTGTCTTTTTTGACACTGAGTTTGTGACTGTTTGGACATTCTGTAGCCCAATGCCATTTATTCTTACAGGTATATCAGGTATCAGGACTTTTATATAGAACGGAAGAATAGTAGTTCGTTGAATTCTCTGAAGAGAACTTTCGTATGACTCCTCGCAAAGCTCTAGTGAGATTTTTGATCTGTGTAGCTTCATCCATAGTACTGATCGGTTTGAGAGCAAAAATGAATAATGAGACGGAAGGCACTAGCCACTTATATATGCGCTTGTCTTACAAAACTATATACGGACTAAGGCGTTTCAAATGTAGTCATTTGACGTTTTGCAATCAAGATGAAACGATCTCATCATTTTGAAAAGAAAGTTGAAGAAGAAGGTAAGAGATAGAAACGTGATTTAACACTTCACAGTCAACCAGGATCTAAATCCAGTGAGTCTACACTCAGTCAAAGTCCATCACTATCAGTAAACCCTAAAAATTACTACTACATTCGAGAGACGGAAAAAGGTTCCTCTAGAAAATTTAAAACTACAGCCTATAAGTACTCGGTGAAGTTTAATGATTTCAAGACCGACGTAGCTCTGGAGAAAACAGAAGGTTTCATCATCAATGTGTGGGATTCTTTGTTAACCAATCTGAAACAGCAATGTCAAGCCAAAGAAGACGATCGCTTGAGACTTACTTTCCAATGATCATGACAGTTTGAAGTCTTTCGTGTGTGGATCAAGATTAGCAAGCCAAAAGAATTGACACCTTACATGGATAAAATTAAACACGTGCAACAATCCAATGACAAGTTTCACATCACCGACGGAAAAGCAAAACTTTTCATGACCCATATGTCTCCGCCCCGATGAACCGGGTTTCGCAGCATTAAGCGCAGCGTCGTTCAAATTAACAATACTCAACACCAGATGCGCTTTGCCAGTCCAATCGTGTTGGGAAGAACGTATGCCGACAAGATCGACACGAAAGAATGGAAAAGCGTCTGGAAAATCGAACAAGAAAGAGAAGCAGAACTTTTGTTACAGCAAGCTGGGCTATATAAAGGTACACTATGTGGCATTCCTGAAATGCAAAAGGTGCAAGATGTCTTGGTTCCGCGTTACACCTTAAAAGTGCACCCTCAAGACGCGTGTGAACCTCTGTTGTTTCGAGGGTAAGATCTCAAAGACAGAAAACAACATCCACGTCTAACATCACTATGAACATTTTGATGCCATTACCAGTATCACTGCATTCCTGTCTACGGTTGTTACTGTGAAAAATATGACTGAGGCAATAGCAATCGTGAACAACATAAGAATTGCGAATCGAAATGCTAAGGTTGTTTGGCATCTAATCCCTGTTTAGACGAAGTACAAGAACGAATGCATTGTTCTGATTGTCAGTGCACGTTTGTCAGTTCTGCCTATTACCAAAATCTTTTAAAGACACAAGGTTCACAGCAAAAAAGTGCTTGTCAACTGCTGAGATTGTTCCAGAGAACATGAGAGAAATGCATCCAAGAGCCTATCATAACTCATTGCTATTACTGCAGGAATGTTCGTGGAGGTCGTAAAAGAAATTTGTGGGCCTAACTTATTGACTGATTTTGCCAAATGGGTCTTACACCCTATCGACGAGACGTGGAGCGTAGAAGATATCGAACGTTACGGAGATTGTAATTGCTATGCCTCGGTGATGGCTCACAATTTCTCGGGATACGATAGACAGTTTCTGTTGCAATAATATACTGAACAAAGTAACGAACGTCCGTAAGTAACTTTGAACAGAGTCAAAATCATTTCCATGCAAGTGGGCCAAGTGCAGTTTAAAGATTGGATGAGATACTTGACCATGCCTTTGAGTCACATGAATAAAACCTTTGGCATGACAGAAATGGCCAAAGGCTATTTTCCTCACTTTCTCAATACCGAAGCCAATCAACATGCTGTTATCTACCATTTGCCTGAGTCTCACTATTACGACCCAGACAACATGCGGACTGAACAAGGAGAATCTTTCTACGCATGGTACCATAGTCAGGCCTCGGGCCCCTTTAACTTTCAGGAAGAAATGTTATGATGTTGTATTTCAGACGTGAACATTTTACGTCGTTGCTGTGGAAAATTTCGAGAACTGTACATGGAGTAAGGAGGGATCGATCCTTTTAAAGAAACTTCCAGCATTACCCAAGCGTGTTCCTTAGTATACCGCCAACGATTCATGCCCGAAAACAAGCTAGCTGTCATAAGCCATCAAACAACCAATTTTGCCAAACGTCAATACTCAGTCAAAGCTCTAAGCTTGATACAGTTTTTGTTCAAAAAGGAAGACAAATGGATTAAACATGCTCGGAACGGAAGTGGAGAGAAAGCCATCAGAAGGTATTCAGTCGATAAGTGGGACTTAGAAAAGCCCCGAATTGAGTACGTTTTTAAAGGGTACTTATTTCACGGATGTCCAATTTGTTACCCTTAACGTGACACTTAAAACCAGTTTTTACAATGCACTAAGGACGAGTTGTACGAGTTTACTTGTCAACGTCGCTTATGTTTAGAAGAGAAGGATACCAAGTGGTGGAAACATGTGAGCACGAGTACAATCAGCGATTGAAAACCGATCCCGAGTTTAAGCGCAACGTGGAAAGTAACAAGCTGGTGGACCCTCTTAACTCACGAGATAGTTTGTACGGAGGACGAACAAATGCCACCTGTTTCTTGTAACAAGCCGACGGGTAGAAAGGAAATAAATCAAATACTTGGACGTATGAACTCTGTATCCACACGTGTGCAAATATTGTCGCTTTCCCACAGGGTACAAACAATTGTTGACCAAACACATTGACGTGAACAATATTCGACAGTGCGAAGGATTGATCAAGTGTAAAGTCTTGCCTCCCACATTTTTGTACCATCCCGTGTCATCACATCATTGCCAATGAAAACAGATGATTCCCTTGTTCTGAACTTGTGCTGAAACATGCAACCAAGAACACCTTTGTCAGCACACTCACGAAGATCGAGCCTTGAGGAGAACGTGGATTATTGCGGGATTGTTTAAAGATGTGGACCTGGGATACCAACTGTTAGAACTGCACTAAATTTACCACTTTCCCAAGACAGAAAAATACCACAATGGCGACGAGACTCAAAAAGGTATTTTCCCAGACTACGTGAATGCTTTTTTGAAACTGAAACAAGAAGCCGGTGGCTATCCTTCCTGGTGTCACACTCTCGAAAGCCAAACAAAATTCAAAGAGAAATACTGGGAGTATGAAAGTATCACATTAGACTAGATCGATAAAAATGAAGGAAGGCTATCGTTTGCCAAAGTGATGCTAAAGTGATTGTGGGGAAAAATGGCAAATTGCCAACGTTTACCCAAAACTGAGAACTTGTCATAAACTTCACGTTACTTCCAGATGATTCGCGAGAAAACCAAATGCAAGAAACACGTGGACGTCGTTCGGGAGGACTTACTCTTAGTCAATTACGAAAAAGAGCAGGACTTTGTAGAAGCCGACGAATTTTAACATGTCATCATTGTGCTTTACCTGACTGCCAATGTTCGCTTAAAACTGTATGAAGCTTTAGAACTGTTAGGAGATCGTGTTCTGTGTTTTGAAGCGGAGAGTTGCATCTACATCTATCGTTTGGTTCAAAAGCAACCTAAAGTCAAATGAGAGCTTTTAGGAGCCTCGACGGAAGAGCATTCCTAGGACAAGACTCTAAGTTTTTCCAGTGGAGGTCCCAAAAATTAAGGTTACGAATAACGTAACCCTCAATCAGAGGTGTACACGGGGTGTACAGTGAAAGGATTTATTGCACCAGTCAAGTGGTAAACTTTGGCGTACTCAATGAAGACTTGCATTCTGGACAGGATAGAAACTTTCAAGTAACCACTTACCAACCTAACAAGATTGTACGTTTACCCACACATCAAATCGTAAGTCGACTCTTGGAAAAAGTCTATCAAATTGTGTACCAGAAGCGATTGTGGCTTCCCAACCACTTTACTTTACCATACCGACTCGCGGATAGTGTTCACCATATAAAAAGAGACAAGGTTCATGACCAATAGTTCATTGTGACTATCAAGACCAAAAGTGAAAGATGAATCATTTTGCATAGCAAGTATCCAGTAAGAGTAAACGCGAGTGTGGTGCTGTGCCTTGCGATGCCATAGATGCCGTACGCTGTGACTTCAGTGACTTAAGACCAGATTATCGTCATGGGAACTTTGCTATGACGACCAGACCTACTATGGAAAGGAATGACGATGGTGTACGTGTCAAACTGACGGATGCGAAAGCGATGCCAGTCGTCATCGCACACCTTTTCAATTTACTGGTTGCATTTGTTGGTGTCATTCTCCAAAAGAATCCACACGAGTAACACCATACGGATGTCATGTAAAACTGAGCAAGCTTCTGCATATTTCACCTTACCTTTATAGAGCTGAACTTGTACAAAGTGAATATTCGTTTCATGTGCGTTTGCCAGAATACTTTGACTATGAAAGTCGGATTTAAACAACCATACGCGGCAAAATGGCCAAAAATATCTGGGAGGACCTACTCCCAAAGAATTAGCCAGAGACGGATTTTTCTACTAGGGTCAAGGGGATAAAGTAAAGTTCTTCAATTGGGGCATGTCACTTTACGAGTGGGAGAAGAAAGATTGCGCTTACCTTGAGAATGCTCGGTGGTCTCCAGATTGTCACTACCTACCTTAAGTGGGCATAGTCCTTGAGGTGGTACCAACCATGTCATGTGAGAAAGTAGCAAGGTGGTTCGGATTAAAACGTTGGATAACCCCTAGACAACTATTAATCTTCGATATCAAAAGTAATCTTCAAATATTACCACTCGAATTGCAAGAGAATATCTACAAGGACATGTGGCAGGGACTTGCCAGAGTCAAATCTCAATTCGTAACTGTATAATTGTTGTGACGAAAAATTCACAAGAGGAAAGTGAAAAAAGTTAATCTACAAGTTCGATATCTGTGGATCAAGGTTGTGTTCATTCGACTGTTTCGCTTTAGACCATTTCCATTGGAAGATTTTATTGACCATCTTGTCCGTCACCATGAATTGCAGTGGACAGAAATAACTCACAACGTTCATTACTTTCGCTCTAGGACAAGTGTTTCACTGATATATTTGTGGCTTACCTGTGGAGTTGAGAGAACGCATTTACCGAGAGTTGGTCAAATACAAGTCAAACGCGAAAAGGAATTGCATCCGTTACATCACCGATTTTTGAGCCACTGCTACCTGGATGCTGTAAGAGGATTGATTCTCAAGAAAGTGTTAAAGTTGTCAGACATTGACAAACAACAAGTGGGAGAAAAGTGTTGTTGATGGTGATTATTTTTACAACCAGGTAAACTTACTGGATCTAATTCCGAATGAAGAGTTAGAGAGTTACCAAAATCTTGTACAGAATGTAAAGTCAGTGGAAGATGTAACTTATGATGCATTTGTCATATGTTAGTGACTAAAAATTGGATTCGACAACGGAATAATACGACCACTTTTGTGCAGAAAGTACATTTATAGCTGCCGATAGAAGAGACTATAAAAACGTTCAACCAATCCACGACCTTTATCATTGGTAATACAACAGATTTCGTGGCAAGAGATCCAGGACCATATTCAAACAGTGGAGAATTACCATTGCCTTTTATGAGAACTGTGTTCATTGAATTGGGGTCGACGTGTATTGAGTGTATTAGTGACTTGCTTTCTGGGATTTCGTTTACCGTCTGATGCTTTGTGGACTTTTTTACGAACGTACCTACAACTCCAACAAGTATGATAGTTGTCCCTTTAAATGCCCACGAGAGAGTCATTCTCCATAAAGCTTTGTGCTTTCATCTGGATACTTCTCGTTCTTTACAGGAAAACAAGATTTGTCAACTTTTAGGTGCCGAAGCGGTGTATGAGGATGTGTGTGTAGCTTGTGACTTACACCCTCACTGGACAGATGTACGTGAATGGAAAAGTTGGGATTTTGGGACTTGGACTAAAGAAGTGGCCAATTGTGCCCAAAATTTGTCATCATAAAACATTAAAACGTTCCGTGAAAAAGTCACTTTTAATCCTGTGTTAGTGACAGTAGCAGAAGAAAAAAAAACAGACTGCCACCGAGAAAAACTACTCCCGTCAGGACAGGACTGTCCCTGACAACTCCGAAAGACCATTCCAGGAGAACCCTTGTTTGACTGTACCAAGAATTCTACAAACGTTTAGAACATTACCAACTGTCCCTAGAACACTATATTTGAATGACAATAAATGTTGGAAAGTTGCAACTTATTTATATTCCACTATGGCTAGTTTGATATGTATTTTATCTATGGGCTTAACCATTTGGCTATTATGTATTTATGTCTTTCATCCTATTTCATTTTAAAGTTTGGAATAAACGTATCCTGACGAGAGTATAAAAACTCTTGTCTTGTCTGTCTTCATATCAACATAAGGTGACATTCCTCACGCTACTACTGCTACCTCTACTGTCTCTGCTCCTTCTCCCTCCAATTTCAAAGTCATTGACTAATATTTAGATCGTGCTAGAAGGGAGGCCTTGTATCTTCGACATCCTTTTAACACGTTCATTGCTGGACCTAGCTGTCCAGGCAAACCCGAATTTGACAAACGTTTAATCGAACATAAACATTATTTGATCGCCCACCTCAACGCATCACGTGGCAATAGGCGTACAGCCTTCTACGAGAAAGTTATGGTGAATCCATTGTCTTTGCAGAAGACATATCTTTTAAAGAAGACGGAATCGTGTTTCACCCTAGTCAAACCCATTTGGTTATTTTTGATGACAGGTTAGGAAAAGACAACGAATAAATTAAACTGTGGTTTACACGTAAAGGGAATCAGCTTAATGCCCGTGTCATTTACATCACCCAGGATTTGTTTCAGCAAAGTAAAACCCAACGTACCATCAGTCTCAATGCTCATAACGTGGTCTTCTTTAAACGTCCTAGAGATAAATCGCAAGTATAAGTCTTAGCCAAACATTTAAGAACTGCTTGGGTAACACATGCGTGCAAAGATGCCACTGAAACTCCACACCCTTTTTGAATCGTGAATTTAAAACCCACTACCCATAATTATTTGCGATTTCGTTCCCATCTGTTTCATCACTGGTGCCAAGACGGAAGACCTTTCATTTACACGTCCCCGACATAACAATGACTACAAAAGAAACAAAATCTATAAAATCCTTGGTCATTTGTACTCTGTCTCACACAGTCAGCGTGACGTCCCTTCAGTATCATCCTCCCGTTAAATTGATTCCTGCCTTGTACGCCATTAGTTGTGAAACAAATCAATAAAGACATGCTCGTTTGTTAGAAGCCTGACTCAAACAAGTTTTACGATGGTTTACGGTGGCAGCACGTTAATTATTGCAATACATCATTCAGATTCCACATCAAACCAAACGTTTTTTTTCAACAGAAACAAAGTAGCATCAAAGCAATTGGCTGATCCTCACATCGACACTCAAACCAAAAAGAAAATTATTTTGAAACATGGGGATAGTGGTTCAATAGGACATGTCATCATTCGTTCACTATTAAAATGTAATCCTAATTCGCTCACAATTGTCCCCAAGAAACATGTCTCTCCCCGACGTACCCAAAAGAAAAAGAACCAATGTGCCAAGAGCAAGTCACCACCTCAGAAAATGCCTACACAAGACAATTTATATTTACAAGATAGCGTCTACAAAAAGTCTTTCTCCAGCGGTGATACCCTCGTCCTCTTTAGCACCAGTTGCCGCTGCTCGATATGTTTCTGCCTCCAAAATCAAAGTCCAAGAGAGGTCAAGCGTGTTACAAAGTTTACTGGATTTGTCAAACCAAGAATTGGCTCGATTTAGCCCTTTGCGAACTCCTCCACGACGTGTGTTACCTGTCTTTAAGTTTATTCGACGTAAAGACAATCAGTGTCGACACATTCCAGTATAAGAAAGACCTGAAGCATACCATAGGAATCAGTGTTTTTGTGATCCTGATCACTTCACGATGATCTCATCAAGAAGTGCACAACGTTACCATCGTCGTTTTTTCTGTGCAAAAAGCAAACTGAAAATAAAAAGTAAGGGACTGCTTCCTCGTTTAGTCAAACATTGGGACATGTTGTCTGTCCATTCCAGAGCTGCTCCACTCATGCGAAAAACTCAATCACACTGCCGCCAAAGATGTCATCGATAACGTGTGCGAATGATGTTTGAATGTTTTGAAAGGTATGATATCTTTGTCTCCACATTAGACAACAAAATGATTAGGCATACATCGAAACGTTCTTCGCCAAATGATCCAAAAATATCCCTATTCGTCAAAAGAAAAAGATGTTGGGGTAACGTCAAGGAATTGCCATTTTACCACTGTTATGAACCTTTGCTGGGAGCCGTAGAAAAACCCTTGCTGACAGTAGTATTGGGAACATTTGGAAGTATCCTGGGAGACAGATTAAAGGAGAACACTGACATCAAAAGATCTCAGAGGTGATCCTTGAAATCTAATGGAAGGCATTGTAAACAAAATGATTAGGCATACATCGATACGTTCTTTGCCAAATGGCCCAAAAAAATCCCTATTCGTCAACAGAAAAAAGATGTTGGAGTAACGTGGAGGAATTGCGATTTTACCACTGTTATGAACCTTTGCTGGGAGCCGTAGGAAAACCCTTGCTGACCGTAGTATTGGGAACATCTGGAAGTATCCTGGGAGACAGATTAAAGGAGAACACTGAAGTCAAGAGATCTCAGACGTGATCCTTGAAATCCAATGGAAGGCCGAAAACTAACTTTAGTGTCTTACAAACGATGGATGGGAATACCATCGTTGGCAAGAACAACGGACCCCGCAATTAGCTCCCAATTCTAATTTGATCGAGATGTCCCAGTTGCAACACGAATTGCAATCGCTGATGGATCTCTTTGATTTGTTTGAAACTGAAATATCTCAACGGTACGGTCAATTGTTGCAACGATTGCAACACTTTCATCAAAATGCATTAGACGAAACATATTTACCCTCTCTGGAAGATTTGAAGACTTCGATGAAAAGTCCATCAACACTATTACTGTCACTTCCTCCAGTAGTCAAAACAGAAAAAGGAATTTCATTCTCCACCAGGAACAGTACGCAAGTTAACAACTCCACCAACATCTACAATTGGTTGGCTTAAAAAGATGAATGCTACCCGTTCTTCAACAGAAGTGAAAGAAAAAACGATGAGGAACTAGACGTGAAACAACAACTTATTTCCCCTGTTCCGTCATTCTTTTCAAAACCTATTGCTCGTCGGACAAGCAAACCATTGCAATCCAAGAAAATACCACAGAAAGACAAAAGTAGCATTTGTGATAATTGGATCACTCACTTATTATAAAATAAGAAATGTCGTAGCCAGCATTTATTATGATCTACCCCATATGCCGGTTCAGGAAGAGTTCATAAATTGTATCCTGCTGCCAGAACAAAACTAAATGTATTCGTTTACGACAAATGCATCGATAGTTACAAGAACAAGCCACGTACACCTTACACAAACCCATTCGACGAAAAGTTTCTAGAAATTGCATCCAAGTGGAAGGTATCAATCATCAATGGCAAAAGGATTTAGACGATGTCTCTCGTTTGGCCATCTACAATCGTGGATACAAATATTTGTTTTGTGTCATCGACGTCTTTTCCAAATTTGCTTGGATCGTGTCTTTGACTTCCAAATCGAACACATAGTTTTAGTGCGAGCCATGAAACTGGTATTGAAACAAATGGATCGTCACCCTCTATGATGGTAAACCGACAAAGGTACCGAATTTCTAAACCAAGCTTTCCAAAACGAATTGAAGAAACGTGACATTCACGTTTTCACCACCGAGAATTCCGAAACCAAAATCAGCATCGTGGAACGTTTTCAACGTACCTTGAAAGAACGCATTTGGAAATATTTGACGCATCATCACACACTAAAGTAAATCGACGTCTTGCCACACCTCGTTCAATAGTACAACAAATATTACCATCTTAGCATTGGACGTGCCCCTCAAGAAGTAACTCCCGACAAGGAAGTGACCGTCTTCAAAAGCGCTTGTTTGGTTCGTCCCCTTCAGTCACTGTCACTAAGAAAGATATAATGTTAGCCACAGGAGATTGGGTACGTATTGGCAAAACCAAACGTACTTTAGACAAAGGTTATTTCCCCAATTGGACCACCGAATTGTTTCGTGTTACTGAATGAGTGCGTGATCGTTATCCTCCCGTCTATAAATTGGAAGACATGAACGGGGAAGTGTTAAAATGACAGTTTCCTTACCCGAGTTAAAATGGGTGACCAAAAAAGGAAGACGACGTGTATGAAATAGAAATCATTTTTGATAGAAAAGCACCCAAATGGGAAAACGCCGTATCAAGGAAGTCAAAGTACATTGGAAAAGATATCCGTCATGTTTTAACTCTTGGTTTAACGCTTCTCAAATCATTGACTATAAAACGAAAAGAACATCATGCCCTTCAAAACAGCCTCATTTCCTACTACGACCGCAACTTCCCGCAGTTCTTCTCTGCAAGGTCTACAAAAGCATCCCATGTGGGTTTGGTGTGGTTGACCTGTGCCTAAAACGCAAATCGTCTTTTTCTGTTAGATCTTTGCGGTACTTTGTGTTATTGGCCCTGACAGCCGATATTGATCCTTACAATGTTGGTGTTAATGATCGTCGAAAGAAAATTCTACATGGTCATACTTTAGACCAAATGGATCTTTTGCATTTGGACATGTGGCTGCAGGATGAGTATTTACTGAACGGAGTGGATATTCGATTGAAACTTAATCGTAGTTGTGCCGCTTTCCCTTTGATGGCTCATGTCAACGAGTATAAATCCATCATCCAAGAAGCCAGACTTTACGTATGTCGCGTAGAAGTGTTACCTAAAGCAGGAAACGACACTAATCACAACTTGAACAGAACGACCGCCAAATATCCGATACGACGTGTAGAGGTGCACGACGATTCAAGATCGAAGATTATTTGTTCCAAGGGCAGTTACCCAAACGTTTAATTCTTGATATCTCAGCAATGCAGCCCTCAGCGGAGCTGTCAATGCTAATCGTTTCCAATTTACCTACTACGATGTGTCCAAGCTTGAAGTCAGTTACGATGGCAAGACTTTGCAAACCAGACCTTTTGAACGTAACTTTTCCCAGAACAATTACTTGAAGGTCGTACTTGTCCCTGCTCAAAGCTACAGGACAACTAGGAACCAACACTAATCACAGCATTTTGTACGAAGACTTTGTCGGATTTTAAACTTTCTTGGCATTTGTTCTCGCACCAGATCAAGGCAGTGACGATGAATATTTTCACCCTATAAAATCGGGTCAGCTGCGTGTGAAACATCATCTTGCAGATGCTCTATCCCCCACGGTGAACGTAATCTTGAATGCTGAATTCGATAATACCATAGAAATCAACAGGTTGATAGAAGTCATTTTTGATCATTAAACACTATGGAAGACACTTATCCTTCTCTGAAAGTTAAAGAATCTATGGAATGGGAGGACACCGTGGAAACCGAATCCAAAGACCAAGACAAAGAGGACGATGTGGTCAGGTTCAGATGGCCAGAACAAGAACAATATTTAGTATCCTGTTTTGCTAAGCACTTAGCGGACACAATTACAGAATTGGTCAAGAAAGATTGCTATGGAAGTCAAAATGATCATCCCAGTCAAATTCAATTTGATAAATGTTTGATGATGAACCAAGAAGAAAACTTGGACGATTATCTGGATGAAGCTTGGAGTCTCATCGCAGAAGAAACCGTGTTGCATGAGTGGTATAAAGGATTACGTGATCATTCCTGACCTCTATTGACAACTTAAGAGATCTATTGCTCTCCCTTAAAGTAGTAAAAGATAACCAGGTTTCTAGCCCAAACCCTACTTTTTACCCCTCTCAAGCATCAAAACAATTATAAATTACCCCCTTTGTCCTAAAACTCTCACCCACCCATCCATTTTCTCAAAAGGATGCTAAGGTTCCTAGCCCACCGAATGTCTGGCCTATAGATTACCCACCACTTTTAACTATCAAACTGTCCTAAAACTCTTACCCTACTCCTCTTCTCAAAAGGATACTATGGATTTTTTATTATATCGCTAGTCGATATTGAACCTTTCTTTTTACATATATGACCTACTGTATGGCGCTAAATAGCCTAAAAGTGCTGGTGCGCCGTTAAAATTAAATGAATGAATCAATCAATCAATCAAAAGGATACTAAGGCTTCTAACGCAAAATACAAATTACCCCTTCTCTCTCTCTCTCTCTCCCCCCTCTCTCTCTCTCTCTCTCTCTCTCTCTCTCTCTCTCTCTCTCTCTCTCTCTCTCTCTCTCTCTCTCTCTTTGTCATTACCTGTATTTTATACAAAAATCTATTGTCTTCAATGAAAACAAAATCAAGACGTGGTTTGCTTGGGACTGATATTTTATCACCAGCTGATGAGATACAGCAAGAAATTTGGAAAAAATAGAGGAATTTACAGAATTAGGTTCAGGTTGGAAGTTTGAAATGATCAAAGAAACTTTGCTTCAAACAATGAAATATGACGCATTACGCGGTAGTTCATATATTGACCTGCCACCAAAAATAAAAAATATAAAATGTATAAATGTAAAAAAAAAACATCGATAGCAAATATTTCCAATGAGCTGTTCTTTCCGCGCTATTTTCAGCAGAAAAACACACTAATCGCGTTGAGAAGTATATTTGTCACGTGTCAAGATTAAATTTTAAATACATTGACTTTCCAGTGGCAGAAAAACAAATACCAAAGTTTGAAAAGCAAAGTAATGTTTCGAATAACTTTTTCGGACTAGATGAAAAAGAAAACATATCCGAGATATATTTCAGAGAAAGCTGAACATTCGACTATATATTTACTGTTTTATAAAAATCATTATGTTTGGATCAAAACCTTTAACGGACTAGTTGCTAGACAGTATAATAAGGATAAGAACAAAAATTATTTTGTTTCACTGGTTGCACGGTTGTACTAACAATGAAATATTACAAAAGCATTTGCAGTACTGTAGTAATGTACAAAGAATAACAAATCCATCTAATGAAGATAGTGTTACGGTTTGTCCATTACAATCACAAACTAATTTTTTTTCGTCATATACGCTGATTGCGAATACTTAATTCAACCTGTGCTTGGCATATAAGATAATCCTGACAAATCGAGTACAAGAAAACTCAAAATCATGTTCCGTGTGGAGTAGCATACAAGATAGATTGTTGTACTGATTAGAGATTATGTAAACCAATCCAATTATATCGTGGTAAAAATCCAGCTGTCTGGTTTCTCAAGCAGTTGATCTGTGAAGTTGATCACATATTTACCTGTTTGAAAAAAAGTAACTCCGATGACAAAATTAACAACTCAACAAGAAGAGATCACGAGCAAGCAGAATTTTTTTTTATATTTGTGAAAAAGCTTTTGACACTGACAACGTCAAGGTCAAGAAAGTACATGACCATTGCCATTTGTCTGGACAGTACCGTGGAGCGGCTCATGATCAATGTAATTTAAAACTTTACGCTCCAGATTTTATTCCAGTTATTCTTCACAACTTTCGAGGATATGATAGCCTCATTATCGTGGAAGCTTTTGGTGATCCTGACATAAAAGCTCGTCTGAAACTCGATAACATCAACAAATGCATTCCAAATAATTTGTAAAAATATATGTCAGTTACGCTAGGTAAATTGTGTTTTATTGACAGCCTGCACTATATGGCATCATCACTAGATGAGCTAGTGAAAGGTTGTAGTAAATTTGATAACCTAAGAGACTGTTTTGGAGATAAATTTAATCTACTAGCTAGAAAAGGAGTTTCTCCATACGAATATCTGGACTATTTGAGTAAATTTGATGAAACATCTTTACCTGACAAAGACAAATTTTACTCGCAAATTAAAAATGAAAATATCACCGATGACGAGTACAAGTGTGCACAAGATATCTGGAAAGAGTTTGATTGTGATACGCTTGGTGATTATCATGATTTATACTTGAAAACTGACGTGTTATTATTAGCAGATGTTTTGGAAAGTTTTCGAGGAGTTATAATAATTACGGACTAGAAACTTTCTGGTATTATTCTGCCCCTGTGCTATCATGGTATGCTCTGCTAAAGCTTAGTAAGGTAAGGATAGAATTACCGACTGACTTTGATATGTTCAACTTTATTGAAAAAGGTATCAGGGGCGGTATTAGCGTGATAACGAAGAAATATGCTGAAGCAAACAACAAATACTTAAAAAAGCATAATCCTGAGCTTCCTTCGAAGTATATAGTTTACCTAGATGATAACAATCTTTACGGTATTTCGCTGGCGGAACCAATGCCTTTTGGTGGATTTCACTGGATCACGGCTGATAGATTTCTATCTGAAACAGAAAAAAAGATGCATGACGATGTTTCATATTTCGTTGATGTTGACCTCGTTTATCCAACTTCACTACACAAATCGCATAACTATTACCCTTTTTGCGCAGAATCAATGATAATAGATTATAGTCTGTTATCAGAAAAACAACAAGCGTTAGCATCACCAAGACAAAATTCTATAGTCAAAAAGCTAGTACCAAATTTGCTTAATAAACGTAATTATGTTTTGCATTACAAAGTTTTAAAACACGCAGTCGTTGCTGGCCTCGTGTTGAGAAAAGTTCACCGTGTATTAATATTTAATCAGTCGCCTTGGATGAGAGGTTATATTAACTCGAACACTTCAAGAAGAGCTGTAGCAAAAACTAATTTTGAGAAAATCTTCTTCAAACTGATGAACAATTCCGTTTTTGGTAAGACGATGGAAATTATTAGGAAACGCGTAAATATCGAACTAGTTAGTTATAACAATCGTACAGAAATAAAAGATACCTGACGATATTTCATATTTCGTTGAAGTTTACCTCGATTATCCAACTTGGCTACACAGATTGCAAAACGATTACCCTTTCTGCGCGGACTCGATGGTCATAGATTATAATTTGTTATCAGAAGAAAAACAAACGTCAGCATTACCAAGACAAAATTATATAGTCAAAAACTAGTAGTAAATTTGCTTAATAAACGTAATTATGTTTTGCATTACAAAGTTTTAAAACACGCAGTCGATGCTGACCTCGTGTTGAGAAAAGTTCATCGTGTACTAAAATTTAATCAGTCTCCGTGGATGAGAAGGATACATGAACTCGAACACTTCAAGAAGAGCTACAGCAAAAACTGATTTTGAGGAAAACTTCTTCAAACTGATGAACAATTCCGATTTTGGTAAAAAGATGGAGAATATTAGGAAAAGCGTAAATATCGAACTTGTTAATGATATCCATCGCAGAAACAAACTTGTGTCAGACGATAATTTTGTGAGTATGAAAATTTTTAATGAGAATCTTGTTGCGATCCAAAGAAGAAAAACAAATCTAAAACTAAACAAGCCGATCTACTTTGGAGCTTCAGCGTTAGATTAATCGAAGTGGCTGATGTACGATTTATATTATAATTTTGTTATAAATCAATGGCCTGCCAGTAGATTATTGTTTACTGATACTGATTTGCTCGTATACTGAATCGAATGCGATGACGTCTATCCGGACATGTATCATAATCGACATCTGTTTGATCTTTCTGATCACCCACGTAACAGTAAATTTCATGACGAAACCGATAAAAAGGTTATTGCTAAGTTCAAAAATGAAATGATCTCGAGCGGTATCAAATACTTTATCTGATTACGCAGCAAAATGTATGACGTATTACTAGACAATAATATAATTACGAAAATCGCGAAAGGTCTGCCTCGTGATTTTGTTAAAAAGTTTATGAAATTTGATGACTACAAGTACGCGCTTGATGGCGGTGTTAGTTTTATGCGAGCTATGGCTTTCGGACATATCATCAAAAGCTCGAAACAGATGTAACTATCAAACGTGGATTGTATAAATTTGATGAAAAACGTTATTGCGAAGATGGGGTAGATACACGTGCACTTGGGTATTGTCATGATAATAGATCTATACTTGACATTACTGATTAATATTTTATATAAACTTAAGAAATAATGTTTGAAAATTTGACAGTGACAAATAGCTACAATAGCAAGATCAAATATCTAATGATAGATGGCAAACAATTGACAGATGAAATCAATAATGAAATCTCATGTATATGTTTTAGTGGAACACGTGACAAGCTAAAGTTTTCACTCATCAGATTTGATAACAGCGAGTATTTCAATTATCTCGAACAATTGTTTCAAAAGTTGCTAGCGGAATTTAAAAACCTTCATCGTCCGATTAGCCAACAAAAATATACTAATCTCACAATTGATCTAGATCGGTCAAAGGTGTATTTTATCGACAAAAATATCCTCTAAACAAACCACAAATAAAAGATTTGTTCGAATGTCGCCATTTTATGTGTGGTAAAGTAAAGTTTAGTCTCTATCATCGTGATAATGAAATATTTCTAATATCAACAATTGAAACATTAATCATTGGTAATGAGGTATAAAATAATATCACTTACCTTCCTCGCTCTGTGAATGTCCGCATAGCTCTTACCTGGTTAATGTCCAGCCCCAGACTGATTTATTTGGCGTAAACCAGCCTTTTATATGTGGCGTTTAGACTAGTTTTAGAACATTCCACGCATGCGCATTACAGTATTACTTGTTCTAGAACGTTCCATGCATGCACATTACAGTATTTCCTGTTCCAATAAATTTTACATAACCAAGCGATCTCTGTATGACACATACAGTAGTCATCCTTGTGTGACTAAAAATAGATCTACCTAAATTATAAAGCATGTACACAACAGCTTTTAGACAACAGTCTAGACAGGAGGCAGACAGGAGGCTATAGGTAAAAAGTCGACGCATCCTTGTGTGATTAAAGATAGAGCTAAAGCATGTACAAAATAATGATCAACAACCACCAGTCTAAACACCTGCAAAATATTGAAGACAATAGATTGTTGTATAAAATACATGTAATTACAAAGAGAGCGGGTAATGTGCATCTTGCGTTAGAATTCTTAGTATCCTTTTGAGAAGAGGGTGGGTAAGAGTTTTAGAACAGTTTGATAGTTAAAAATGGTGGGTAAATTATAGGCCAGACATTGGGTGGGCTAGGAACCTTAGTATCCTTTTGAGAAAGTCGGTGGGTGGGTGAGAGTTTTAGGACAAACGGGGTTAATTTATATTTGTTTTGATGCTTGAGAGGGGTAGAAGTAGGGTTTGTGCTAAAAACCTGGTTTTCTAATACTATACTACATCGCACAAGAAACCGTGTTGCATGAGTGGTATAAAGGCTTGCGTGATCATGCCTGTCCTCTATTAACAATTTAAGAGATCAATTGCTCTCTCCTAACCCAGAAGTAAGGAAACCAGACGAAAAAAACGGTTACTTCTCAGAACATTTCCAGCCAAGTGTCAGAATTGAATTGATGACTTATCAAAAACAAGAGAAACAACACAACCAGAAAAAATGGATACATGGGAACTTTATTACCTTTTGAATTATAGTTCGTATACTGCTTCTTGGAATCCTGTGGTGTATGATAAAGATGAACTCAATCATCGCAAACCTCAACTCCATCAAGCTTATTCCATCAACACAGGCAACAGTCATCTTACAGCAACTCACTGGGTAGCCGTGTACTTGCTCAAGACTATTGTGTGGGGTAATTTGATTCGTATGGATTACCACCTTTGGAGGACTATATCATTGACTTCCTGAGAAGAAATGCCCAGACACCAAAGAATTCTCTTTCTCTTTTCGCAGAATCAGGCCTTATATTATAGGAAAGCCTGCTGCCAGACAGGGTCGCAATCTTAGACAGTAAAACAAAGATTACTATTACTCTCTGTCAACAAAGGAACAGAATGGCCCATTTTAGATGAACTGACCTGGAAGCCAATAGAAGACATAATTAAGAAAGAGGAGGAGGAAATAAAGAAGAAAGATAATGAGGGAAAGATCTTTCCTCTTCATTTTACCGCAAAGTGACGCGAAAACTGAGGTGAGGACATCTCCAGCATCAGCACCAGCAGAACCACCAGCAATGCCTCTACCAGTATCACAACTTATTCATCCACAGTTGTGGTATAGGAGGGAAGCATTCACTGTCCCAGAGACGGAAGACTGTCAGAGTGAAGCCAATCAACCTCCGTATTCTCTCCCGATCACAAATGTAAATTGGAAAAATTACCTAAGCTGGCGATATGTGTGCTGTGCCGGTCCTGGAAAATGTCAGCATTAGCAATGTGGCTATCTAGTTCAAGAAAAACACCCAGCCCTTTTCATGGCTAACCGAATCTCTATAAAAAGGAGACTATTAAATTTGAAAATTTGTATGAACCTAGTGTAGTGTAACTATAAATACTCACTCCTTTCCTGATGTGAGTGTGTTTGCATGCGTATTCATTGGTGAGATAGAATATTTGAGTGTTTAATATTACTCCTTTCGTTGATGAGATAGTATATTTTTTGTTTTTATTCTGCTCGTTTTGTTGGTGAGATAGCATTTTTGTGTTTTCATACTGTTCATTTCGTTGGTGAGAGAGTATATTTTGAGTTTAATGCTGCTCGTTTCGTTGGTGACATATTTTATATTTTGTGCTCTATGCTACCATTTTTGTTGGTGTGGATGGTATTTTTGTGCTTTTATGCAGCTCGGTTCTTTGGTGAGATAGTATATTTTGTGTTGTATTCTGCCCGTTTAGATGGCGAGATAGTATATTTTGTGTTTTATCCTTCTTGTTTCGTTGTTGAGATAGTATATTTTGTGTTTTATGCTGCTTGATTCGTTGGTGAGACAGAATATTTTTGTGTTTTATACTTCTCGTTCGTTGTTGTGGATGGTATAATGTCGTTTTATGCTGCTCGTTTCGTTGGCCTAGATAGTATATTACTGTGTTTTATGCAGTTCGTTGTGTTGGTGTGAATGGTATATGTTTGTGTTTTAGTGCTAGCTATGCGTATTTAGGTCAAACTAGGTCAGCTCCTTGCTAAACCGTTGCAATACCTCTTTGCGCTATACCCTCCAAAAGTGTGATATTCACTAATACAATATTCCCAATGGTGCTATATAGTCCCAAGGTGAGCCATGTTTTGGTAAATTCGCAGGGTCATATCATCCCAGGCTGAGTATCCTTCCTTGGGCTTAGAGGGACAATAATTCCCATTGGAGCTATATTGTCCCATGGTGTGCCATCTTCTGGAAACATCGCAAAGCCATATCGTCCCAGGCTGAGTTTACTTCTTTGGAATTGGAGGGTCCATATTTTCCCCATATCCTACTCAATCACAAACATGCACATACCCAAACAAACAAACATTGTCTTTTTATTTTAATATCCAGACGAGTTGGTCACTATAGTGTTATAAGGGCTTGAAAATACCAAATTTTTTTGCATATGTCTGCTGTTTAAAATTTATTTTTTATTTCTTTGGTGTAAATATTCGCGCGTTATATCTGAGTAGCATATTTCTTTCTGAAATAAAGATAACAAAGCATGCTCTTAAAAAGTGCGTGTGTACCCTGCCTGTGAATGACATATATGCTTTATAATTAAAAATAGCAATGTTCAAAGCATACACTGAAAATCAAAAACAAAACGCGAAGAGTGGGAGTCGATCCTTGGCCTTTTGCGTGACTGTTCCACATATTTCTACTATACTACAGTGATTAATATGTTTAATAGTTACATATTTCCACTTTTGGTATGTTTGTCTTTTGATAATAAAGTTTATTAATCTTTAAAAAAATTTGTATTGTTCAACATTTTGTTGATAAAAACCAGTTTCACCTGACGGCCTCTACTTGGTTGCTCATCTTGTAACCATTCTAATGCAAACTGAGACTGACACCTGACAGAGTGGGATTAGTGCTAGCGAACGGCAGACATGTGAAATTTACTACACGGCCGCCATACGAACTCTTATAATATGGAACAATATCATTTTTTAAAACAATTTATTAAGAAAATTTAATCGGTTAACAAATCTATATGGAGAATGACGGGTATATGTTGTTTAGCTCAGTTTAAAAAACTGTCAGTATGATTTACTCGTCGCTAACGCGTTGATAATTCGCCGTGCGGATCCGCGCGCATAGATTTTACAAAAGATGGTACATCGCTGCCGTGCTAATAGACAATTACATAATTCGATCGTTTATGACGTCATGTATTACTCATAATCGTATTTTTTATGTATTTAATTTATTTTACACGCATATGAACTTCAATTAAACAAAAATGAAAAAAATATCAACGAAAAATATAAGATACAGTTATTTTATATCTTTCACGGTTACACACTTGGTGAGTTGTTTATAAAATTTGTGTTCAGTGGTATTGAAAAACACATATTGTTATCCTTATAGCTAAATATTTTATTGAAAAATTTTATTCTGTATATAGCTGTACATTTGGTTCATTTATGCTGCATGTTGTAGTAACAAAGACTTAGTATGACCATTGACGTACCAATATATCACTGTTGTTTCCCTCTAATACAAATGTCTAGTAAACCAATATGTAGACAACAGCTAACACTCTTCTGAGCCCAAACGTGAAGTAAATTAAATGGCATTAGTTAAATGAGATATTTATATTGTTCTTTCTTATATTTGAAATGTAGTGAGTTATTCATTTGTTCCAATAATTCTTAATCAATACGTATAGTTGTTGTCAATAAAAGATATTTATCCGGTTGATGATAAGATGATCTCAAAATCAGTGCGTCAGGTCGTGGGGAACGTGGCGCACGAACCAAAAGGTCATGCACGAAAAGTTAGATGGTCGATGGTATGTTTAGAGTCGTGAAACATGCGCGAGGAAAACAATTAGAGTTCACAGTGTATCTCCAATGGGTATTTATATTAAAACCTTATAATTTGCTCATCAGGAATTACAAAAGAAACATTTTTGAGAGTGAAGTATCTAATATGTTAGACCTATCGAGACATAAGTGAATTCATACACGAAAAGAAACATTTGAGTGTGAAGTATGTGATACAATTCTTTATCACAGAGGAATCTTAAAAAACGCACAAGGAGATTCAAAGCTGTGCGAAAATCATTTAAGTATTACTTATGTGATCAAAATATTTTGTCACCTTGGAAATCTAGATAACCAAACGAAGATGCATACTGGAGAAAAGCCATTTAAGTGCGAAGTATGTGGTAAAGTGTTTAGTCAGAGAGAAAATCTTTTAGTGCACATGAGGACACATACTGGAGAAAAGCCATTTAAGTGCGAAGTATGTGGTAAAGTGTTTAGTCAGAGAGAAACTCTGTTAGTGCACATGAGGATACATACTGGAGAAAAGCCATTTAAGTGCGAAGTATGTGGTAAAGTGTTTAGTCAGAGAGAAACTCTTTTAGTGCACATGAGGACACATACTGGAGAAAAGCCATTTAAGTGTGAAGTATGTGGTAAAGAGTTTAGTAAGAGAGAAAATCTTTTAGTGCACATGAGGACACATACTGGAGAAAGGCCATATAAGTGCGACGTATGTGATAAAGTGTTTAGTGAGAAACGAAATCTTTTAATGCACATGAGGACACATACTGGAGAAAAGCAATTTAAGTGCGAAGTATGTGGTAAAGTGTTTAGTTACAGAGGAGGTCTTTTATTGCACACAAAGGCACATACTGGAAAAAAGCCATTTAAGTGTGAATTATGTGATAAATCGTTTAGTAGGAGAGATATTCTATCAGTGCACATGATGATACATACTGGAGAAAAACCATATATGTGCGAAGTATGTGGTAAAGACTTTAGTAAGAGTGAAAATCTTTCAATGCACATGAGGACACATTCTGGAGAAAAAACCATTTAAATGTGAAATATGTGATAAAGGATTTATTCAGAAAGGAAATCTACTAAGGCACACGAGAACACATAATAGAGGAAAAAAACCATTTAAGTTTGAAGTATGTGATAAAGTGTCTAGTTTAGAAAATATAGTAATACACATGAGGAATCATAGTGAAGAAAACAGTTGAAAGTAAAGCATGTGATAAACGGTTTATTGAACGGGGATGTCTGAAGATGCATAAGAGGAGTTGTACTGGAGAAAACCATGCATGTGTGAATTATATAATGAAGAGTTTAGTCAGAGAGGAAATCTACTAATGAGTTTACACATTAGAGAGAAAACATTTGAAAATGAAACATGTGAGAAAAGTTTATTAAACGTGGATATCTGAAGAAGCACAAGAGGATACGTACTGGAGAAATACCTTGTAAGTGTGAAGTATGTGATAAAGTATTTGGTCAAACTAGTATTCCGAAGACACAAAATTATTCGTACTGCAGAAAAAAAACAAAACATTTATGTGTGATTATGTAAGAAAATGCTTCCAAAAAGTGGAAATCGGAAGACACAATATTATGCATACTGGAAAAAAAAAACAAACATAAAAGTGATGTATGCAATGGAGATTTAGTAGCAGAGTGATATACATGAGATTACATACTAGAGATGAAACATTTAAGAGTAAAATATGTGGTTAAATATTTCTTGAGTATTTCTTAAACTGTCGTAATCCATAATTCATTTCAGGAATCTCACAAACATTGTTGCAATTAGAAAACTACGCTTGTTTATAGTAATGGAGTAGGAAAGTGTTTCTTTATAGTAATGGAGTAGGAAAGTGTTTCTGTATATGACACACATATCATCTGATTCTGGCGATAATTGGTGAGAGATAGTATTCCAACAATGAATAAAAAGTACTATAATCTTGGCACTATAATTCTACCTGTGGCATTTAAATTAAATGCAAATGTTTATACATCACTGAAAGATTTGGAATGCATGTGGATTGAAAGTGTGCTTAGTGTTTATCAACACAACGTGTTTGTGCACTCATCCTTATAATTAGAATGCTGATGAAAATTATCATTATGTGCTGGCAGTTAATTATCATGTAGATTAATCTCCTTATCTACAATGATCCCACTTTACAGCCGCAAACCACTTGACTGTCACTTGATGTTTAGAAATAGATCAACTAAAAGAAAAAGTTGCGGACATGAATATCCATGTACTGAAAACATGACTAATGGAACTCTCATGCGTCCTGATTAAAAGCATGCATACTTTAGCAGATACTTCACCATTCTGGAGAAACCTACCTGCAATCAATCGTGGTTTTTGTCATCTCCATTAGTTGTATATGTGTAAAAATGCAACCTCGTTCGAATTTCGTTTATAAACGAAAAGGTAGACACACTAAAAGAATTAAAATTAAACACATTTAACTCTCTGCATTCAATTCTGACTGGAATGTTTTGAGTGAAATTAAAGCTATAAGTTGTGACCAGTGTACTTATTGCTCTATTACTGACACACGTGTGTGCTAAAAGTATCAGGAAATATCATATGACCAGGTATGTGGGATGTGTGTAAAGGATATTTGAGTACAAAGAAGTAGCATAGTGTCGGAAATGGTTGATGTTCCTGAATTGCTTAATAAAGTGTATTTTCGTATAATCTGAGAACGCAAACAATGAAAATGTATTTTGTTATAGCATCATAGACAGGGTATACATCCTTATAAAACATAACATGCAAATGAGTTCACAACTCTTTTTCTCTTGTACTACCATTTCGAATGGTCATTGGTTTTGTTTATTTATAAATGAAAACATAATCTTTAAATCTTTTGTACATGAATGTTTTTATGGCATGAAATTATCTTTTTTTATTCTACATTGCTCATGCCAAGAACCGTGCTGTATAAAAATACAAATATCATGCAGATGAACTTTTAGTTGTATGGCATGACATTTTCACACAATAAACCGTACTTTTTGACATAAAGAAACTATGAGCTTTTTACATTTTAATGTTGTGTAGCATACATTTGTCTGTTTAATATGAATAGATAATGCGATAAGTTATGCATATTTTAAAATTCACCTTCATTGAAGCACGTACTGCATTTGTTTTAATATATATTTCACCTTGACACATCAAACGCGAATAAACTTTGAATATCACCTCTGCCTTTAGTATTCTTCATATTATGAACAGCTCATGACTGCATTGTTCTTCAAAACATAAGTAATACGTTCTCAGATTGCCAATCTGCAGACAAGAACACAAGTCGTCACTCACAACTGATTGATTTTTTTTCTAGCAAATATTTTTTTTATCGTCTTAGAATTGCCCTGAGTGTCCGAGTGGTCTAAAACGCTCGCCGTTACGAATCACTGCTATAGCAGCTCTGTCTCAGGCTCGGCAATTGTGGGTACGTAAGGAAGATTGCCAGCAAACTCTCGAGGGTCGTTGGGTCTTTTCGGGATATTCCCTGGTTTTTCCTCAATATTTTATACTGACCACCATGTATAGCCTTCTTGTGCTGAAAATTGGCGTTAAATCCTATCATAACAACATTAATACCACCGTAGCTTCGAATCAGCTTCAGTTGATCCTAACACAGTGAGAACATTAGGTCAGGATTCTATCACTGAACGTTGTGTCTTGCCGTTTTACTAAACAATACAACTAACGCACATCCAATAGTACAGTTCATGATCAATGAAACTGTGCCAATTATGTCAAAATACATAAAGGAATGTTTCAATATAATATTTTTAATGAGAATTTTATATCTAAGATTTTGAATGATAAAGCTTGTAAATATATGTTGTATTTGAAGAAAGGTCATCCCTGTATGTAATAACGTTCATCTTTCCTTTCCATGTTGAACCTTAGCTGCCTACGTATAGCAACACGTGATCAATTAGATCCGCATTTCCAGAGTAGGTTATCTTATTTTCTTCATTAATATATCAACGAAATTCCAGGAATAATGCATATTCAGATAGTTTGAAAACAATATCAACCATGTTTTTTTTTTTTGCTTGTTATTCATTTTGTTCCAAATTGTCTTGGGGACCCGATTTTGCAGAGAGGCTCTGACTGGACATTTGTAACAATATGCAAAGAAAGACTAAGTGTCTTAAATACTAAATGGCTTCGCAGCTTTACTTCGAAAGTATTTTGCAAAATCATACTGATAATTATAAGGTAAGTACAGTTGTATTGTTTTTGTGATACATACATGACGTGTTTTTCTTCATTTTCATCACGATACCGAGTAATACGTTTAATTCATAAACTATTATAGTCTAATTCCATACATGTAACTTTTAAAATAAATTTATCAATTTTAGATGGAAATGACAAATACAACTAGCGTAGTTGTTATTAAAGTTTGTTCACTGAGTCTTTCTTCATATAATAACAATAGTACTGCATTAACATTAAGCCATTAAGTGGTCAGACAACAAGAGATGCTCTCCAATTATGTAAGTCTGCTTGGAATAAATGTGTTATTTGTGTGGTATACATATAAAACAACACAAACTAAAATTGCTCGAATGGTATAATATTAACGAGCGAAAATGTCGCAACAGGTTCGAATCCTCAAGTTCCTTTTATTTTTTCTTTCTTTTCAGGTACTAAAATCCATAATACTAACAGTTTACAGGTTTGAAATAAAAATTACTAATTGCTCAGTTTTCAAGACCAACAAAATAATACGTTATTTGGAAACCATTTTATGTTTCTGTCCTGCAAGGTGACTTTATCATTACGCTAACCATCTAATATGGAAATGTACAAGGGTTGATAATCATGTTACAATTAAATACTATAACCTTCATACAATTTTATTCATATTCAATATTTATATACTGACTTTTTTATCATTTTCCGGTGCACGTATCGAGATCACGAAAAATGGGTTTTAGACTGACATAAACATTAAAACTTGCTTGCTACATCAATGATGTTTCTATTATTTACCGAAATTAGGAATCGTTTCCAAACAGTGGATACCTTGTCCACATTCGTGACGGAAGTTCAGTAACTGAACTGATGTAGGTTTTTTTTTAAAATTGAAACTATAATTTTCATTATTTTTATAATTTAATTGAAACTTATTTTCAGTATTTGTTTACAAAAACCATCAATTGTATCAGCCTCAATCATTTGCACAGACTTGTAATGTTTCTAAAGTGCAATGCTGTTATCATGAGGATTATATTCCTGAATGAATTACAGAATAGATTTGAAAACTATCTTTGCATCAAACAATGATTTTGGTGGAAGCAATGTGGTGAAGCGATTATCAATCCATAAATATATAGTGTAATCTTTTTAAATACATATTTGTTTATGTTAACTTCTTTGAGACTTTATGATTTATCATTTTTCTAATCATTCCTCCAAATCAAGAAAACAAGTCTTGGACTGACAATAATTTTTGCTTGTTTACTAAAACGATGATTTGTCTGGAATAAGACTAAAATTTGAAATTGTACATTTTTGTTACAAACAGTGGGAAACATGTTGGAAAGGTGAGGAAGTAAATAAGTAAGAAAGTTCATTTTTGGTTTGTTAATTAAAAATCATAATGGTATTATACATATCCCCTAACCTGCAAAAATAAAATATAAACAAAACTGGTGTGTTCAATCTTTTTATCTAAATACTGCATATTTATTGCAATGATAATTTATTTATTTCATTAAATGATATCGTCATAATTTGATACACGATTTACATAGATAACAATAGTTTTAAAAAAAATTCAGAAAGCATCAAGTAGGATTTTAGGTACAGATCGTGATACTCGCCTAAGTCTAGGATATTGAATTTATTCCAGTTGATCATTCCTTGGCCAGATTCTTAAAAATAAATATTGCCACTATTTTACGGAGTTATCTGTTATCATACATAACTGTTGTATATGTAACTTGCGATTAAAGTTTATTCTGTCGTGATGAAATTCGTTAAAATTTAATAGAAAATGTGAATATATGATGTGATGTGTTGCTTAAAGATCAGACAAAAGACAGTGTACACGACCTTTTATTTATTCTTGTATTGTAATTGCATTTTTTTAGATTAAATGGAATTATGACTAAATAAAAACTGAATAGGCCTAGCTAGAATTCTAAAACTAGAAGTCTAGGAATCCCGTGTACGTGAAATTAGGATTCTTAACAGTAAAGGTTGCTGTCCTATCCCAGAAATTTTGCGTATTAGAACAACAAATAGTTGTAATGGACAGTGCTATAAAGTCCGACAACCGGACGTACTGGGACCGTCAATTTTCCTACCGGGCCTCTGCTGCATTCAATGTGATGTGCCCATATACATTGTCGAAAAATTGTCAGAGAAACTTCAATCACATTAATGAAGTGAGTTATTTTTTGTTTTCAAGATGTTTGAAAACTAGTAATTTTTTAACATCTTCATGAATTTACCGTTATGATACGGTACAAACACTGTATAAGCATTTACCGTTACCGTTTACCATTTACCGTTATTTATCTCTACATATACTCAATGTAAAGCTCCAAACTTTGTTTACAAAGCGAAGAATGTAACTAATGAATCGGCACCAGATTGCCTGGAATACTATAACTAGTGCTCACATGGGTTTAACATACATGTAAGTATTGATTATAAGCACATTAATGACAATGATATTTATATGTTAAAATATTGGATATGCAGTCATTGGGAATATAACATGGGAAAATTTATTATGAGTGGTCACATAGCGGGACATTGTAAAGTTTAACAAAGTTTGTTCCTTTCTACCGACAATAGGAATTGATAGTGGTAACGTCACTGTACTGAACACTGGCAACATTGTTGCAAGTGGCTTACCTTAATCGTGCAGAACAATGTGGCAAGTGTTTGAATGGAATACGCGTTACTCTATGGATAATAGGAATTATCTGGAGACATAGACAGGGGCAAAGATGGAGGTGACAAACCGAAAAGGAAACACAGCACACATGGAAATGGAAAGAAAGAAGGCGGAATAAAGAACCACACACCCTCTCTTCGATCGTTTAGCCGACCCAAGAAGGTGATGGCCATAAAGCAGGTGCTAAGGAAAACGTTCTAGCTCGCATCAGGGTGTGAGTTCAACAAGCCAGTGATGACTAAAGATTTCCTACCATGTCTCAAGCACCAAGGTACAAAGTAGTGTAAGCGTGGGTGAGGACGGCTAATACAAAGGAAGAAAAGAGGTGGAAAATCTCTAACCAACACAACACGTACAAGAAAACTTAAAGCAAGGTATAGTCCTTAGCTCTACCTACTGATCCATAATCCCATTTCCTACAAAGTAAAACTAAATGCAACTCAGACAAACATACGAATAGTGATGGGGTTGGGAAGCTATACTCACCTCAATACAATGCAACTCAGACAAACATTCGAATAGTGAAGAGATTGGAAAGCTTTATCCACGTCAACAAGAACAAAAGCTAGGGAGCAGTCCATGCAGCTCTACCTGCTTATCCACAAGTTTTCTCCCCTTCCCTACAAAAATGAAACAACACCTTGGGAAACATACAAGTGGTGAAGTGGATGGGAAGCTCTACCCACCATTACATAGCTTGTAATAGAACCTCACAGCAAGGAGCAGTCCAGGTTACCCGGCTTAATGATCCACTAACCTCATACCCGACAAGCAAACCAAACCATTCCGGACAGGGGCCCCGAGTGGCCGAGTGGTCTAAAGCGCTGTCTGTTACGGATCACTGCCATCTCACCTCTGTCTGAGTGGGTTGGAGTCTAGGATTCGGCGAATGTGGATATGTGAGAAAGCTTGCCTGTAGCTTCTCGTGGGCCGGTGGTTCTTTCCGGTGATTTCCCGCTCTCTTCCTCCACTATTGATACTGGCCATCATGAATAGCCTATCGAGTACTGAAAATTGTTGCTAAGCCCAACAACAACAACAACAACAACAACAACAACAACAACATCAACAACCATTCCTGACAAGCATAACCATCCAGTGTGGTTACAATTACTCCTCGCTAAAAGGAGATATTGTGGTCACCCATCCGACCTGGCCAAATAGTGAAGTTCGCAGGGAAGCTCTACCCTGAACTTCACAAATCAAAGGAAAGGCAGTCCAGGAAGCTCAACCTGTTAGGCTCCAACACGATTATCTCCAGAAATCTTCCAATTGACATATGAAAATCAAAACAAATATAACTGATTATTTAGGTCCCACCGTCTAAAACAAACAACCAAAAGAATAAGCGCTTATTAAAGAAAGGGGACGGCTAACATAGAACACGATTGAAATTGTTTTCGGCAAACTCACAAGTACTCCAAAATTCACAACCCTCAAAAACAAGAACAATTACACAGGTTACTTACACAACATTGGTGTAGGGCTGCCCACTATTAAAACTGGATTAGATTTGACCGAAAGACCGGCTTAGGAAAATGGGCATCGGAGCTGGGCTATGGGTATGGGAGTGTCCTGTGTGTTGCCCTCTCGGCCGTTCTGTAGGGTGTCTGCATCGCTTCCTACCATGCTCCTTGCTGCATTGCCTCGTCAACAGACTTTGTGATTGCACCATTTTCACGCCTCAATATAGCCAAGCCAGGGACAAAGAACTCAGTCCGAGACCAAGGGCAAACCCTGGACTTTAATCAGTCGAAAAAGCATTTGTGCAAGGGCGACCATAATACTTCAGTCATTTATTCGCAAAATAATTAAATTTAGATTCATTCATTAATCATACATGCAGTTGACACCTAGCTGGCAAGATAGGTGTAACATGAGCGCTGTAAAAGGGCAGGAAGAGCAAGGTAAAAGTCCCACACACATAGGATTAGATAACAAAGAAAAAAATGTGGCCAACATGCTGTTGTATGCAATAAGATTTGAACTACCCTTCACTAAATACACTCTGCTGATATGCAAAATTCAAGGAACAGCCACAATACAAGGAAAGCTGGGAGAAATGAGTAACAAGACGAGGTAGCAGCCGAAAATAAGGGAGGAAGCCAACCATTGTATTTGAGGGACTTCAAGAAGACCTGTGGCAGTTAACTAGTGGATAACATTTATTCTGGCTTTGCTGATGAATAATGTAACGAACATAGTAAGTTTTATGGGAATTCATTAGTCTCCATGTGGTCTCTTAAAACACAAAGGAAGGCATAGGACAAATGCAGCCACTAATAGAAAAAATATCTATAAATATTTAGAAATGTTTGTTGCTTGTTAATATGGTACCTCCAAATAAAGTGTTCATCAAAAATCATTACTAGAAACCATACTAGTGTTATTTGGATGTAACGATTACAGAATATCAAGCTGGAGTAAAAATGACAGACGAAATCGTTTAAGTGTGAAATATCTGATATTTTTAAGTGCAGTGGACATCTTCAAATGCACATGAGAACACATACTTGGGAAAAAACATATAAGTGTGAAGTGTGTTATAAACGGTTTAGTAAAAGTCGAAGCCTTAACTTGTACAAGAAGATACATTGAGGAGAAAAAAATAACAGTTAATTGTGAAGTGTGTGATAAACGGTTTAGTAAAAGTCGAAGCCTTAACTTGCACAAGAAGATACATTGAGGAGAATAAAAACATTTAATTGTAAAGTATGTGATAAACGGTTTAGTAAAAGTCGAAGCCTTAACTTGCACAAGAAGATACACTGAGGAGAAAAGAAAACATTTAATTGTGAAGTGTGTGATAAACGGTTTAGTAAGAGTCGAAGCCTTAACTTGCACAAGAAGATACATTTTGGAGAAGAAAAAAAACATTTAATTGTGAAGTATGTGATAAACGGTTTAGTAAAAGTCGAAGCTTTAACTTGCAGAAGAAGATACATTGAGGAGAAAAAAAAACATTTAATTGTGAAGTATTTGATAAACGGTTTAGTAAAAGTCGAAGCTTTAACTTGCAGAAGAAGATACATTGAGGAGGAAAAAAAAACATTTAATTGTGAAGTATGTGATAAACGGTTTAGTAAAAGTCGAAGCCTTAACTTGCACAAGAAGATACATTGAGGAGGAAAAAAAACATTTAATTGTGAAGTATGTGATAAACGGTTTATTAAAAGTCGAAGCTTTAACTTGCACAAGAAGATACATTGAGGAAAAAAAAACAGTTAATTGTGAATTATGTGATAAACGGTTTAGTAAAAGTCGAAGCCTTAACTTGCACAAGAAGATACATTGAGGAGAAGAAAAAAACATTTAATTGTGAAGTATGTGATAAACGGTTTAGTAAAAGTCGAAGCCTTAACTTGCAGAAGAAGATACATTGAGGAGAAGAAAAAAAAACAGTGAATTGTGAAGTATGTGATAAACGGTTTAGTAAAAGTCGAAGCCTTAACTTGCAAAAGAAGATACATTGAGGAGAAAAAAAACATTTAATTGTGAAGTATGTGATAAACGGTTTAGTAAAAGTCGAAGCCTTAACTTGCAGAAGGAGATACATTGAGGAGAAAAAAATAACATTTAATTGTGAAGTATGTGATAAACGGTTTAGTAAAAGTCTAAGCCTTAACTTGCAGAAGAAGATACATTGAGGAGAAAAAAGAACATTTAATTGTGAAGTGTGTGATAAACGATTTAGTAAAAGTCGAAGCCTTAACTTGCACAAGAAGATACATTTTGGAGAGAAAAAAAAACATTTAATTGTGAAGTATGTGATAAACGGTATATTAAAAGTCGGAGCCTTAACTTGCACAAGAAGATACATTGAGGAGAAGAAAACATTTAATTGCGATGTATGTGATAAACGGTTTAGTAAAAGTCGAAGCCTTAACGGGCACAAGAAGATACATTGAGGAGAAAAAAATAACAGTTAGTTGTGAAGTGTGTGATAAACGGTTTAGTAAAAGTCGAAGCCCTAACTTGCACAAGAAGATACATTGAGAAGAAACAAGATAACAGTTAATTGTGAAGTGTGTGATAAACGGTCTAGTAAAAGTCGAAGCCTTAACTTGCACAAGAAGGTACATTGAGGAGAAAAAAAAACAACATTTAGTTGTGAAGTGTGTGGTCAACGGTTCAGGGATCTTTAATATCTGAGGAAACACGAGTGGATACAATCTGGAGTGATATCGTTTAAGTGAGAAGTATGTAATAAAGAGCTTATCAACAGAGAACATCTAAATATTCACATAAGAACACATACTGGGAAAAAACATATAAGTGTGAAGTATGTCGTAAAGGGTTTAGCCAAAGTAGTAAATGGCAAGCAGCAGAGAGGGTGAACCCTACACAATTTTGCCCGTATCCTTAACGAAAAAAAAGGATCTTACAGAGGCTGAAAAAAAATAAGTCAATAACACTGAATCAAAGTCTATATCTATTATATTTCCGTACGGTTAAAAACCGCATAATAAATCCATGAGGTTAGCTCAGTTTCTTTACTTTATTATTGACTATATTTTTCACGATTTTTATGCGGTTTTGTTTACTTACAAAACGACCCAATTGTTGTCGTTCACCCTCCCTGCTGTTATTGCCTCTGCCTTTTCGTCCAAACGAAATCACGTGGAGCGTACAATTCCTACCTTTAAATTCCTTATCGTCATCACTATCACCCATAAGTGCATTCCATTGTCTCTCTATACGTCTTCTCTCATTTTCGTCCAAATACCTCATGACTGTTTTTTCGGGCCATAGTTTTTACGGATTTACTGCCCCAGGCCGTTTTTTCGGTCCATAGTGTTTACAGGCTTACTACCTAAGACTTTTCTCGGTCCATAGTGTTTACATATTTACTGCCTTATGATCGTTTTTTCTGTCCATAGTGCTTACAGATTTACTGCTCCAGAATGTTTTTTCGGTCTATAGTTTTTAAGGATTTACTGACCCAGACCGTTTTTTTTGGTCCATAGTGTTTACAAACTTACTGCCCCAGACTGTTCCAGCTAGAATATTTTGTCTAGGTAGACACAAAAATACAGACGTGATGTAAGTTACCCAACGGTACACACAAATACCTAAAGAGATCAGAGATACTTTTAATATTTTGGTAGTTTGAATGGAGTATATAATTATACTCTGCAGAATATTTATTATACCTGGTGTTCAGGGGACATGGATATGAATAAATTTTAAAATTTCTTTTCTAAAGCACAATCTCTTCCGTTTGGATATATAACGATAAATCTACATGATCCAAGATTAAGATATTGTGTAGGTCTAGATAAAATCTTTGGTTCGTCCCTTTGTCAAAGTCAGGAGCAGCAGAGAGGGTGAATGACAACAATTGAGTCTCTTTACGAGTAAACAAAATCGCCTTACAAACTCAGGAAAAAATAAGTCAACAATAGCATAACAAAAATAAGCTAACTTCATGATTTTATGATACGATTAAAGACATAACCGCGTGGAAATAAAAAAGTTAGAGACTTCGTTTTAGCGTTGTTTATTTATTTTTTTTTAAGCCGCTGCAGAAACTTTTATTTTTTTTTAAATAAAGGTCTCAGGCAACGTTGTATGTTCACCCTCTCTGCTGCTGAATATGAAACATCTTTTTTGAATCGAATAATACCTTCTCATTGGTCAAATTAAAATAAGATACGAATACGTGCATGATGTCATTTTCTTTGAAACAGTTCTTGGGCAATATTCCATTCAGCAGGATTTCACTTGGCACGACCATATATGTCCAAAAGAACGGAGTAAGCATCTCTGGATTTAAAGCCAAATAGGACATCAGCTCTTACAGAACAATGCAACTTGCTCCTATAATAAAGGGCTGCTTTTGGTAGCAAAGACTGTGGAAGCCACACTATAATAATAGAGCATTTTGTACACACACATACATATATGTGTGTGTGTTTGTGTTTGTGTCTGAATGTTTTCTTATTTTAATTTTAATTATGTCCTCAATTTTTATATATTTAACTATAAAGTAATATTTTATTTTCTGGTTGCAAAATCTGTCTTTTATATATTTAGTATCAACAATGCAACTGATTTATTAGTAGGGAAGGCCATGAGGGCAGTTGTTGCATAAAACGGGCATAACCTCTTTGATCTATAATAAGGCGACATAATAAGTTAAGCCTTTAGATATAACTAGAGATTAAATAAAAATTTGGTTTCTATAGATACCTTCCTTACACGAGTTTGCGTCAACTGTGTATAATATGTTTATGATAATATGAACTCTGGTACTTATGGCAACAAATGGTTACACGAGAAAAATGTCTAAAAGAAATCTTACACTGGATTAAATGTTTGAGATTTAATATGTAGTACGAAGGACAAAAGAAAAACAATTACGTGATCTTTTAAGAATTTTAATTTTTGTCCTACTTACCGATTTCTAAATATCAAACGAACAACAAGTACACATATATAGAACAAATTCTGTTTTTACAACGGTCCTGGATGGTGGCTTCATCATCAAGGTGGGAGATGCCTTCCAAATCTTCCATCATATGTATCAGTACCACGATGTCGATGAAGAAATAAAATCTGTTTTTAAATATTTTATCAGACGTGAGAAGTTGTCGAATGTGTAACAGTACTTCCTTCCAGTTATATACCAATATACATGTCAATATGTGCAGTAGGGGATCTTTCTAGCATTTATATATTATATATCATAATATGGACACACGTTGTATGAATTATTAAGAAAAATACCCGCATTCTGTTCAACAAAATATTTAAATGAGAAAATATGTATGCTTAAAAGAATGAAAGACACACATAGTCACAATCAAAGATTATTAAATATAGCCACATTTACTTGTATAGAAAGATCTACTTCTAGGTAGTGTGTAAAATCCTCTCCATTACTATATTATTAAACCTAAATGGTGCTAAGAGCCCAGAAATTGTATAGGTGTAGGATTAATTGATGTTCCCATAAACGTATGTCAACCACCCTGGTGCTTTTAGCCTTTTTTAGGAGGCGGATCTCATCTCTATGTTCAGCGGTTTATTTGGGATAAAACGTCTCTCATTTCATTGCTCCTAACACACATTTCTATCCCGAGTAGTCCATACACGTCAATAAACTGTGCTTGGGATGTGGTTATCATTCGGACCTGATGCAATCAACGTAAAAATGTATTTATTACCTTATTGTGATGGTGACTTTTCACTACCCATCATTGATTGAAAATCTTGTCATTCGTAATTTGTTACATTCTTAAACGGACCCATTGCACCTCTTCTGAAATGCAGCTTCTCACATCACTAACTATAAACCATAAATAGTAGATCCACGAATATATATGGTACCATTTTTTATAAACAAAATTTAGACTGTGGGCTAAGTAATACTGATGATGTTTTTGAATATGGTACTGAATCTATTTAGTATGCTATTCTTAAGACAGGAAACTAATGAATAAGGGCCATCTTGCCAACATTAAATTCATTTCCCATAAAGCACATCAATATTTCGATACAACCCAGCATATTCAATTATCATATTTAATTATCAGTCATTACCTTTTAGGGTCGCAAATAGTTCCTCTTGTAAGACTGTACTTGCAAGGTGTCTTGAGTGTTGTGTACTGGATGCACAGTGGAGACATCATCAGTAAAGGTAGATGTCGTGACATGTTTACCTATGCAACAGTTGAATTAAACTCAGAAATATCTCCACGATATTAAAGTCATGTGATGTATCTTGCATTTAGTTATAGTGTAAACAACTGTGCATTACTTATGTTCTGTGTTAACATTCCAATATATGATAACTAGAAAGTATTATACTTTAACAAATAAGAGGAATAAAATAACTGTTAAATAGTAAGAACCTCACTGTTTACCGTTTAAAAGTAAAATCCCCAATTCTTATCTCACTGTATGTTAAAATAATGCTACCAGGATTGTTCATTTTATTGATATAAAAATTAAGAAAACACACTATTTAGTGTTATTTTGATAAATACCATACGTTCTCGTCTTTAATGTCATTAGAGCCAACAAAAAAGTGAGTGCGCAGGAGAGAGAGAGAGAGAGAGAGAGAGAGAGAGAGAGAGAGAGAGAGAGAGAGAGAGAGGAGGGGAGAGACTATAGTTTCCGTCATGTTAAACCCAAGAAATATTTATATATCAGTTCTTACAACTGTCAAATTCAAAAGAATGTATCTTTGAACATTATTTATGTTTTGCTAGCACTTTCAAACTGTTCAACTGATTTTAAATTATATAAACTAGTTCATGGTACAGGAAAATAGAAATGAAGATTTTTTTTCCGGTGGACTTACGTTGCAGTGTAGCTTTGGTCAGTAACTTAAAGTGAACTATTGTACAACTCCTGAAATCTTTGATTTTTAAACAAATATTCAGTAGTCTAGAGACATTGTTCTAGCTTAGTACACATACTTGAGGGTACACATACTTGAGGTTATAGTATCATAGTAAAACAATTTGGAATGCTTTTGATCTTCTGTGATTTCTTAACTCATATGCAACTAAATAAATGTTTGTATAGTTGATTTCCATTTCATTTTCAGGAGAAAGACGCCTTCCAAAAGCAAATATGAGCAACTAATATTCTCGGCAGTTTCTATGTCGCAACACCTGTCCAACAGATGATAGGGTATATTATTGAATCAGGCCATGTTGAAACTTTAGGCTCCACATATGCATTATATTTTTCTTCTACTACATTTTGCAGCCGCCGATACGCAGCTATTGAATCCGTAATGGCTTCTGCCAATACAGCTATACTAAGCTAATAATTTTGACCGAAAAGTTTAGAAATCAGAGTGTTACGGTTTTTTTTAGTTATACCCTTGAGTGTTATGCCCCCAGTGTTACGGGAGTTTTTATTTTTATACCCGTGTATGGTTTTGGTTATATGAAAATGGGGTGGGGTGTTTCCAATATTTATTTAAGTATGGCACTCATCCAGGCTCGATTATGGTTCAGAAGTTAAGTAGGTGAATATGGTTCTGAGCCCCCAGTCAGCAATGCCGACAATTAAATCGAAAAGTACTAAAGGGTGAAATTAAACAATTAAATACAAAAGTAAAAAGGGGTGGAATTAAATAAAACAATTTAATTAATAAAACAAAAATTCAACATGCGAGCTTCTCAATCGCTTGACCCTTTTGTGCCTATTTCATCATCTGAATCCGTGTGAGAACTTCGCCCTGTCATTGGTTCTACTCATCTGTCTCTAAATTTCTCCTGCGCTCCTCCTTTATCCTTTACTCTTTCGACTTTCCTCTCCACTTCTACTCCTCCTTTGCTCATTCGAATCCCCTCTCCACCTCTACTTCTCTTTCCGTCGACTTCATCGTCGAACCGTCGACTCCAATCCGTCGACCCTGACTGTACCGACAGTCTTACTTCAGTCTTTTCTCTCAGACTCTCGGGTCTCTCCTTCTAACTGAAGTTATCCCACCCGGAAAGCTTCCTTCTGAAGCTTTCTTTGTTCCAATCTTTTTCCTGCGATTCACGCCAAATTTACGAGTGCGTATCTCGGAGTAGCCTTTAATATTGCAATCTCCTAGTAATCTGCCTCGGTCTACTAAATAATTTTGGGACGGAGTCAGTTTAATATCCTCGAAACATTGAGGTATGACCACCCACTGGCTTAATTCTGATTGGATGCGGTGGACTAACCATTCCCAAGTTGTAAATCAGCGGAACTGGCCATACAAGTTGCCTATCATTTTATTACAAATGGTTTTTTTATGTCCTATTAAAGGATTAGCACCCAGGTGTAATTTACCATGCCCTGTTCTGCACAAAGAACTTTTTGGCGACTACGACTCGCTGGCTTCTTGCTTGCGGCGTTTGTCCACAGACCAAACACCGGATTAGTGTCAGATGAATAAACATCCGTTCACCTAGGTAGACCGAGACACAGAGCTAACATGATTGTTGTTGATAGAAGTGGAATTAAAACATTTCTTTCACGAGATTACAAAGTAGCCAATATAAATGGGCACAAAACCCAATATATTATCAGGTATAATGCTAATTGCTCTAACATTCGAAATATGTGACATATAAAAGCACCTTTTTGAATAAGGGCCATTTTCTGCCCCCTTTTCAAATGTCCTCATGTGATGTATACTGTGCACATGAGGTGATTAATATTTATTTCTTACATCAGTTTGGTGTTCACGTGTCATTTGAGATGATTACACGAGGTCAAAACACAATCAAGAAAGACATAAAAGTTTTTTCCATTGTTTCTCATATATACTGCTTAGCTTGAGCCATTCACTCAAACGGAAATTTGCAATATGCAGTTATACTAGTTTAGCGGTTATAAAGGACTAAAACAATAGTTCTCTTTTTAAACCTGTTAGAGAAAGATCCTTCATAAACAAAAATAGAATATCGAACTTACATGTAAACTGAAAACTGTTTATAAAAATCGTTGACAAAAATGTACTTAATCATAAAATACACTAACGGTTCTTCAAAAAATACTATTTTTATTATTGGATTATGGTTATATTATTAAATTATTTAAATAATTGTTTGATATCCTTGGATATGACCTTAAAAGAGGTGTTACCATGGGCCTGTGTATTCGCTTATTCGCCGAATACTTTTGTTTGTTACCTTCACAGGATATGACACTATACTGATGTATTTAAGTACTTTTATCCATATATTTTCATGGCTATATAATACACACTACCTTGTTTATATCTTTATAAGAACAGAAAATTATCTTCCACACCACTTGAGATAGTCTAGAGTAAAACTATAATCTTTTCATAAACTATATAATATTTCGTAAAGAAATAATATGGATATTATTGTGAAGTAAACCACTATTGGATAAACAGCTTTAACGAAAATCAGAAAATTGTGTATCATGTTTTAGAAATAATGGCTTTGGAGATTACAAGAAATATACAGACTATAAGTATTGTACTCCAAAGACATTTTGCGAGTATTTTAAACTGTTGCGGCAATACTGAATTACTCTGACTGCATTCAGTTGTCTGTAAAATGAGAAAATGTACACTTTTATAAAGAAAATATTCCTATAACGACCAATTAGAAACAATCATTTCATTATTTGCTGTAGAATGAATGTAGATATCAAGGGATATTTGGGAAGACGTTTGCACTTAAACAAGCAATTTATGCTCATTCAGTAGTTTGGTATTTTGAAACAGGATTTAAACCTTTTTTAGTTACAGGAATGTATTAATTTTCATTAAAAGAAGTTGTATCATAATCAGATAAATAAAACGGAACATCAATGTTAAAATATGCCATTTTTTGTAATTAATATCGTCACATTTTGTACAAGTGATCTAATATCTGTACCTTATATAAAAGTTTTCATCAATCTCTTTTGTTGCAATAATAGATGGCAGCGATTCGTTTTCGAAGTAGATGTTTTCCAAATGGAATTTGCAACAACTACTAATTTACTTAATATTAATAATAATACAATATGCAAAGGACTATGTTATATCACATTTTGAGACAATAACATGATGCTTTTTGATGCTTGTGTCGTCACTATTGCCATTACAACTCTGCATGGCCTTAAATCTCAGGCTTGGCCAATGTGGATTTGTGATGAATTTATCCAGCATCTTTCCGTTAGTTGGTGGTTCGTTCTGAGCATTTACAGAGTTTTGTCTCCACTATATGTCCTGGCCGTAGTGTATGGCTTATCTTGTTCAATAAAAATGAAGTTAAATAATATAACAGTGACAAGAGCATCATAAGAGTAGGAGTGTTATAGAGACACTACTATCCATTCATACAAATGTACCGTACATTTACAACAAAGAGAGGAATGAGAGGTGATAAGTTTTAGTTGTAGCCATAGACATACAAAAATATAATCAAACTGTGAGACTTGAGTTCCAGTCATTTATTACAGTCATTTGGCAATCAATGCACACCTCGTTCCTGAGCTAAAGAATATAGTTCTCGATGATCTTCACAAAACCAAATGTAATTTTAACCTGACTCATGGATTTTTACCTTTTACCTTTTGCTGCGATCATTATGTACAGAAACTAGCATCATGCTAACGTTCTTTAAAATAATACATATCAACATTGCACACTAGCTATCAACTCGAAGCAAAGTGTGCACAAAAATGTTCTCACCTAAAAGAGTCAAATATTTATTATTTTGTTCAAATAGAGCTAACTCATTTATTGATCTCTTAAGGCAATCTGGCTACATACCGTGGAAACATTATAATAAATATAATGATGATGATGATGATGATGATGATGATGATGATGATGATGATGATGATGATAATAATAATAATAATAATAATAATAATAATAATAATAATATTATTATTATTATTATTATTATTATTATTATTATTATTATTATTATTATTATTATTATTGCTGTTAGTAAAAGTACTAGTAGATGTATCTCATAATATTTTGACATTAGACATTTCGACATACACTCCAAATGTGTGTGTGTGTGTGTGAGAGAGAGAGAGAGAGAGAGAGAGAGAGAGAGAGAGAGAGAGAGAGAGAGAGAGAGAGAGAGAGAGAGAGAGAGAGAGAGAGAGAGAGAGAGAGAGGAAAAATGTAGTGGTAATTGTTTTCAAACTCTTAAACTTGGTGCTTGAAATTAGAATTTCTGGTAAAGTTACAACTGTGTGTATCTTAAATGATGGCAAATATGGGATATAATTTTCTTTTTTTTTCTTCATACATAAAGTAGAAAGTGAAAGTTTAAAAACTAAAATTACATATATTTGTATTGATGGTATACATCACGACATGGACAAATGTTACATATAGAGATTCGTTGTCATAAATGAGGCAAATGCAGAGACAGAAGTGTGACATTTGTTGCTTAGATCCACTAAACTTTGTAGCGCACATTCTGTCTTACATTTGGTCGTAGAAAAGACACAGTTTGTAGCTATATCAGCAATAGGAAGTGAAGTAGAAGACGCAATCCCAGATGTAAAAAAGAGGATTGTTTACAAATGGATTTGCAAAATTCGTGTATTACATTTAGCAACACGAATGCGAAATCAGGTTTTGCAAGCTTCTCGGTCAATGAGGAGTTAAAAGAGCAGGATAAGGAGATAACATTGTTAAATAGTTTCCTAGAGAACCTGTCCGTCATAACTGCAGAGCCTCCGCTGCCTGGCAGGAGCTGTCTTTGTCGCGTGATTTTTCTTCTAGTGACCAACACCACCCCTCTTCCTTGGACGTCTTTGGTGGATTTAATATTTTTGGTTTAGACAACCACTACCATGATGTTTCAAAATGATTTGTCGTTTGCCAAAGTTTCCAATCGTATGACTTCTTTGTGACTGGCTTGTAACTCATGATCACGGAGGTATCCGTGTTTTTCGCAAAAGACTCCGTATTGGCGAGTACAGTGCATACATTAATTTTGGCAATATTTAGACTGTTTGAAACAGAAAAAGTATAAGATGCTTATCAGGTTGTATTCGTTTCAAGATATATCAATGAGGCGTGTAAAATACAAACCTTCCGTCTTTACACCATTGGCTAAACATATTGGTATGCAAACACAAAAAATATCGGGAATGTTAGGCTGTTATGAAAATAAATATGTGACATAGTACGTTCTTAATTAATACGCAAACAGTGCTTGAGTATCATCATTTTATGCACTATTCAGCCTAAGAATGCATATCTGTTTGGCTGATTTTTGCTCTTTAGATTTATATTTTTTTACTTTTAAACTAAACAAGACCAGATAATGGACATTAAGACTGATAGTATGATGTGCTTTACTTGGATGGAATGATGCTTATATAATGGAATTGATACTAGCGTTACAGTGATGTCCTTTTAATGTCAACCAAACTTTGATTTTTTCTTTGTCTTCTCCTAACATGTCATCGAAGTTCATAAGATGTGTTTCCCACAAGTCAGACACAACCCCATCAACTTCGCGACAAATGCCTTCTACAAATCAAACATATCCTCCTTACCCTTATTGAATTAATATAAGCCAATTTATTTTCTTCTTACCACCAGACAATACACAGGTGGATGATCTAACAAATACAATTGATGCTCAACACGTTCATTCTCCTGTGTATCATCTGACACATTCAGTTTTGCTAGAACCATATGGTTCAATAATCAACATGTCAAAGGGATGAATGAAACACATTCCCTCCCAACAGTGTTGATCTAAACTTTTGTCAATTATTTTAAGAGCATAAAAAGAGAAGGATACAGCCATAGATGTTTAGAAGTCATAGGCCAGAACCAAAGGTGCATGGGGCAAATATAATTGATTCATGTTAAATGAGTAAAGCTGTACATTAAAACAAATACAGTGCTTGCTACAATGAAAGTACATTTTTAAAGGTACATGTCCTCAATTTTCTCTTTCATTTGAGCTATTTATAAACATCAATTGACATTTGAGTAGTTTGCGCGGGTTATCAAACACAGTTCTCAAGAATGTAAAGTGGGATCACTGCAGATAAGAAGATTAGGATACCTGATAATTAACTGCCAGCACAAAATGATAATTCTGATCAGTCGTTTAATTACAAACACTTGTGAACAAACATGTTGAGTTGATAATGCATGAAGCACACTTTAAATCCAATTGTATTTTAAATCTTTCAGTGATGTTTATTTATTGATGGAATATAAGGCTCCATGCCAATTATCGGCAGAATCATATGACATGTATGAGTTATATACAGCAAGACTGTCCTTCTCCAGCGATTATCACATCTAGTCTTCTAATGCAAACAGTGTATACTTTTTCTGGTGCTAAATGCAACACTGAGTCTGCATGTGCTGCATATGAGTCTGATTTTCAGAAGACTGAGTGACTCTAGTTTTGTTAAAGAAAACATAATTTCAAAGATATTGTGAGATTCCTAAAATTAAACGATGTGTTGCAAGACAAGAAAACAATGGAACACAATTACCTTTATCTGTATGATCCCATCCTTGTTTCTGGATTTTGCTGTTAGGACTGAAGTATTGCTTGTTTCGGATATACATTTAATGTGAGCGGGTTCTGAATGAGGTCTCTTACTTAATATAAAATCATGTAAAGGCAAAGAGCTTTAAATGTTTACAACAAGACGCTAATGAAGTTGATAAGAGTGCTGGACAAGTGTCCAGAATTGTGGTCTTTTGATTCTACATCTGCTGTACTGAGGTTTAAGTTTTAGAACAAAATGAATGGACCTTAGAATAGACTTCTGTTTTGGTAACAGATCAAGTTGAATAAAATAATGGAAACATGGTCACTTGTTACTTATTTTATGATCATTTATAAATTTTATTTAAAATTGATCTTAATAAATATAATAATACAAGCAATAAACTGGTATCTCTTCTCTGATCACAAAATTCACAATCGTGAGTATATACCGTTGACATCGGTTCTAATTCGTTTATTAAAAGTATATATTTTTGACATCGAATGTTCATAGCAATCTGGTAATCCAGCAAAGCATACAGAATGTTTTAAATCACTCCAATTAAAACATTATTGTCATTGAAGATCTCATTTTTAGTGATGGGACTCCATCTTCATTATGTCCTGCACAGCCAATTTCAAAATCATATTTAAGAAAATGAAATAAGCTCAGTCATAGTACATGTGTAATTATTGATTTTAAGGGTGTAACAAAGAAAACAGGAAACATGTATTTACTCACCTTTACCAACCTCGTGCAAAATAAACATAATTTGTCATACAAATAATGGATGATTTCAAAATGATTTGTAATTTGGTCTTAGTGTTGATTCTTTGATCCGTCTATCACAAAAGCATCATATTATATGTGGGATATGAGCGATATCTGGATGGAATAGAAGTTTTCCTAGCATATGATCACGGTGGTATGCATTTTTCCACGAAAGAAGCCGTATTGGCCAGTACAGTGCACATATTATTTTTAGCAGGATTGAAAATCAATCATATCAACGTCTGTTTGAAAGAGAAAACGAGTAGAATTTATGTTAGGTTGTTTTTGTTTACAAATATCAATGATGCGTGCAAAAGGCAGGTATTCCGTCTTGACACCAGTGGTGAAACATTGGTGTGCAACCTAAAACACAAACGCCGGAGTGGTAGGTTTTAAAATGAAAAGCAAATAATCGGGGTTGGTAGGTTCTCAACAGATGTGTATAAGGTGCTTGTGTGGTAGCAATATATGCATAATTCGGCCAAGGACTTCCAAACGCTTTGGCTAACATTTGTACTTTAGACTTATCTCTTGAATTGTTAAACAGGACCACGTAGTGCACACTGAAAAATGATGGTGAGATGTGCCTGGGATAAAATAACTTTCATATAAAGTAAATGATCCTAGCATTACAATAATATCCTTTTCATGTAAATCAACTGTGATTTCCTTTTTTTCTTTTCTTAGCATCTCAACGAAGATCGTAAGATGGGTTTGGCTCAAGTCAGACATAATCCCATAATCTTGGGAAGGAATGCCTTCTTCAAATCAAATATATTATTTTATCCTAATTGAATTTTAACGTAAGTCAATTCTAACTCGTCATAACAAAAGGCAAACCACAGATGGATTATCAAGCAAATGAAATTTGTGTGCAGTATAAAATTCGACACATTGCGTTTTGCCATAAACACATGGTCAAGTAATCAATTTTTCCAACGCATGGTGAAAACACTTTCCCAACTTGATCTAAGATTTTGTCACTCTCATTTAGAGCAAACAAAGACAAGAATGAAATCATAACTGCTGAGAATTCGGAGAAGAACACCAGAAATAAACGTGATATTGATTCCTTATTAAAATTTAATGTGCCAAGATATAAACGATACGCTATAACAAATACGGTACTTGCTAGAATGAGAGTTCATTTTAAAAGGTAACTAATTCAAGGCGGATTTTATTCATATTCAAAAGACAAAGGTAAGCCAGAACATAATAAAATGTCATAAAAACAGCTAATGGTTGTTAACTTTCATGCTCAATTCAATTCATATTTAAAACGTCCACTTTATTGTTTAAAATTGTCATGTCATCCAAATTAAATTCCAGTTTATTGTGCAACATTGTCATGCCATACAAATAAAAGTTTAGTTTATTATCTAACATTGTCATGCCATACAAATAAAAGTTTAGTTTATTATCTAACATTGTCATGCCATACAAATAAAAGTTTAGTTTATTATCTAACATTGTCATGCCATACAAATAAAAGTAGTTTATTAAGTAACATTGTCATGCTGTACAAATAAAAGTACAGTTTACTGTGTAACATTTTCAAGCTGTACAAATAAAAGTCCAGTTGATTGTGTAACATTGTCATGCTGTACAAATAAGAGTAGTTTATTCTGTAATATTGTCATGCTGTACAAATAAAAGTAGTTCATTGTGTATTATTGTCATGCCATAGAACTAAAAGTAGTTTATTGTTTAACATTGTCATGCTGTACAAATAAAAGTAGTTTATTGTGTAACATTGTCATTCCATACTACTAAAAGTACAATTTACTGTGTAACATTGTCATGCCATACAAAAAAAGTAGTTCATTGTGTAATATTGTCATGCCATAGAACTAAAAGTAGTTTATTGTGTAACATTGTCATGCTGTACAAATAAAAGTAGTTTATTGTGTAACATTGTCATTCCATACCATTAAAAGTACATTTTATGTGTATCATTGTCCTGCCATACAAATAAAAGTAGCTTATTGTGTAACATTGTCATGCTGTACAAATAAAAGTACAGTTCATTGTGTTACATTGTCATGCTGTACAAAAAAGTAGTTTATTGTGTAACATTGTCATTCCATAAAATTAAAAGTACAGTATATGTGTAACATTGTCATGCTGTACAAAACAAAATAATTTATTGTGTAACTTTGTCGTACAATACAATTAAAAGTACAGTTTACTGGGTAACATTGTCATGCCATACTAATAAAAGTAGTTTATTGTGTAACATTGTCATACCATACAAATAAATGTAGTTTATTGTCTAACATTGTCATGCTGTACAAATAAAAGTACAGTTCGATGTGTAACGTTTTCATGCTGTACAAATAAAAGTAGTTTATTGTGTAACATTGTCATTACATACAATTAAAAGTACAGTTTATGTGTAACATTGTCATGCCATACAAATAAAAGTCCAGTTAATGGTGTAACATTGTCATGCCATACAATTAAAAGTACAGTTTATGTGTAACATTGTCATGTCATACAAATAAAAGTCCAGTTAATGGTGTAACATTTTCATGCCATACAAAACAAAAGTCCAGTTAATGGTGTAACATTGTCATGCCATACAAACAAAAGTTCAGCTTCATAAAATTTATATTTTAGAAAACACGGCTCTTGATACGAATGTAGATTTTAAACCAGACAATTTCATGCCATAAAAAGCATTCATGTACAACAGATATATAGCTCAATGTTTCATTTGTGTATAAACATGATCATACGCCAATCTAAATTCACTTGCTTGAATTTTATACAGCGCGGTTCTTTGTACGAAAAATGCAGATTGTAAAAATAATACGTTAAGGCCATTAAACAAACCACTTCATATACATCACATGTACAGTTCAATGTCTCATTTATGTCTAAGCAACAACTTAGTCCATTATAAGTGCTAGTTTAATGAAAAGAGAGCTTTGAACTCATCGGAATGTTTTTGTATAAGAGTGCATACAGACCTTTTGTATAATACCATAATGAGAAGATTCATTTCATTTTCCTTCCCATGGCGAGTCAGGACAATGATGTAATAAATATATCAAAAATATATTAGTTACGTTCTAAGAGTATACGAAAAACGCTCCTTATTAAGCAATGCAAGAAAATCATATTAATTCCGTCACTAAGCTAATTCTGTTTTCTAATATGTCCTTAGAAACGTCCATCATACTTTCTCCTATGAAGTTAGGTTTGAATTTAGAGAAGTAAATGTGTTTAAAATTTAAATTCTTTCAGGGATTCTAGCATTTTTTTTATCCAAGATACTAGAACGGGATTGTATTTGAACACATAAAACAAATGGAGAATGCCCAAGCCACAATTGATTGCAGGCATGGTTCCGCGGATTGCTTAAGTCTGTGATAAAGTACGCGTATTTTTAATATGGACGAATGACGTTTCCATTAGTCAAGTCTTCTGTACATGGGTTTTATGTCCGCAATTTTCTCTTTTATTTCATCGATTTCTTAACATCAAGAGAATGTCTAGTAGTTTACGGGATTGTTATGCAAATTTCTAGAGATTGTAAATAGGGAAAATTGTTGATTGGGATTTTAAGCTACCTGATATTTAACTGCCAGCACATACTGATAATTTTGATTTGAAGTCTAATTACAAGCACTTGCGCACAAAGTCATTGTGATGATAACGCACTGAACACACTTTAAATCCAAATGAATTTCAAATATTTCAGTGACGTTTGAAACATTGGCTTTCTAGTCATATGCCTTAGTTAGAAAAAATAGTGAAACGATTTTAGGACTTCTGTTATTTGTTGATGGAATACAAGCATCAAAGCAAAATAGCGTCAAAATCAGACGATATGAATGTTTCATATACAACAACACTTTCGTTCTCCAGGCATTATCGATTGTGTAGTCTTCTAATGGCAACACTATATAATAAGTCTGGTGCCAAGATCGAAGTTGCAGATGAGTGTGATTCTGACAAAACTTGATAACGAAAGCTGTTAATGAATCTAATTTTGATAAAGAAAACAGATTATCAAAGAGATGGTGAGATTCCTGAAATAAATCGATGGGTTTTAAGACATGTAAACAATGGAACATTTGTAGCTTTATTATTATGCGTCCAGACTTATTTCCGGACTTTGCTTAAGGCCTGAAGCATTGTTGGTGATATATGTGGCATGTGAGTGAGGTCTCGTAACATATCATATCAATGAAAATAGCCATAGATGTTTAAAACATTAAACTAATGAATTAGAAAACTGTCCTTGAAAAATCGCCTTAATTCAGGCAGTTTGATTCTAATTCTTATGTGTAAACATTTAAAATGAATGGACCGTAGTATACAGTTCTCTGATGCTAAAAGATGAAGGTAATAGAAATGAATGAAACATGGATCAATTTTATCTGGAATTAACAACATTATTACCATTAACCCAACCTGTAATTGATTGTGTTGTTTGGCATCTCCAGTAGTTAAATATGTGTAAAAATGCAACAGCATTTCTGTTTCGTTTGTAAACGAAATGCTAAACACACTAAAACAATTAAAACGAAACACATTTACCTCTCTGCTTTCAACGCTGACTGGAATGCTTTGAGTACAATGAAAGCTATAAGTTGTGACCAATGTACATATTGCTCTATTAGTGACACACGTATGTGCTAAAAGTATCAGGAAATATCATATGACCAGGTATGTGGGATGTGTGTAAAGGATTTTTGAGTACAATGAAGTAGCATAGTGTCGGAAATGGTCGATGTTCCTGAAATGCTTAATAAAGTGTGTTTTGTAAAATCTGAGAACCCAAACAATGAAAAGGTATCTCGTTATAGTATCAAAGAAAGGGTATGCATCCTTATAAAACAAAACATGCAAGTGAGTTCACAACTCTTTTTCTCTTGTACTGCCATATAGTTGGTCATTGGTTTTGTTTATTTATAAATGAAAACATAATCTGTAAATATGTTGTAAAAGACTATTTTATGGCATGAAATTATCTTTTTTAAAATCTGCATTCCTCATATCAAGAACCGTGCTTTATAAAATATCATGCAGATGAATTTTTATTTGTATGGCATGACATTATTAGACAATAAACTGTAATTTTTAAAATAAGAATCGAATATATCAAGAAATAAAGAAACTGTGAACTTTGTTTAAATTTTATTGTGGTGTAGCATACATTTACCTTTTTAATATGAATAGATAATGCGATAAATTATGCATCTTTTAAAATGCACCTTCATTGAAGCACATACTGCATTTGTTTTAATATATATTTCACCTTGACACATCAAACGCGAATAAACTTTGAATACCACGTCTGCTTTTAGTGTTCTCCATATTATGAACAACTCTTAACTGCATTTTTCTGCAACGCATAAGTAATACGTTGTCAGATTGCCAATCTGCAGACTACAAAACAAAAAGTCGTCACTCACAACTGATTCGATTCTTTTTCTAGCAAATATTTTTTCATCGTCTTAGAATTGCCCTGAGTGTCCGAGTGGTCTAAAACGCTCGCCTTTACGAATCACTGCTATAGCAGCTCTGTCTTAGGCTCGGCAATTGTGGGTACGTAAGGAAGATTGCCAGCAAACTCTCGAGGGTCGTTGGGTCTTTTCGGGATATTCCCTGGTATTTCCTCAATATTTTATACTAACCACCATGTGTAGCTTTCTTGTGCTGAAAATTGGCGTTAAATCCTATCATAGCAACATTATTACCGCCTTAGCCTCGAATCAGCTTCAGTTGGTCTTAACACAATGAGAACATTAGAAGATGATTATATCACTGAAGGTTGTGTCTTGCCGTTTTACTAAACAATACAACTAACGCACAACAAATGGTATAGTTCGTGATCAATGAAACGGTGCCAATTATAGGTCAAAATACATAAAGAAATGTTTGAATATAATATTTCTTATGAGAATTTTATATCTAAGCTTTTGAATGAAGGATTGTAACAGATCCGCCTCCAGTTTCATCTTGTGACATTTTACAGAATACCGCATTATAAAACAAAAGATTCGAATCCAACTTTTACCCTCCCTTACGTCCCCCACCTCTCTCTCTCTCTCTCTCTCTATCTCTTTCTCACTCTCTCTCTCTCTCAAACTAAATCTTTTTCAACATACAACATACATGGGTCAAGCTAGATTTCAATTTTAGGGAGAACTCCGGTCATAATGAAGCTAAACAGGGTGAAGCTAAATTGGGAGAACTGGTAGGATAGCATCTTTCTCCCTCTCTCTCTCTCTCTCTCTCTCTCTCTCTCTCTCTCTCACACACACACAAAATATGCACCGCTCTTTTGATAATAATAATAATAATAATAATAATAATAATAATAATAATAATAATAATAATAATAATAATAATAATAATAATAATAATAATGGTGATGATCATGATGATGATGATAACCAAGGTGATAATAATAATAATAATAATAATAATAATAATAATAATAATAATAATAATAATAATAATAATAATAATAATGGTGATGATGATGATGATGATGATAACCAAGGTGATAATAATAATAATAATAATAATAATAATAATAATAATAATAATAATAATAATAATAATAATAATAATAATAATAATAATAATAATAATAATAATAATAATAATTATAATAATAATAATAATAATAATAATAATAATAATGGTGATGATCATGATGATGATGATAACCAAGGTGATAATAATAATAATAATAATAATAATAATAATAATAATAATAATAATAATAATAATAATAATAATAACAATAATAATAATAATAATAATAATAATAATAATAATAATAATAATAATAATAATAATAATAATAATAATAATAATAATAATAATAGTAATAATAATAATAATAATAATAATAATAATAATAATAATAATAATAATAATAATAATAATAATAATAATAATAATAATAATAATAATAATAATAATAATAATAATGTTTCACGTTATGGAGATACCGTTCCTTAAGAGACACATAAATATGTTACCACTGTCAGAACTAAATCATAGATTTTGGACTTCTTGCACTGTGCTACTGGGATTAGAAAAATTGCATACACTTTGCTCAGTCTTGTTAGCCAGTATTTCAATTAATGCTTATATGTATTTGTTTTCAAGAACGTTAAAGTGATACTACTTTTTGTACATCATGATCGCAGTACAAGATAGAAAAGTCAAGGAGTCATGATACATTTACATCTCGTTTTTGTGTACTTATCGTGATATATTTGCATCGATTACGAAAAAACACTTTATTAAATGACTGGAGCACAATTCTCAAAAATTGTTTATATTTGTGTATCTATATGTCTACATATAAAATTTACAAACCCTCATTCATCTCATGGTTTTAAATGTATAAAAATATATGTGTGATGGTATAGTAGCGTGTACATACACACTCTTACCATTATTATGATGTTGTCGCTGTTATGATATTTAACGTAATTTTTATAGACAAAGTTATGCTATACAGTGCAAATAACATAACTGGTGGAGGAAGAACTCAGAAAATGGCCAAAGAGAACCACCGACTCACCGGATCTACTGAAAAAGTTTTTAAACGAATCAGCATTGACCGAAACAAAGTGAAATTCTATACCCAGACTTAGCACATCTGAGGAGTAGACAATATGTATGGAAAATGTACTTTCACAGCGATCTCGGTGTACAACTGATGATGTATTTGTTCGAAATTCCAAAACCGCTTATATATTGATAATATATTGTATTGCTTCCAGAGTCAACACAGAATGTGCCAATCTAGATCAATGGTCTGTTGTGCACACGTTAAATCTTACAGTATTATATTTCTTCCCTATAGGAAACATCTTCAACTTAGTATGTCAGACATTAACAGGTTACATGCTAAATTAAACAATCTTTGTAGCCAAGAAACTTTAACGCAAATGTCAAAATTGTCAACTAATAACAAAGCTGAGAACCTACATCACCGTGTTTTCATCTATACTCCAAAAAAGACTGTTTGGATCAGAAATTTCTCTGGTCTGTGCAATCAGCTGCTCATTCATCTTCATTAGGGTCTACAATTCATCTGGCAAAACATATAGGAATTACAGTTAGATCTCAGGATCCATTTTATGAGCAATTTTACAAAATTAACATGCAGACAAAATATGACAGTAAGAGGCAAATGACTTTTCACTACAAACGATATAGGTACTTTCTCCACAAGAAGAAACATCATCAAACAATATGTAAAAACTATTTTCACTGAAGGACTTGAGTCTATTGCTGATGAACATGAGTACAGCTTACAGCCAGTATCATAAAGAAAATAAAACAAACTGTAAAATGGAAAAACTGAAAATAATTTGTAATTACTACCTCACAATATGCACTTTGGAAAGCCATAATGTCCTGTACACTCACCCATGTTGTGACTTATTTGTTGTTTATTATTAATCAAAGCAGATTCTAAAGATAAATGCAACAATCAATACATTTAACTATAACAATCTCCAACATCAAACAACAAAACAAGAGCAAATGGTAAATTGCAACAATATTCAAAGAAAGGGTGCTGGATTCTAAAGAGGTTTTTTAAATAGTAATCGAAAATTGGTTGCTTGACTGTAAGGTAGGTGTTGGAATGGTATCTAAACATTTGCACCTTAACATCCGTTTGAAATTATAAATTCATATACTTAGCTTTCTAAAAATGGAAGATGCGAATCTTAATTGCCAAATTAATGTTTTTAAGCATTTGTTGTACTGCGTAGATGCAATCTAACATTTAAATCCTCTTTGCATCTTCTATTGTGACAGTATCTTTATATAAGGTTACAGCGATGTTTCTATAAACATTTTCTACATCTCTGCTTGGTATTGGTAGTATGTTTGTACTCAAGTGATTACGTGTTCCTGTGTATTTTTAATTTTCAAAATCTTGTGTCACAATGTGTTAATATGTAGTTATTTGTATGTAATCTCTCCTACGCTTTTTTGTAGATGATAGAGATATCAGGCAAGACGCGTTCGCGGAATTATATATGTAGTATGTTGAATTGCAGCAAAAATATCCAAGGAAATTCAGAGACTCGATGCACAGCAATATCTGTTCGATATGCAAATGTATTGATAGGTTTGTTATATCTGAACCTTGGCAGAGAAAATCCTCTGCTGTCGGTACTATCCTTACTATGGTAGTGTATTGATCAAGTTCCTCATGGGTAACCTTAACCTCTTCCTCTGAGACGGCAGCGCAAAGAACTGAAATACCTTATCGGATACGGTATAAAAAAAAACATAGATATTGTGCACTTTGTGCACATGTCCTCCGCATGAGTCGCTGGATAGCTAAATTTCAGGCCAAGAAAACAATACTTTGTCTTCATCCTATGAAATCAAAAGTATACTGTAGTTTCAACTTATAATATAAAAGGCAAATCTGCTGTGGGCAGTAGTGATTTGTGCAGTGTATATTATAGCTTTACAGACATAATAAATGTGGATATGGTGACTGTAACCCAAGAGAGGTAGTCACTAAATACTGGTAGAGTAATCTGACAATGTATCATTTCTCAGAACACGTATTCACATGTTGTAATAGAGTTGATTGTTACATGACAAATATGGTCTATTATGGCAAGGAACTTGTAGATATATATGGTATTTGAAGAAAGGTCATCCCTATATGTAATGAAGTGGATCCTTGCTTGATAAATATTGTATATTATTATGGGGATTGGGGCTTTGGAAATGTAAGAGAAAGTTCTAGATTTTATCAACTTCATAACTACAAAAAAATGTCTAATCACAGACCTGCTCAGACAAGGTATTTACAACGATTGATTATTTTGTTGAAAATATTGGGGTTCTCATATTAACGTAAGTGAGCACGTTTGCGCTAATCGCTTAAAAAGCTAAACAATTGTTGAATTTTGCTGTCTATGTATCATGGTTTTTGTTTTCCCTGTTGCACGTTAGCTGCCTACATATAGCAACACGTGATCAATTAGACCCGCATTTCCAGAGTCCGATATATTATTTCCTTCATTATTATGTTAACGAATTTCCGAGAATAATGCTTATTCAGATATTTTGAAAATAATATCATCCACTTTTTTCTCTCGTTCATTTTTCCAAATTGCCTTTGAAACTCGATTTTGCCAAGAGGCGCTGAATGAAACTTTGGAAATATATGCAAAGAAAGACTACGTGGAGTAAACATTAAATGGAATCGTAGCTTTAACTTGCCAGTACTTTGCAAAGGCATACTGTTAATTATAGGGTAAGTACAGTTATATTGTTTATTTCATACATATATGACGTGTTTTTCTTTCATCACGATACCGACTAATATGTGTAAATCACAAACTATTATAGTGTAATTCCATATAGGGTTTCCAGTCACGTTACTAATTGATATTATAATCTTTATACAACTTTATTTATATTCAATATTAATATACTGAATTTTTATCATTTTCCTGTGCACGAATCCTCAGGAAGAAAATTTGTTTCTAGACTGACATAACCATTTAAACTTGCTGACTATATCAATGATGTTTCTATCAATTACCGAAATTAGATATCCTTACCAAACAGCGGGAACCTTGTCCACATTCGTGATGGAAGTCCAGTAACCAAACTAATGTACGTTCTTTTTTAACTGAAACTATTATTTTTTATTATTTTTATACAAAACCATCAATTACATGAGACTAAATCATTTGCACAGAATCTTAATGTTTCTAAAATGCAAATATGTTTTTTTTGGCGATTATATGCGCCTAAAAAATAACAGAGAAGAATGGAAAACTATCATTAAATTACATATTTATTTATGCTAACTTCTTTAAGGCTTAATGATTTATCATTTTCCGAATCATTCCTCCAAATCAAGAATAAACAATTCTTGGAATGACATTAAAATTTACTTGCCTACTAGAACAATGCCTTGTCTGGAAAATACTGAAATATGAAATTACACATTTTGCTTCCAAACAGTGAGAAACATGTTGCAAAGGTCAGAAAGTAAATAAGCAACACAATTGATTTATGATTTGTAATTAAAAATAATAATAGCATTATTCCTATCCCCTAACCTGCAAAAATAAAAAATAAACAAAACAAGTTTGTTCAATCTATTTATCTAAATACTGCATATTTATTGCAATGGCATATTCTATTTATTTCATTAAATGATATAGTCATAATGTAATACACGATTTACATAGATAACACCAATTTTAAAGACATTCAGAAAGCATCGATAAGATTTTAGGTACAGTTCATGATACGCGCCTAAATCTTCGATATTCAATTCATTCCAGTTGATGATTCCTTGGTCATAGTGTTAAAAATAAATATTATCACTATTTTACGGTGTTAACTGTTATCATACACTACTGTTGTACACGTAACTTGTGATTATAGTTTAAATCTGCCATGATAAAATTCGTTAAAGTTCAAGACAAAATGTGATAATAATATAATGGGATGTGCTGCTTAAAGATGAGACGTATAACTGTGTACACGATCTTTTATTTCTTCTTCTAGTTTTCAATTTATTGAGTTGAAATGGAATTATCATTAAATAAAAACTGAATAGGTCGAGGTAGGATTCAAAAACTATGAGTCTGGGACTCACATGTACGAACAAATATGATTCTTAACAGTAAACGTTGCAGTCCTCTTCCAAAATATTTTGGGTATTAGAAGAACAAATTGTTGCCATGGACAGTGCTAGAAACTCCAACAACCCTACATCCGGTGACATTCCAAGTGTCGTGCCCGTCTGGCTTGTCGAAACAATTCTCAGAGAAGCTTTGATCACGTTAATGAAATAAGTTAATTTTGTTTTCTAGATGTTTTTATTTTCTAGATGTTTGAAGACTAGTAAGTTTTTATCATTTATCTCCATGAATTTACCGTTATGATACGGTACAAATAGTGGTTAATCATTTACCGTTACCGTTTTCCGTTTACCATTATTTATCGAAACTTACCATTAATGAAATCTCCAAACTTTGCAAAGCGAAAAATGTAACTAACGAATCGGCACCAGATTGCCTGTATTACTATAATTAGTGTTCAAATGGCTTTAATACACATGTAATTATTGATTGGGAGCACATTAATGATAATGGAATATCTTTGTTAAAATAGTAGAGTTGCTCTTTGGAGACATTGGTGATATAACATCGGGAAATTTAACAAGAGTGGGCACATAATGGGACATTGGAAAGTTTAACAAAGGTTGGACCTGTCTAGGGACAATATTAATTGATAGTGGTAACGTCATGGAACTGGACACTGGCAACAAAGTTGCAAGTGGCAGACCTCAATCGGGCAGAATAATGTGGCAAGGGTTCAACTTGAATACACGTTACTCTATGGATGATAGGGATTATCAAGAGCCATAGACAGAGTAACAGAATGAGATGACAGAATCAGCAAATGAAACACAGCAGACAAAGAAAGGGAAAAAAGAAGACTGAACAAACAACCACATACTCTCCCACCGGGCAGCCGAGCCAAGGAGGTGATGGCCATAAATAAGGTGCTACGGAAATCAAGCTATCATATACCAGGGTGGGATCCTCAGGTCATCAAGCTAGTGATGACTAAAGATTTTCTACCATGGCTCAAGTACCAAGGTAGAAAGCGGGGTGAGGGCGGATGAGGATGGCTAATTCAAAAGAAGATAAGAGGTGGTAAAGCTCTAACCAAAACAACACCAACAAGAAAAACGTTAAAGCAAAGAATAGTCCTTAGCTCTACCTGCTGATCCACAATCCCCTTTCCTCCAAAGTAAAACCAAATGCTACCCGGACAAACATACGAATAGTGAAGGGGTTGGGAAGCTTTACCCACCTCAACAAAAACAAAAGGCAAGTAGCAGTCTATGCAGCTCTATTTGTTTATCCACAAGCTCTCTCCCCTTTCCTTACAAACTAAAACAACACCTTAGAAAAGACACAAGTGGTGAAGTGGATGGAAAGCTCTACCTACCATACCATAGCTCATAATAGAACTCCGCAGCACTCCAGGTTATCCCCAATTGCTGATCCACTAACCATGTACCCGACAAGCAAACCATACCATTCCGGACAAGTATAACCAACCAATCTGGTTACAATTACTCCTCGCTAAAAGGAGATATTGTGGTCACCCACCAGACCTTGCCAAATAGTAAAGTTTATAGGGAAGCTCTACCCTCAACTTCACAAATCAAAGGAAAGCCAGTACATGAAGCTCAACATGTTTGACCCCAACCCGATTATCCATGCACAATCAGAAATCTTCCAATTGGTATATGAAGATCAAAACAAATATACCTGATCATTTAGGCTCCACCGTCTAAAGCAAACAACAAAAGGAATATGAGCTTATAAAGCAAAGTGGACGGCTAACGCAGAACATAATTGGATTTTGTTTCGCAAACTCACAAGTACTCCAAAATTTATTACCCCAAAAAAGAATAACAAGTACACGGGTGACTTACATGACATTGGTATAGGGCTGCGCACTAGTAAAACTGGATTAGATTTGACCGAAAGACCGGCCTAAGCGTTGGGCCGGGGAGCTTATCCATGGGTATGGAGTTGTCCTGGGTGTTGTCATCTCGGCCGTGCTGTTGGGTCTCTGCGTCGCTGGCTTCCGTGTTCATTGCTACCTTGCCTCGTCACCAGACTTTGTGACGGCACCATTCTCCAGCCGCTATATCGCCCAGGCAGGGGCAAAGAGCTTATTCCTGGACCATGGGCCAGCCCAGCACAGAAATCTGTCAAAAAAGCACTTGTGTAAGGGCAACTATAATGCTTCAGTCAGTCATTCGCACCATCATTCCATTCAGATTCATTTATTCATCATTCATGAAGTGGACACCAAGCTGGCACGATTGGCCTAACAAGAGCGCTATGACAAGGTAGGGAAAGCAGGGAAAAGGTGCCTCACACATAGGACCACGTGACAAAGAAAACAATGTAGCCATGAAGCTGTTGTATGCTTTTAGATTTGAACTATTCTTCAATAAATACAAACTGCTGATAATAAGAATTCACAGAATAGCCAAAATACACGGAAAGATGGGACAAATGAGTAACACGACGAAGCAGCTACGGAAAATAGGGGCGGGATAGCCAGCCATTGTGTGTGAGGGAATTAAAGAAGACGCGTTGCAGTTAACTATTGAACAACTATTATTCTGGCTATGCTGACAAGTAACGTAGCAACCATAGTGAGTTTTATGAGAAGGCATTAGTCAGTATGTGGTCTCTTATAAACACAAAGGGAGGCATAAGACCAGAGCAGCCACCAATAGAAAAAAGATCTATAAATAGTTAGAAATGTTTATTGGTTGCTAATATAGTACCTCCAAATAACATCTTCATCAACAATCATTCCTAGAAGCCATATTACATTAAAATATGTGATAGTTTTATTTTTGTGATAGTTTTATTTTGGATGTCAAGATTAGAGAATATTAAGCCGTTATTTCATTTTGGTGTGAAAATGGACGAAGAAATGGTTTTAGTGTCAAGTATGTAACAAAGATCTTAGGTGCAGTGGACATCTAAAATGCACATGAGAACACATTCTGAAGAACACCGTATAAGTGTGAAGTGAGTGATAAACGGTTTAGTCAAAGTGTAAGTCTGAATTTGCACAAGACGATGCACAGGGAGACAAACAATTCAATTGTAAAGTATGTGATAAACGGTTCAGTGACCCTGAATATCCAAAGAAGAACAAAAGGATACATTTTAGAGATAAATTGTTTAAGTATGAAGTATGAGAGCATCTAAATTTTCACATGGGAACACATACTGGGGAAAACCATATTAGTGTAAATTATGTCGTACATTGTTTAGCCAAGGTGGTTGCGGAAATTTGTACAAGAGAAAATAGTGTGAAGATAAACCATGCAGGTGTGAAGTATGTGATAAGCGGTTTATTCAAATTGGACGTAAATACAATTCACATGAGAACATATACTCCGAAGGAAAAAAAAACATTAAGTGTGGAGTTTATAAGGGGTTAAGTCTGCTTTCAAATCTAATAAAGCACCTGATGAAACATCCTCGAACAAAATAGTTTGAATGTGAAGCATCTGATCAAAGATTCAGTGAAACACAAGAAGATTCCTCCTGGATAATAAAACATTTATGTGTAAAGTAAGTGATAAAGGGTTTAGTCAAAGTGGAGGTCTTTAGATAATAGTATGCATACTGGTGAAAAAGTATTTAAATGTGATGTATGTAATGAAGAGTTAGTAGGAATGGTTATCATTCAAGTGTGAAGAACATGGTCAGATGTTTCATGAGCATAAAAATCATTTTGCACACGAATATGCATATCGGAGCTCTATTTTAGTGTAAAAGATTTAATAAATGTTATAAAGTTTATATCAATCTATGCATATGTGGACACAATCTGGAGAATGTTTAAATGTTTTAAAAGATTTACAAACAGAGGAACTCTTACAACTCGTAATAAGCACATGAGAACACATACTGGTGAAGTAAATATTGACGAGTGAAGTGCACCATGAAAGTTTTTGTGATACTTCAAGTCTTAAGAAGCTTGGAAATTATACATTAGTACATATGGATTAAAGATAAATACTTTAGGACACTATTGATAGTGTAAAGAGAATGGTAAGGTGAAACAACGTATGACTTACTCTTATAAATGTTTTACAAATATGCTGTGTCGGGTGGAGTAGTATGCTGATTAATTTGTTAAACAAGTACTCTCTTTCATATTTCCATTCAAACTTGTCCACTCGCACACCTCTCAGGTGGCTTAACACCAAGGGAAAACACGATACCAAACGATTAAACAAATAGAAGATAAGCAAACAAACACTGTCATAAGCCTGAGGAATAGAAAATAGCATTCAATGTCAGGTGAGTCATCCTCTAATTTATGCACAAACACCATCCGCCTTGTCATCATGTCCTCAGGGTTCATTTCAGTTACTTGTATATTTTTTTGAAATATTGAGATCAGGACAATTTTGTTAGATTACCATCCTTAAAAATGGAAGAGCAGCAGGGAGGGCGCACCCTACAAAATTTTGCGACAAAATCGATTAAAGCCTCAGAATGCCAAATGGAGCCTTCCTACGAAATCTCATATTTTAACCAAAAAAAATAAAGACCCAATTTTACAAATGGAGCCTTAGCGATTTTGTCGTAAATATGTTATCATAACCACCCTCAAAATTGCTGCCATTTACGTCGCAAATATGTTGTCATCTCGCCCTCCCTGCTGCTGATTAATACAAATGATTTAACCAAATATTTGTTAGCTTTTCACAAACAGTCTAATCGATAATACTTCACCACGTAAATCAATTAAATTATTTGACTGATCGGTGAGTGTAAAATTAATTCTAGTTAGCAAATCATTTTGACATTGCATATAGACTGGATTAGTCGGATTTTCAACAATTAAAAATCCTGGAGGGGATGATGGCGCAAATGAATAAAGAATGTAACCTTGTCGGGCTTGATTTGATTGTTCCATATTAATTTGATAACTTCCTTCGATTACATCACACGTTAAATTTAGCGCGATCACCGATGAAATGTCCACATTGTTCGGTGCGATATGTCTACCGTCGCCGTCGGGAGAATTATTATGAGTGAAGATAATAGGATTTGGCTGGCTATCTTTCCATGATTAATAAATTTTATTAAATCCTTCGTTGATGGCAGTACTGAGTTTTTTCTTTAACTCGTGAATGTTATATCCTGGTAATTTATAATTTGGATTTTCATTTATATTTTTTTATAATCTTGGGCTGAACTAGTTTTTGAAATCGGGTTATTTTCATTAGTAAAAAGATTAGTAATCCTCGAATTAAATATTTCCATGTCATCGTTGATTTTATTACCCGCAGCGACTACACTAGTCAACTCAGCTTGAGTAAGAAGGCCAGATCTTAACGAGGGTAATAACAACAAAAAATCATTATTCATTCTATCAAGGATGTGATTTTTAATATCTACGAATGTTGGACTTGTATCATGCATTTCCAAAATTTCGTCCTCTCGTATAATATAATCATTAAAAAGTGGAATTATCCATGCTTCCTCACCATATTGATCCTTATATCGATATCTTTTTGTGAAGTTTATATCCTCGAATTTTTTAAAAGTTTTTGATGGATTTTCAGGTCCTATTTCATCAGTGATGTAATCAGATTTTACAGGCTCGGGCGTGGAATTACCAGCATTTCTAAGTGGATCTTCGGGCCATCCTAATACTGTTCTTATTGACCTGTTATAAATATCTACAACATACCCAGGGGAGCCTATTTCAATTGTAGATGATAGTGTTGGTTCATGAACTGTTATCGCAATTTTTGATTCCCTTCTAGTAATGGATTTTATTCTACGTTGTAATTCATTATTAATTTGCTCAATTTGATAGGATCCAGTTGGTATTGAAACAACGTTCCAATCTGGAGTATCATCTTTTTTATTTCTATATGCAAATACCAGAGAATTATTAGGTCTCTGACCACCAAATGGAACCAATCTGATATTAGGCCAACTATGATACACTCGTAATTTTGCCAACGCGATTTCCTTTACTGAAACAGGGGAAGGAAAATTCACACTGAATTTAGGGTTTGTTGACGATATTGATATCATACTTGTTTTCCGCGGAGTGGTATTTTCTGCTATCCGCTGAAGTAGTTGAATCTCTTGCGACATTATTATTATAATTTACAATGTCTAATTTTGCAATAGATGAAAAAACGCTAGCGTTTTTAATCGCAGTATCATAAATACTTATCATCGCGGAGAATTCGTCTTCGGTAATTATCGTATCATCAATCGATGTTGACATCAACGAGGACAATTATGAGTAACCGTTAGATACTGCTTGATGTTTTACTATATAGTCGTTAAGTTTTTCTTGAGAACACGATGATTTTTTTAGTAATAGCATTTGCAATTCCAGCAAATGTTGTCACCGCGGAAATAGCAATTGGGACAGCAATAAGAGCTACCATTGTTACTGAAGATAGTATAATACCAGCACCGGCTATTATACCAGATACTGAGTATACTGTAACATCAATTGCGGTAATTCTCCTGCGATACTTTTTAATTTTTTTATTTCATACTCATCAATGAGTGTTTTGAGTTTCGTTAAAAACTCTTTGACGGTATCATAGCGATATTGCGATGACGGAATCATATTATTTTAAAACCTCAAGTGGTTTCTAATTATTAAAAATTCTAATTCAGATCAGCTACAAACTCCATGTACCATACAAATGATGTCTTATTTAAATTAGGATCAGTGCTTGTTATTGTAAACCGTTTGTATTCACCCACGTCAATAGTCGTTGAAATCACGTTGTTGTATCCATATGAAGTCGATGATGATATATTAAACTGGTTCAGTGACACTATTGTTAATCGATAAATACCCTTGTTTGACACAGTGAGAGTTATTGTATTCTTTTTAGGTTCCCAATCTAATGATCCAGAGAGAACTGTGTATACCATATTTATGATATTCCTCTCATGAGGAATCTTTATTTTTTCAAGTAGCGGAAGATTGTCTGTTTTAAACTTTGTAATATCCTCGATAGATTTTTTAATATTACTAATGCTACCTCTAATAATATTAAATCCAGCATCATTAGTATTTTTAATATAAGATTTAATTTCATTAAAATTGGATTTAGTTTCAGCGAGAGATGGAGAGGTTACCGCTGGTGTTCCAAAAAATCTATTAATCCTGTTAATTTCATCAAAATTGGATTTAATTTCAGCGAGAGATGGAGAGGTTACCGCTGGTGTTCCAAAAAATTTATTGATAATATTTCTACGAAGAGAAGTATACGTTGTTATATGTTTTTCAAGTTCTTCATCTAAATTTTTTAATGCATCTGTGATTGTAGAAACAAGTACACCTAGATTGAGTTTTCCATCATTTGAATATAACACTATTGTATCTTCAACGACGTCATGTCTTCGTATTAAGACATCATCCAATGAAATATTACTAGATTTGAATTTGCCCTGCCGATCTTGAAACACAACTATTTCCCCAGGATCTACACTTGACAAATTTAATGTCTCGGCGATTTCATCTTCGATTATTTTTTTACATTTTCGACAGCGAATTTACTATCGGTTTCTGTTTCTTTTGACTCTGATAAAGGTCGTCCCCAAATATCAATCATTATACGAAAACGCTAACGTTTTTCTAAATCATAACGCTATCGTTTTTGCCATTGCCTGCTAGTATATTCATTAACAACACCTTGTGGTGGTTTCCTTGGAAATCTAGAAATCTCTGCAAGGACGTTTAATACTTCACGACCGCATATCGGTGGATCATTTAACCGTTGTGTTGGTAGCGTGTAATAAAAAATTGGAGATGATTTTGTTATTGTAGATACATATCGCATAAATTCTTTTGGTGGAGCTAAACCATATGAATCAAAATATACAATTCCACGTGGATCAATTGCATATGCGACCCAATGAGTTCCTTTTCCGCTGCTGTTATCAAGATTGATAATACCCGTTTCATTTTTCATTGGTTTTGACGGTAATTGATCTCTCATGAAAACTCCTCTAAAGTTTTTTATTGATAATGATTTTACAGCATCAATTAAATCAAAATTGGACATTGGTGAAAATCCAAGGGATTTTTCCACTAATAAGCCGTTCCTGGTATTCTTAGGCCCGTGCCCTTGTACCAATTGTATGGGGTTCCTGGTAGTCTTAGACCCTTTCCTTTTTTTATAGCCTTTCCCAGTAGCTTTTTTCAGGGCCATTCCTGCAGCAGTACCAACGGCTCCTAACGCTGCCGTCTTCGCAACCGCTGGGGCAGCCGCTGCAATCAATGCTGGAATAGCAGCTAACAGCGGGAATATACCACCTGATTTTATCATACTGGCGATTGCTGCTTTCGAAAAATCAATTTGAACTCCTCGATTGTTCTTTAGCGCATCATTGAAATGTTTTATTTGACGATCTGTCAATGATAATTTATGTGCGCCACCGGACATCTGAGTGGGTTTCAGCGTTATTGTGGTTCCACATTCTTTAACCGACTATGATTTCAATTTCTTGACCTGACCATCAGTCAACTGGACATTAACAATACTATACGTCATTCTATTCTACAACGTAATTTACACTTTTAATTGATCTTATTGTGAAAATCCTAACTACATGTTTGGAAAATCAAATGATTTTTGAAAACATTACATGTTTTCTACTGGTGCATCAATAAGTCTCATTCGTCCGCCAATTCCTTCTAACAACATTGATTTATCACTGAGAATGACAGCAAATGCTCTATAATCAGCTATACCAGCAGGGCGTTGTACCCGAGCTTGGAAGTATATATCAACAACAGATTGTCTCATCATGTCAAGATGTTCCAATGAAATGTAATAAATCGGATAGTGTTTTTCAAAATCAATTTGCGATATTTGCAAACCAGTATTAACATTTTGATCACGACCCATATACGACAATATTCTATGATATACACGTGTTACGTCGTTGTTATCATAATTAAGCTGTACAAGCTCTGCTGGCTCTTGTTGTCCGTTTATTCTCAACGAAACTTTACTTACCCCTAATTTATCAAATATCATATGACTAGATAATTGACGACCCACTCGATTTGCATCCTGTAACGCTATAAAGATATGACGTGGAGCTGAAACACCTTGTTTTGATGCTAAGTGCCATGTACATTTGCCATTTACATTATCCTGCTTCGTATCAGTCGTTGTTGTTAGCCAACTTAGCAATGATATTCCACCTGTGTCCATAACCGATAGTAATTGTTGCTCTATTGTAACTGCTGGAGTCAAGACGGGCATCCATAGAACCAATTTATTTAAATTGACTTTATTATCATCAACACCATTAGCACGCCAGATTGCATCATTGTCATTCCCCTTTCGCATTAACACGACTGTATGCTTTGCTCCATAGATGACTTTTCTGACATTTCTACAAAATCCGAATATGTGATGTAACGGAATTGCACATGAAAACCGTCGATGCTGTCCTTTCAATGCTCCATTTCGTGTTGCAAATCCTAGATTGAAATTACCATTGACCCTTTTTAAAATGTCGAATTCAGCGGCTGGTCTAACTTCACGGTTTAGATTATTTGCGAGTTGTTGATCAACTTCTGCAGTATCTACCGCAGTTCGTACTTTAATAAACTGAATATAGTCAGCATGATCAGAAGTATCCTTAGCAAACATCATAGACGGACCAGCCGACCTTGTATAATCATCAGAATATCTCGCAAGTTCGATTATTGTTGTTGCAATATCAACATCTTGTTCTATTGATTCAATTTCTTTTCCATCAATGATATATCTTGCACTGCTAAATAGCGCCATAATGCCATTATTTACAAAACCAACTCGGATATTTGGGTCATCCCCATATGGTGTATCAGCTGCAACATTTGTTACAAGCTCTCCTTCTACTTCAATAAACGACTCACACGGCAAAAAGTATCTACTTGTATCTTGAACTTGAAGTTCAACTCTCCCCCCCCCGTTGATTAGGCTCTCTTGCAGGATAGGCATAATACTGATAGTTAATTTTAGAATTATCTTTATTCACTGGTGCTGCCATATCAAACGCTGGATCAGCGATTTTTTAAAATGCCATTTATACTAAAACACTCTCGTTTTTCTAAATGTAGTAATGCTATCATTTTCTTTTTCGTCTGACATTTTTACGATTTCCTCCAAGACCCCTTCCCGCTATCATACTTGTAATATTGCTACCATCTGGTGAAGTCATTGCTAATGATGCTAGTTTTTGTTCCACTGCGTTATTTATCACTTTACTGACATTTGCAGGCATCATTGTTGTTGAAGGTAGCAGTGTTGAAACCATTTGTGGTGGTTTTCGTCCGAATCTAGATTTCACCAATGACGTTATTCTATTCTTTGCGGTAGAAAAGGCCGTTCCTACAAGATCTCCAACAGCGTTAATTCCCTTATTATGAATAAAATCAATGGCTTTCATCGCTAATTGTTTAGCAATTGGTGGTACTTTTGGGGCTATTCTTGTGAATAAACCCGCTATGGTATTTCCAAGGCCGTCTCCATAGTATGCTTTATAAACGGGCAATCTTGAGTTTACCACATACACGTTTGTTGGTTTATCGTGATTATAGTGTACTATCATCTTATTTGAAATGACTTTGTAATTTCTAAATGCAGGCATTTCAGAAATTTCAATCTCTATAATAACCACTAAATTCCCCTGGAATTCCGTCCATTAACTCATCCAAGAGTTCACGATACGTATGAATATCAATTATCCCACCTTGGAATAATCGTCTGCAAATATCAGATGCTTCATTAGTTATTTCGACTGAGTTATTCCCAGCTCGCTTACCTCCCATAAGAACCTTAAGTCGTGATATATCATTAATGATATTACTAGGACATCTATGAGAATCATGATGAGAACTTCCATAACCCTCTCCTGAAGAACTTTCTGATTTGGAAACGTTTTGAGTTTCTGGAGCTGGTTCGGAAATTTCTGGAGATTGTCGACCTTGACCTTGACCTCGACCTCGACCTCGACCTCGACCGCGTCCTCGACCTCGTCCTCGACCTTGTTGTTGTTCTTTTCGTTGTTCTTTTATTTGTTGTTGTTGTATACCATACGCATCAACTCCCATTTTAAAAGCTCTGTACTCCAATGGATCCCTTTTTAAATTACCGGGGCCTTTTTTTTATTAATTTTATATATCCAATCCACCCAATCATCTCATTTTATTGTGCTTTTTTATACTCGTCCTTAAAAATTCCCCCCCCCTGTTATAATAACTTTTGATAGCGAAGTCACCAAATGGTATATAGTCTTCAGGTTTCAGTAATTGAATTCGTTTGATTTCTGCTATAGCTTCATTAGTGAATTTCTCGTTAAAAGGAACAATTTTTTTAGCGGAATCACTAGTGAAATCACTAACATCTTCAACGGGGTTATCATCAATATCAATATTACCCATTTGTTGTATTTCTCGCTGAGTTTGTAACTCACCTGAGAGCTGTTTTATTTCCTCCTTGGTTTTTTCAGTTTCTGTAGCAATCTTTCCCAATACATCAATAATAGGTACTGCTCCCTCTTTAGGGATATCGCCGTATATAGCACGTTCTGTTGCAAGTTTCATATCTTTAGTGGCTTTAGTTACAGGGGCAAAAAGCTGTTCGCTCCCAATAGAAAAGTCAGTCTGCGCTTGCTGTCTAAGTTGTAGTTTATCTCGCACGTCATCTCGAATTGGTATAAACTTTTTCAGTAATGCTAACCTCTCACGGGCTAATCTGGTAGTTAATGCTTCTGATGTCATTATTGGAAATGCTAACGTTTTTTCAATTGTGGGTTTCAATGCTTGCATTTCCAGACTCATCAATCAAACGTCTTATAGATTTCACTTTCAAAGCAATCTCTGACCGAACTTGGTTCTGTTCCCCGAGTTTCTTTCTAATTGCTTCAACTATACTAAATAGCCGAATGAATAAATTAATATCATTGTTATACAAAGAAACATTAACCGCTTTTTGGATTCTTTTTATCAGTGAATACATTTTAGGTAGGACATATCTTCGATGTTTCAATTGTATATTAATTTGTTCAAATTCATTCAAAAGTCTGTCTTCATTTAAAAATTCAGAAAGTACGATTCCTTGATTTCTTAAATTTCATATTTCTGTGATGATAGATGTAATATCTTGAAATTCCATTTATTGAATATTATTAATAATGTATTTTCTTTATCCTTAAAATATTTTTATCGATTCCCAACATACAAAAAAACAAACAAAAACATATACAATGCCTGTCCCTTCCTCATTCGAGTTCCGAGGCAAGGGAGGGCATACATTAAAGACTTATATAATACCCTAACCCCCCAATCGAGTTCAAGGGCGGGTTATATGGGCATTAGGCGTGAAATCCAAGCGATTTCTTTACAGACATTGAACATATAACATGAAGCCTCATTTGGAAACCTCTTTCGCGCCAAACGACGTCAAAGAGGCCCAGAGGGGGGACAGCACATTCTTGGAACTCATTGAGTGCCTTCGCATTAAATAAGCCCAAGGGCCACAAACATAGATCTCGCAATTGGAAGCTCTAACGTAACAAATGCTATATTAGGTCTTCAGGAAGATATGTTGTGGGGGGACAGTACGTTACATGTACTTAATTAACTTAATAAATGAGGTAGTATATACGTTACATGTACTTAATTAACTTAATAAATAAAGGTATTTACAATGAATGAATATTTACAATGAATGCATGAATGAAGGTATTTACAATGAATGAATATTTACAATGAATGAATGAATGAAGGTATTTACAATGAATGAATGAAGGTATTTACAATGAATGAATATTTACAATGAATGAATATTTACAATGAAAGAATGAAGGTATTGTAATATTTACAATGAATGAATGAAGGTATTGTAATATTTACAATGAATGAAGGTATTGTAATATTTACAATGAATGAATGATAAAGACAGTACAGGACGATACAAACATGAAACGACGGAGCGTACTTACTACACCAAATCTACCAATGAAAAGCAACCTAAGAAATTAACCATGGCTGCAGTTGAAAAAAATCAACCACACACCATGTCAATGGCGTGGGAGTTTTGATTGGCAATATTGAGCTTCGTTTAAAGCCCCAAACTTTTACGGCTCATATTATATATAAGGTGACTAATAATGCAGTGTCAATGTGTAGGTGTGTTATTTTTAACCCTAAATACTTAATAAATAACATTTCATGGTGTTAAATGAAACTAAATACTTGAATAAAACATTTTTTAAAGAATACAGCTGTTATATAATAATAAATATTTTTATGTTTTTTCATTAATTTTTATAATAACCGTAATAATAATTTGGATTCACAGCCATACATAACTCTGTCAAATTGTCTACCCTGTACAGGTTTTTCCAACAAAACCCTAACTGCTATTCTCAATACAGTCTTTAGAAACAAGAAACAATAACACAAACTCAAAGTCCGTACATGCCTGATACGTATATATACCGAGTTAACCATTAAATACGTACATGAGATCACATATCATTAATTCAATCTAATTTCACATGTGTTTTCTACGTTTATCTCGCACGAATTTACACATAGGGAACACTGTTCTATCAATATAGAAAGTAGGATAGTCACGTGACGATCAGTAGTAATGAGGGGAAATACGGAAAAAATAAAATAAAAAAATATATTTCATTAATAGTAATTATTGAGAGTCATTTCATGCGTATGAAAACTTTATTCTATGTCCATTTTTCTTTGAGATAGCTGTTTGATAAATCCCTTCAGCAACTTTTCGTATAGAGGAACTACATATTCCAAAATATTTTCCCGCAGCATTCATTGAATGAAAAACTCTTTCTTCATTCGTCGTTGTATCAACTGATTTAACTCCCTTGCGTCGTTTGGAGTATTTTCCTGTCTTTCCTCTTTTTGTATTCTCTATTTGAGAAATGCATTGTAAATTGGAAATCTCGTTGTTTAAAGGATTAGAGTCAATATGATCAATAACATTACCATCTTTAATCAATCCATTAAATGCTTCATAGACAATTCTGTGAACGTAATAGTTCGTTCTTCCAGCAGCAAATTGCAAGTATCCTTGATTATAACAAAACCAATTGACTTTTTCAGTCTGCGGTTTCTAACATCACCATCAGAAGATATTTCATAATTAACGAGTATTGGATGTGGTATGAATTCTTGCTCCATTTATATATAATAATATTATTTGTCTAATTCATCATTTGCTTTAATTATAAATCTATTAATGTAGTCTTGAGGGTTTTTTATGATTTTGTCTTTGATAGAGTCATGGTTAGGTCAATGATAGCGTTTTTTATTCGTTTATCATAATAACGTTTCGATTCTCTAAACCGCTTACCCCCACAATTGATACATAATTGTGATTTTCCTCTCACACCCACCCCATAATTTATGCATGGGGACGGGCCTGTCGAATTATTTCTGACACTCTGTAAGTGATGTCCACAGAATTCACCTCTACACGATTTATTGCATGGGAATATTGATCCAATCATAAGCCATTTACAGTGATTCATTATATATAAACAAAATTTTCTATTTAAATACTTGTCTTATTTATATGAATGAAGAATTCACGAGATTATTGGCAATCAAGCCTTGGAAAAATATTAAATTCAATCTTGATAGAACCCTCGAAGACGTACCAAAAGAGAAAATAAATAATAGAAGTCTGATTAGAAAAATACGAGATTGTGTTAATGAGTTTAAACAGGACGGTGCATCACACACCTGGTCAACATTTAAAATCGATGGTGTTGTTGATGCAAGAATGAATGATGAAACAGCAGCTATGATACTGTCACAACTTGACAATAAACGGTATTTTCACAGAGTGAAATTCATTATCAATTTAGAATCGGGCGAATGGTTTATAAGAGACAAGTTTGAACCAATTCTCAAATATAGGACAACAGTCATTGTTAGCCGTGATTCCAGACCAGGGCTGTTAACTGGAATTGATAAACCATACTATGAAAAAGCGTATCCAGAAACAGCAATTGTTTATGGGATGTATCCGTTAAATAAGAAACCTGACATTGGAAAACTAGCACCAATGAAACAGTCAACGTCAGTAGAAAAACCACTCAATTGTGTGGCACAACGTGTCATGGAACACTTTACAAATGCACTCCGTGGGAATAAATTAACCGATCTAAGACGTAAAAAAATAGATCAATGGGAGCTAACAGTGAAGGAGAACGGAGCAACTATTTCCAATATAGCTAGATTGGAAAAGTCGTTGAGATTTCCGATAACCGTTTCAACGATAACCGGCGAAGTATTATACGAATCGAAATACAATAAAAACGGAGCTCCAATCAAAATTATTGATCATAACAAACACGCCCGCATGGACATCCGCGATTACAATATTCCCGCGAGACAGAATAGTGAAGCATATCCCAGGAGAATTTACCAAGGATGGCATTCTCACTGACGAAAGATTATTCGATGCTATTGCTAGTTTGTGTAAAAACGACCCTGTATCAGTATGGCTACGTCATAGTTTTGAAGATGAAGAATGTCAATTCAATCAATTTGTGAGACCTAACGGTGAATTATATCGTACTGAAAGTCTACATAATAGGATGAAAAATCTAGCAATAAGTCTCAGTGAAAACGCTAGCGTTTTTAATGGAAAATCCGACGATTACGAACAGTTACTTACAAATTGCTTTACAATTCCATCGGTTGCAGCTCATTTTGCAAGAAAGAAAAATAATTGGAAACCAACACGAAAAGAGTTTTTACAGCATGTTCAATCCAGCTGTTTGGAATGTTATCATGGCGGTCTATGGAACGTTAAGTACAATCGTGAAAGTATGATATCAGTTGATATCGTTGCATGTTATTCAGGAAGTTTTCTAGGATATGGATTCGCTGGTGAGTATTTTAAACGGTTTGGACATCCCACACATGAAATGACTCGCGTTGCTATTAATGGATCACTGCCTGATTTTGATTTGACCGGTTTTGCTCGCGTAGTATCATTTGAATTCGCTGAAGGACTTCATCCGTGTTGTTATGTTTGGATTGGTAGACACATGGCTGAAAGGATGTGGTTACCAATAGTGTTATTGCCATATATGATTGATTGTAAAATGTTAGTTTCGTTGATTGTCAGCGAAGCGATTATCTCATATCGAAAACAAACCAATGTCTGGTTACCAGAACCAGAATGTCTTGATAGTATAATCGATAAGTCTAGAAAACATATTGATGCTGACGAGGAGTACATCATTGAATGGTCAAAAAGATATTTAATCAACGAAATAATGAAGCAAAGGATCTCGGCCGAAGAATAATCAGTAAATTTACACAAGGTGGAAAAAAAATTCAACTTTAAAAGACAATCCTCACGATTGATTATAGATGATGCCGAATACGACTTCGTTATTAAAGATGCAGTAGAGAAAAATAGATACGCAAATTGTAAAACAGCCTTCTTGTCCAATAAAACAAAGTTAGGTAGAATTGTTACTTACAGTGATGGAGAAAGCTCTGCATATCTACATTTGAGAGCTTCTATGCTGGCTTATGCATCTATCAATTTATTTGCAATGATAAATAGATTTCCTAGTATAGCATTTAGAGTTGCAATTGATTCAATGTATGTCGATAAAAAATATATCAAAGAGGTAACTAAAGTTACTAATAGCGAAGAGACTTGGGGAACATGGCGAATTAAACGTGAAATACAATGCGATTATTTTGAATCAGCAGACGTTGAGATTAAAAGCAGTTACCTGAAGAACGATAATTCTATCAGTGAAAAATCCGAAGGATTTTCTGTCTAAAGCACCACCGATATCAGATCCAATTTGTAGATATAAAACAGTTTATTAAAACGGTTGTGGTGGATCTGGAAAGACAACACGTGTGATAGAATTATATCGAGAGAGAACGTCCATGATTGTACTCACACCAACCAATAGACTAGCGAGAGAGATAAAACAACGAAATGTTGAAGCTTGCACGCATCTTAGTTTTTTTCGATACAAGGGCGATGCTTAGACTCCTGAGCGAATGGGTGAGATTTTATTCCTTCGGTTATTATTTGGGATGAAGCATGTACTGTTTCAGAAGATGTATTAAAAATATTTCTTGATTGGTTATTGCAAAATAATACAAAAGTTATATTGTACGGCGATCATGGTCAACCACCACCATTTGTTGGTAGAAGTCCACATAATTGGTTAAAAGGATTTGCTGATTATTACGAAGAAATTGATACTGACTATAGAGCACTCGATGAGCAGTTACGTGAGTTTAAAAAACTAATTAGATTACAACCCGATAGAATTCAATGTGAAGTAGTGCGTGAAATAATTTCTGAAACGCCTATGAATGATTTTTGGGAAACATGGAGACCAAATGATTTTGTAGTAGCAAGTAGAAAGATAGTCAGAGACGCACTTCAGAAAAAGTTGTTTGAGCTACACAAGAAAAAATTCCCAACGTTTCCAGTACCGTTGTGTTATAGATCATTGGATACACGAAAGCAGAATATTGAAGTTGAAATTCCAGGTCAGAAGGAGAAACAGATTCTATTGTTAAATGATATTGTGCTAGTTGATATCAATGCTGTAGAAGATGCATTATGCGCTGATAAATCACCATGGACGCTTGGTTATGTAACAACAATACACTCGTCACAAGGATTGACCATCACGGATACAATTGTTTGGATAGTTGATAATCGCATTGAATGGTCAATTTTAGTCTATCTCGCAGTGTACAGAGTACGACGCATAAATCAACTACGAAGGATTGTTTTTGATGATGATTTTAATGCAAACGATGATAACACTGATATTAGCATTATTAATAAAAAAAACTCTCTGGTTACAAACAACAGGACAAAAAAAAAACAACGAGAATTTGATATTGATGCTGAAGTAATAATCGCATTAAAAGAACAACAGAATAATCACTGCGCCAGTTGCAATTGTATAATGCACTGGCAATATTCGGATAAAGACCCTCGACAATTCACCGTAGACAGAAAAAATAACAGTCTTGGTCATGTCAGAAACAATGTGATGTTGACCTGTCTTGAGTGTAATAGACGTAACGGAGCTAGTTAAGACCATGTGGCGGTAATTGAGTATCGTCCGGAATAACTTGTAGTTGCTCGCGTGTAAAACCACGCTGAGGTGCAGTTGAATCCAATCTGTAGATTGGAGGTCTACCAGTTGATCGCGTTATGGTTGAAATTTTATGCGTAGTAACACTCCATATAGGATCAGTAGCTCTTCTTTTACCGCCTTCAAGCTCTCCTGGTTCGTATAAATATCTCACAGTAACATCACCGAGACATGGCTGAGTGCTAACCCGCTGTGGTTCTTCGGGTATATATATTTTTTTATTGCAATATTTGGTTTCATATTAATAGTTCGAGTAATCTCGTTATTTAACGCTGCAACTACACTTGGTAACCTTTGAACCCATTCACGAGATCGTTTTTCTTGGATGAATTCTTTTGCATATTGATATCCAAATAACCGTTCTGCAAGAGTTCTATTAAGTCGTTCTACAATTGCCTGATCAAGATGTAACGCAGTATGTCCCCGTCGTATTGTAACATTTTGAGTTTTCATTGTTGATAGAACAGCACCTTGAAACACTTTTTCAGGATAAACTTGTAATAGATTTGGCCATCTTAGAGGACCTCGTCTATAAATCTTTTCAAATGCAGAAACGACTTCAGAAGCTGACTTTGTTTTTAATGGTTCTGCCTGTTTAAATCGACTCGCAATATCAACTACAGTTAGCGCATATTTGTAACCATGGTCATGTGGTATAAACAAATAAACAGCCTGATGAACTTCATTGGGTACGGTAACATCAAAATGAGAATAATTAATTTGTTTAGGCGGTGGTAGATAAATTTGCCATATAGCTTGTTTGGATAACCAATCTTTCGCAGTGGACTTTTTCACTTTTGCAACGTTAGCGAGTTTACTGATTGCTGCTTTACCCTTCCAGTATCCTTTAGGAGAATAATAAATAGATTCCATACTATAAAAACACTAGTGTTTTCAATTACCAGCACATAACACTAATTTGTTTTTCATAGCTGATTTGACCAACCATGAAGCCAATTTTTCTTTGAAGGATTTATCGGGAATAGCATTTAACGCATGAATTATTTTACATCCGCGAGATGCCTTTGTTGCAAATTATTGCTTTTATATGCAACATCATGAGCATGACATGCCTTATCAATAGCATTTATCGGATACTATCCAGGCCGGGGCTGATTTTGATCATCAAGTCGGATATCTAATCACGTTCCGGGACCACAGTAACTATATCCTGTAAGGTGTTTTTCTCCGGGGTATTTTGCCCATGGGGTTCCGGGGAGTTTTCCAAGTTTTGCGGCAATATCACCTCCGAGTTGCTTTTTTTTAAAAATCTAAATTTTTTTGTACCACATGTTACACACTTACCAGTAAGCGCTAGTCTATTGTTTTTAGTTGTAATGGTTGTCTGATCGGTTGTATCAGTACGCTTTTTACATTTAACACAATATAAATCCATAATTTATATATAGCGTTATGAATATTATTGATTTTTCAGCGACTTAAAGAAGAGAACCGGTGAAACACCACGCAGCGCTTCCGAATTCTGTCCCTGCCATTATAATCGGACCATCTGGATCGTGTAAAATACAATTGCTGCTTAATTTGATAATGCGATTTATGAAGTGGGATAAATTATATTTAGTTGCCCCATCCGTAGATGATCAACGGTGCTATGAAGTGCTAAAAGATTATAATGAAAATGCATCAGAAATTAAAGGTGAAAGTGTAATTGACTTTATTACTGATATTAATGATGCACCATCAGTAGAAGATCTTGTTGGAGACATAAACAATCTTGTAGTGTACGATGATGTGTTGTTAGATAATCAAAAGAACCCTGGTAGAATATTTTCCCGAGGTAGGCATAAAAACACTGATGTGATATATGTCACTCAACGATACACTCAAATTCCAAAAGTGATTCGCGATAACTGCAATATTCTTGCTGTATTCAATGGCGTTGATACACATACGCTACGAAATATTTGGCAGACATGGTGTTCCGATATGGACTTCAATGGATTTAAAAATTACTTTAGTCATGCTCAGTCAGTCCCATATGGATTTATAACAATAAATTTACACGACCCTCGGTCACGATATCGTATTGGTCTTGATCAAATATTTGGTTATATAATTTGTATTAATCAGCAGCAGGGAGGGCGAGATGACAGCATATTTGCGACGTAGATGGCAGCAATTTTGAGGGTGGTTATGACAACATATTACGACAAAATCGCTAAGGCTCCATTTGTAGAATATGGTCTTTTTTTGGTTAAAATATGTGATTTCGTAGGAAGGCTCCATTTGGCATTCTGAGACTTTAATCGATTTTGTCGCAAAATTTTGTAGGGTTCGCCCTCCCTGCTGCTGGAAGTCTCAATAAAAATACGGTTTTTTCCATGAAATACATAAACCCTTGCTGCATGCAATGTTTGCTCACCAGGTTATGTGCATTCATTGTCAAATATGTATAATCCTATGAAAAAAGAATGAGAACAAAGTCAACCGTAAAAGAAGATAAGTGCGACTGTTATGATCAGAGAAGGGATAAGTATATTTTCCATATTAAAATATTTATTACTGTGGATTTTTTTAAGGTCATCGGCCATTCTCCAACACTTTTCTTTTTACATCTGATTCGTAATACATAATTAAAAATAGTTTTACTTGCAACAATGAATAAACAATTGGCAAGTGTGTAGACGAAATAATAATTTAATAACATTGAACTAATAACATGAAATATAAGTATTATATGTCATTGAATAAATATTATATTTCATGTTAACATTTTAAATATTATGGCTTTCTTATGTTGGCCGACTTTATAAAAAAAATTCGGTACTCTTAAATCAGGGGTGGGCAACTTCTCCAGTCGGCGGGGCCGGATATAGGAAAATGAAATCCTTGGCGGGTCGGATTACTGAATCGATACCTTAATCGTGTATTTATTCACCTATGCAAGGAATAAATCGTATTTAATGTAAACTTTAAACTTTTAATCTTTAAGTTTATAGCATAGAGACCAAAAACAGTATTTAATTTAAAGTAATGTACTTCAATAGCAACTGAAGTCAATGAGACATCTCTGGTCGATCAATGTTATCAAAAAATTGTTTGAACTCTGGCTGCATGTCGGACGTAGAAATCCTCAGTAAAGACTGCACGTGAACATCAGTTAAATTGGAACGTAGCTTTGTCTTGTTAATGTTCATGGTCGAAAATCTTTGCTCGCAAATGTATGTAGACCCGAACAGAACAAGTAGTTTCATGGCCATCTTTCTCAGGTTGGCAAACGTGGACTCATTCAGTGACGCATAAAATTTGTCAATGCTTCCAGATTGGAAGTTCTCTTTCAGGGTCAAGTCACACTGCAGATCAATCACTTCCATGACATTTACCACATTTTTAAAAATACCTTCACGGTAGTATTGTCTTTCATTGATTCCATTGACAGCAAATTCTTCTGTGATTTCAAAGTTTTCTGAAATGCCTCGTACAAAGATGAGCAAGTGTGCCGTGTCATCGATGTCAGTGCTTTCATCCAATGCCAAGGACAACTTTTGAAATGAAGGTACACGCCCTTTCAGTTGTGATGGCAGGTCTTCACCAATTGTTTAAATGCGGCGAGCTACAGTTCTTTTCTATAAACTGACTTCCCCAAACTTCTTTCTTTGTTCTGGCCAGACTTGATCAGCTACATCGAGCATGCCCATTTTGACAAATTCACTATCACAGAACGATTTGCAGTACTTAGCAATGTTGCATGCGATAACAAAGCTGGCATGAGTAGCAGTTTTCTAGGCTACTTTGGCTTTTCCGAATACATTCTGCTGGTTTACAAGTTTTCTGTGCAGTTCTATTGCTCTTGTTTGCTGTTCCGCTGCTGATAAAGTACTGTCATAGCCTGCATGTTTCGTCATATAATGGCGGCTAATGTACTCTTTCAACACGGCAACATTTTCACTGCACAGCAATCATTCTGCTTTCTTGCCGACTTCTGTGAAAAAGTACTTAGGCATCCAATCTTTGTTAAATGCGCGACACTCGCTGTCAACTTTAGGTTTCTTGGCAAAATCCATGGTATATATTTTATTGTAAATCCTAAATCTAATTCTAACTGAAAACAAAGAATCAAAGAATAACTAACAATCACTATTATTCGACGTAGTAAGCAAGTAGTGGGAGAATGTCGCAGAATGTGGCCGCGGGTCACATTATCATGTAGGACCAGAAACAGTCTGCGGGCCAGTCAAAATCCCATCGCGGGCCGGATTTGGCCCGCGGGCCGTATGTAGCCCGTCCCTGTCTTAAATGATACCAAAGTCAGTTATTGGAGTTGGTTTGCATAGGAAAGCACTAACATTTCTAGTTGATATCATGTCGGTAAGTTTAAGCAATGGAGGTTATTGATGGCTGCTAGTTTTATTTTTTAATCACCGTCGATTTCTATTCGTCTGCCATATGTAATCATAATTGATGCTTGCAGGGCATATAGCATACACAATAATAAATTGCTTTAATACTACTTTTGTAACTCATACTAGCGAAACGATTATCATTTTGCATTCACAGTGAAGGTATATTCAAATAATGATTTTTATTTGTGGGATACCGTCTTATAGCTAACTTGGACATAATACAGTGTTGATCAGATTGAACATTGCAACTTATCGGTCATGAACGGCACGTGCCCTGAACCAGAAGCGTGATATTTCTGGCCTTTTAAGGCAAGCTATAATAAACACGTAATTGAGCTAATGATATCTCTTTTACTGGAATTGCAGTTGGAAAGTTAACGCTGAATTCAGGATTGGTCAAACATTCCTATATCATAGTAGTTTTTGAAGGAGTTGTATTAGTTACGATCTGCTGTAACAACTCTCTCGACTCAATATCCAAACGATGTTCAGACGTTGTCATTATTGTTATTGTTATTGTCTAATTTTCCATTTATTTTACTTTGGTTATTGTCACCAGAATCACTAACGATTATGAAAGCTTCATCGTAGGTTTTAATTATCGTTACGAATTCCTCGTCAGATATTTTACCATCACTGAGATACGTGGAAATATACCCATATAGTTTAGAGTAGGTTGCTGTTGCTGTGTGTAATATTTTAATATACTCAAAAAATTTATCATTCGTACATGTAGCTATCTTTTTAGCAATAATACTAAGAATGCCTGCTATAGTCGTTGAAGTTGAAACAATAATTGTTATAATTTCTGGAGCTGTCATTGTTAATGCCGATAATATTAATCCGGCACCAGCAACAATAGCAGAAACTGAGTAAACAACTATATCAATGACAACCATATGTCTACGATTTTTTTTACTTTTACTGTGTAATGGTCGATGGTATATTTTAGTTTGGCCAGACATTTACATGCTTGATTATATCTGTGACGTTGAACGTCGATAGATGACGTAGTCATTTGGTCCATTATACTATGACGTTAAGTAATTGAGTTACAAATTCCAAACACCACCAGTAATTACTTTGAGACAAGATTCTACTCGATGATTCCGGCGTAAACGTTTCTTCGGAATCTTTATCTAACAGACACAGTTTTAAAAAATCGCCAGTTGATGGATGTGACTGTATACACAATAGTACTTATCTGATTGTGTGGAATTATAATCAGGTTTGTTTTTTGAATAATATCCGGAATTCCACCGATAATACCGTTGAGTTTTGTGTTAATGTCAGTAAGTTTTATTTCATCATTTGGTGGACTTCAAAATAAATTCGTTATTAATTATATTTACGTTTCTGCGAAAACTCAAAAACGTATTCACATGACCGGTAAAATCAGTTTTTATAGTGACTGTTTCATTACTGATTGGAATCTCTTTACCATCGACGTATTTTTTTCAGCAGCATCAAACTCAGATTTTGGTGTTCTTAAATTACTAATACCATTATGGTTGATATTGAGAAATGCACGCATTATACCACCCTTGGTTAATACGTACTTAGATTCCTGACCGTCAACATAATTTTTGTTGTAGCATCATTATCTGTGGTTAGATATCCAAGATTCTTAATTTTATTTTTGTTCATAATAACCTCTCCACTAAATATACAGACATTCGTTTTGACATAATCGTTAACTGACTTACCTGAATCTTGTATTTTACCATGTTCAATAAAAATAACGATATTTTCAACAACTGCGGTAAGACTTCGTGTAAGTACGTCTGGTAGTTGTATATTGCTCATCTTTAATCGTCCTTGGTTGTCCCGAAAAATAATCACTTCATTTTGATCCACATTTGCAATATTAAATAAATCATCAATCTCATTTCTGAGCTGATTGAGGGTTGCATATTTAGATAAATCACCTTGCTGCTGCGTTTTACCACGAGCAAACATTCCGTAAACATCTACCATTATATTTACTGATGTCTGTTTAAATGTGACAGCATTTTATATTCATGCAAGACTTTGTGAGGTGGTTTTTCTGGAGGGGCTAGGGATATAGCGTTAAGTATATTAAGTACTTCTCGACCACATATTGGTGGATCAGTTAATGTTTGTGTTGGTAATGTAGAATACTAGATGGGAGCAGTATTATTGCTGACGTAATGAAGAAATTCGTTTGGTAGCGCTAATCCGTATGAATCAACATAAATAATTCCATGTGGATCAATTGCATACGCTACCCAATGAGTACCTGGTCCAGAGTTTTTATCGAGATCAGTAATACTTATTTCAGTATTGTTCGGTTGTTTGGGTAATTGATCGCGCATAAAAACACCTCTAAAGTTTATTTTTAATTTTTTTAGCAGTATTGAGTAAATCAAAATTAGACATAGGCGAGATTAGTAATAGTCTTAGACCTTTTCTGTACCATGAGGGTGGGGGCCCTTATAATCTGAGGCCTTTTCCATTTTAGAGATGTTCGTTTTATTCCATGTCCGGTTGCGTTCTTTTAATGCCATTCCAGCAGCAGTTCTAACAGCGCCTAATGCAGCTGTTTTTGCAACAGAAGGGGCTGCAGCGGCTATTAATGCTGGTATAGCTGCGAGAAGGGCAAATATACCGCCCGTTTTAAAAGTATATTTGACAAACCTGCAGAAAGATCAGGTTTGACGCCTTTATTTGATTTTTTTTTTGCTTCATTAAAGTTTTTGACGATCGGTCAAACATAATTTATTTTACCAGCTCATCTGTTCATTTTTCAAAGATATTTTTATCCCACAGTTATTGTTTGATGCTGATTGCAGTCTTTTGACCTGAACAGGAGTCAGAGTAACATTAGCGTGATCGTGTGACATTTATAATATTCATAAATGATCTAATTATGTGTTACATATTTTCTACTGGGTCATCAACGACTCTCATTCATCAACCAGCACCTTCAATTAACATTGGTTTATCGCTGAGTATAACAGCAATTGCTCTATAATTTGGAATTAATGGAGCTGGTGCTACTGGCAGTGTTACACGAGCTCGAAAATGTATATTAGCTACTGATTGTCTGGTAAAATCTAAATGTTCGAGTGAAAAGTAATAAATAGGATACATCGTTGTAAAATCTAGTTGAAATATTTGTAAACCAGTATCAATGTTTTGATCATGCCCTATGAATGTCATAAAATGATAATATGCACGTGCTACATGATTTTGATCGAATCTAAGAAAATATCCTCGGATGGTTCTTGATGTCCATTTATCCTTAATGAAACCTCAGAAACTTTTAGTTTATCAAATATCATAATACTGTGCGTTTGGGAATTTACTCGTGCAGTAACTTGAAGTACAATAAATATGTGTCTTGGTGTAGAAACATCTTGCTGAGAGGATATCTGCCATGTAAGTAAACCATTAATTGCACTTTGTGTCGAATATGTGGTCATCGTTAACTATGATAACATTGATTTACCACCTTGACTCATAAAAGATAGTAAATGATTTTCAGATAATATTGGAGTCATCATTGGCATCCATAGAAAAGTTTTGTTGGTACTACTTTATCAGCATCAGTACCAGGGAGTCGCCATATTGCATCATCGACCGTGCCTTTTAGTAAGAGTTCAACTGTATGTTTGGCTCGGAAAATTACTTTTCTGACATATCTACAGAATCCAAAGATATGTGTGGAATTGCACATGAAAATACTCTTCTATTTCCTTTTAACTTCATTAGACGTGATCTAAATCCTAAGTTGAAATCTGGATCTACATAAAAAATCATACTTTGTACATCCGCATCGGCGTTTCTGGCAAAATTTCTCGGACGTCTAATTTCATATTTTTGATATTCTGGATAACTAGAAGTATATTTTTCAAGCATCATTGATGGACCAGCTGATCTTGAATAATCGTCATTATATCTTGCAAGACCAAGTATTGTTGTAGCAGCGTCAACGTCTTTTTGAATTGATTCTATATTTGTTCCGTCAATCATGTACGTATCGCTACCAAAAAAAACGCCATAATACAATTATTAACAAAACCAACACCATCATTAGCGGTGTCTTCAGTATTATCAGTTTTTAATATTTCACCTACGACTTCAATAAATGCTTCAGCGGGTAAGAAATATCTACTTGTATCTTGAAACTGTAATTCGATTCGTCCACGCTGATCTGGAATTCGGGCGTCATAGGAATAATACTGTTAATCGTGCACAGTCTCATCATTGAAAACTAGTGCGTCCATGTCAAATTCAGGCTCACTTATACGTTTGAACATATTTATCAAATCATTATCATATAAAACGAAGACCGCTTTGAAATGTGAGACCACTTCCTGCTATGAGACTGGCGGTTATATTTTTCTCTTTCTTCTGATAAGGGTGTGTATATATATATATATATATATATATATATATATATATATATATATATATATATATATATATATATATATATATATATATATATATATATATATATATATATATATATATATATATATATATATATATCAGCCAACTCTGCTAGTTTTTGATAAGCGTTTTGATTTATTCTTTTACTAATATTTGCAGGCATTAATTCAGTGCTAGGTAATTTTTACCGGGTGAGGTCGGACTGCTTGAGGTCTGTGTTTTAATTGTGCTAGTATATCTTTAATCGCCGAGAATGCTTTACTAGCAACATTACCAACAGCACCTATATCTTTTTCAAAAACAACTTCAATAGCTTTCATACCCAGCTGCTTTGGAATTGGTATTGCTTTTGGGGTTATTCTTCTAAATAGACCCTGTACAATGCCACCTAACTTATCTCCGTAGGTTGCCTTGTAAATCGGTATTCAAGAGTTAATTGCCCTGACCATAGTTGGTCTACGTTGAGTACTATGTATTATCATTTTATTAAATAGTTATCACATTTAATTACATACTTAGTCATGTGACTTAGTGACTATAATAATCATTTACGATTTCATTAATGAGAGACTGAAAAACATTATTATCCATCATACCGCCTATAAATAATCATTTACAAATATATCCTGCTTCATTAATAATTTCTGATAAATTATTACCAGCTCGTTTTCCTCCAATCAAAATATCTAGTCGTTCAACATCAGCAAGAACATGAATGGGACAAGTAATAAGACCACTACCTAGACCACTTCTACTTGAACCTGGACGGTCTTGAGATACATCTTCCTCCTCCTCTTCTGGTTGTTGTGCTGACACTACTAATTTTGAATAATGACGAAGTGATTGCTGAAATAGTTTTGGAGGTTTTTTTCCCTTTTATCTTCTTAAATCAGTTGATTTATCAATTTCCTTAACATAATTCTGATATAATGGATCATCATTTCTAGCTTGTTCAACATTCATGCGAATGCGATATAATGATTTTTGCCAATGCTCACGGGCTTTAAAATTACTATAGTATTTAGGTTTCATTAATTTATCTCTTCGACTAAAACCATCCACAGCAAATTCAGCTACTTCTTATAGGTTAAGTTCCGTAATTTCCTTAATATTTAATTCTTCAAATTTATCTATCAATTTAAATGCTGGTTTAGGGGTTAGTATTACACCACCCACTTCTTCTGCCGGGTCCAAATCATAGGGTATTTCTGGGACTGGCCTCGCAGCAGCTATTTCTTCTGGAAAGTTTTTCGAGACTCTTTTTTACTTTCATAATTCTTTGCGCTACTTTTCAGTTGCTTCAGCGGTTTTCTCTAACACAGCTTGAATACCATTAGTGGTCTCAGTGACAGGTTTCAATGATTGTATTGTATCCTCCTCAAATTCATATTGAGATTTCTGATGCAATTGTAGTTGTTCCTTAACATAATCACGAACTGATATATACTTTTGTATTGCCTCTAATCGCTCTCGAGCTAATTTTGCTGAATGTGGTTCTCCAATACTCATTATTGATACTATTTATAATAGATATTCGATCGAATTGAGTGCTGATTCACAAGTAAACAAAACGCGATAACTAAGCTCTGAATCTATATTGAGCAATAGATAATTATTTCCTTTTGTGCATAAAGGTAACATATTGTCGATGTTTGATACGGACAAATATATCGTTTTACAGACAATTATTACCTAATTATCTGTTATTTACACTCATTTACGTGTTAGTGAACAACAAAAGTGCAACACTGAGAGATACTGGTTCATATATTTGTCTTTATAGCCTAAAATTCAAGTTAATTTAAGTAAAGCCTTACTGACCTTTACGCATTGTTATTCAGATCCAAAGTTATTTATATTTTCGTGATCATTTCCTAACGGACGATAACTCTAATAAAAATATTCAATGTGATTATGTGTGTAACATATTTTTTTGCATTATCTTTGAGAATTAAATGAAATTCATGCTACAATTCTATAATAATTATAATTTTTAATTTTTAATTTTGCTCGTACATAATTTCCCTGTGCATTCTCGTATACACACACATATATATATATAAAGAATACAAATCATATGGCGAATAACAACCCTTTCAAGCTTACTGGATCCACCAAGGGATCACGTATGTCAGGGATTGATTAAAATAGATGCACTAAACTGACGACGAACAGTACGAAACTAGTAACTAACTGGCCTAAGCGCTTTCGACTCTTAATGAGTCTTTTTCAAAGGCAAATACGAAACATATACGACAAACAAATAAACTCAAAAACGTTGTGTTTGTAAACCTCTACATGGCTGTCTCCACATAGGTTACAACTATAAATACAACCAGCTTGTATAGACTAGTTGCGGAAACTGAAAACGGTGTATAATTCCCTAAAAGTCTACAAGCCAAAGCGACATCTATTTTTACTTTTTGTACATTTATGTAACGCAGATTATATCCCGTATATGTGATTCTATACCGGATATTCTTATAGTAAAAATTGAAGGATATTAAGAAGATTTAAACAATGTTAAATTCTACTAGTACATAGTTTACCAGAGACCAGCAAACCTAAAGGACATCCTAGTCAAGGCAAAGCTAACGCCAATCGCTAGTCAAAACCAACCTAGTCAATCTGGACCCTGTGGCGATAAAAGATGCAAAACCTGTCAACATATGATAGAGATTAAGTCATTCACTAGCACAGTGACTAAAGAAAAACTAAACATACCTGGTCCAAACAAAACGTGCAAAACAGAGAATGTGATTTGTCTCATCACATGTAAGATCTTTGGCCTTCAGTACGTCGGAGAAACTGAAAAGCTACACAAAAGGATAAACCTTCTTAGATCTGATTGGATGACAAAAAAGCAGTACTAAAGCCCGGTCGCAGAACACTTCTCCTCCCCTGGCCACACTTTCAGTGATATAATACTTATCGCTATTGCTAACAACCACAGCTGGAGTTCCGAAACCAGGAAGGCAAAGGAATCATACTGGATACGCCTCCTTAGAACATTGAAACCATGCGGTCTAAAGCAAAAAGACTAGAAAATGAAAACCATGCACTAGTAGAATTTAACATTTTCGTATAAATATATTCAATTACATTACCTACTACTGGTTGTTGAATTCGTTGTCAGTATTCATCGCTACGTGATATATAATTTTGTTATTGCATTAGAAGGTTTCATGGACGTTGCACCAGTAATTTCATTATCTAATGCTTATATCACACTTGGTAGCCTTGCAACCCATTCACGAGATCGCTCACCGAACTTAAAGTCAGTAGATATTTCCTTCGCGTATTGATATCCAAATAACCGCTCAGCAACTGTTCGATTAAATCGTTCAACGATTGCTTGATCACGGTGAACCTCATTATGCCCTCTTCTGATTTTAACGTTATGTTCTTTCATCAAAATTGATACTGCACCAAGAAATTCTTTGCCAGGATCAACTTGTAATAGCTGTAGCCATCGTAGACTACCACGTTGATACATTCGCTCAAACGTAGTCAAAAATTCAGATGCTGTCTTTGTTGGTAATTGTTTTCTTTATATTTACTTGCAACGTCAACAACAGTCAATGCGTATTTGTACGTGCGTGACTTTCATTCACGTGTTTTAATAGTACCGTGTGGTAAAAACAAAATATCTGCTTGAAGAACTTCGTTAGGAACACTGAATTCAAAATGTGCATATTGAATTTTGTTTGGTGGTGATAAAAAAATTTGCTATATTGCCTGTCGTGCTAACCAATTTACAGCAACAGAACGTGAAACTTTTGCTGCTTCAGCAAGTTTAGTGATTGATGTTTACTTCTCTAATTCCCTTTTGGGATATAATAAATAGATTCCATTATAATAATTATATAGGTAATAACCAGCCCCTAATATTATTTTACTTTTCATAGTGGATTTTATTAGAAAACTGGCGAGTTTCTCTGAGAGATTTATTAGGTATAGAATTTATTGCGTGAATCAATTTCACATCTGCAAGATGTTGCTGCTGCAAATCTTTTCTTTTATAAGCAACGTCATGAATATGACATGCTTGATCAATTTTATTTACTGGATACTCTCCTGATCGTTGTTGATCTTGATCATCGAGTCGGATATAAAGTCTAGTTACAATACCACAATAATTATATCCAGGAAGGTGTTTCTCACCAGCATACTTAGCCCATGGCAATCAAGGTGATTTTCCTAAATAACCAGCAATATCTCCACTTATCTTTGTCCCTGAGATAAATTTATATTTTTCTGCACTACATTTTACACATTTAACTGTTAATGCACGTCGTTTACATTTTGTTATTATCGTTGTCGATTTAGTGGTGGGTGTAGATGATCTACATCGAACACAATATATACTCATTTTTATTAATAATATGGATACAATAATTAACTTTTCGGCTACACGAAAACATGAACGAGTGAAGAACCGTCCACGATTACCAAATTCGATAAGAATGATTATAATAGGTCCATCTTGATCAGGTAAAACACAATTATTGTTAAATTTATTAATGAGATGGCTGAGATGGAGAAAGCTATATTTAATAGCACCGTCTGAAGATGATCAGCATTGTTACGAAGTACTTAAAGATTTTAACGAGAAAGCAAAATTAGTTAATAAAGACAGTGACGATATTATTAACTTTATGACATATATAGATGAAGCCCCATCTGTAGATGACTTAGATGGATTCATTGATAATATCGTACTATATCATAATGTGATGTTGGACAAACAATCTAATCCAGCTAGAATATTTTCTCGAGGTAGACATAAAAACACAGACGTAATTTATGTTACACAACGATACACACTGATACCTAAGGTGATTAGAGATAACTGTAATATTCTAGTTGTGTTTAATGGAGTAGATAATTATACCCTGCAGAATATTTATTATACTTGGTGTTCAGGGGACATGGATATGATTAAATTTAGAATTTGTTTTCTAAAGCACAAGCTGTTCCGTTTGGATTTATAACGAAGAATCTACCTGATCCAAGATCAAGATATCGTGCAGGTCTAGATAAAATCTTTGGTTACCCCACTCCCCTATCAAAGTCAGGAGCAGCAGGGAGGGTGAAGTACGAATTTGAGCCGCTTTATGAGTAAACAAAATCAATGAAAAAATACGTCAACAATAGTATAACAAAAATGAGCTTACCTCATGACTTTATTATACGGTCTACTAACCGTATGGAAATAGAAAAGTTAGAGACATTGGTTTAGCGTTATTGACTTTTTCAGCATCGGTAGCAACCTTTATGTTTCGTTTAGGACTCAAGCAAAATTTTGTAGGGTTCACCCTCCCTGCAGCTAGTTTCATCCTCCCCTTGTTGTTTCACTGCTCATTCATTCTGTTATATGCATGTAATCTATTTTCCTTTATTTACATATATTTAAGAAGTTTTTGAATTTTCTATTGTTAGGGCTAGACGGTGTATACTAATTTATTTATTCAAAAAATACATCCTAATGTTTTGAAGCGTGTGTGTGTGTGTGTGTGTGTGGTGTTCCGTCTTACCTTCTTTTATTTCTATAGCACCCCATTTTCCCCGCATTAATTCCAAACATGTATGTAAAAGGCTTTTTGTGTAATAAGAGCTTGACAATAACAAACCTCATGTATATGTCGGATGTTTAAAATTTATTTTTTCATTTGTTTGATGTAAATATTCGAACGTTATATCTGAGTAGCATACTTCTTTCAGAAATAAAGATAACAAAGCATGCACGTAAATTATGCGTGTGTACCCTACAAGTGAATAACGTAATTGCTTTATAATTAAAGATAGCAATGTACAAAACGTACACTGATCAAAACGCGAAGGTCGCGAGAAACGTGGCGCACGAACCAAACAGGTGATGCACGAAAAGTTCGACGTTCAATAGTATGTTTAAAGTCGTGAAACACGGATGAGAAAAACCCTTATGGGGTATTTAGATTAAATACTATTAACTTGCTCCTCAGCAATTACAAGAGAAATATTTTTGAGTGTGTTAGGTGGACACGTATATAGACATAAGTGCATTACATGAGAAGAAACATTTGAGTGTGAAGTATATGATACAATTCTTTATCACAGAGGAATTTTAGAAACGCACAAGGAGATACAAACTAGAGAGAAAATCATTTAAAAATTACGTATATGATTCTAATGTGTTGCCACCTTTAAAATCTAGATAACCACATGAATATGCATACTGGAGAAAAGACATTTAGGTGCAAAGTATGTGGTAAAGTGTTTAGTAAGAGAGGAAATCTTTACATGCACATTAAGACACATACTGGAGAAAAGACATTGAAGTGCAAAGTATGTGGTAAAGTGTTTGGTAAAAAAGGAACTCTTTTAATGCACATTAAGACACATACTGGAAAAAAAACATTGAAGTGCAAAGTATGTGGTAAAGTGTTTAGTAAGAGAGGAAATCTTTACATGCACATTAAAACACATACTGGAGAAAAGACATTGAAGTGCAAAGTATGTGGTAAAGTCTTTAGTAAAAGAAGAAATCTTTACATGCACATTAAAACACATACTGGAGAAAAGACATTGAAGTGCAAAGTATGTGGTAAAGTTTTTAGTAAGAGAGGAAATCTTTTAAACCACATTAAAACACATACTGGAGAAAAGACATTTAAGTGCAAAGTATGTGGTAAAGTGTTTAGTAAGAAAGGATATCTTCACATTCACATTAAGACACATACTGGAGAAAAGACATTGAAGTGCAAGGTATGTGGTAAAGTCTTTAGTAAGAGAGGAAATCTTTTAAACCACATTAAAACACATACTGGAGAAAAGACATGCAAGTGCAAAGTATGTGGTAAAGTGTTTAGTAAGAGAGGAAATCTTTACATGCACATTAAAACACATACTGGAGAAAAGATATTTAAGTGCAAAGTATGTGGTAAAGTGTTTAGTAAGAGAGGAAATCTTTATATGCACATTAAGACACATACTGGAAAAAAGAAAAAAAAGAACTTTAAGTGCAAAGTATGTGGTAAAGTGTTTAGTAAGAGAGGAAATCTTTACATGCACATTAAGACACATACTGGAAAAAAGAAAAAAAAAGAAATTTAAGTGCAAAGTATGTGGTAAAGTGTTTAGAAAGAGAGGAAATCTTTACATGCACATTAAGACACATACTGGAGAAAAGACATTTAAGTGTAAATTATGTCGTAATGTGTTTACACACAAGTCAAGTTTGAAGAGGCACACGAGGGCACATACTCTGGAAAACCTATTTAAGTGTGACATATGTTACAAAGTCTTTAGAAATAGTGGAAGTCTTATAGTGCACATGAGGATACATAATGGAGAAAAGCCATATAAATGTGAAATAGGTTATAAAGGGTTTAATCAGCAAGGACATCTACTAACGCACATGAGGACACATTCTGTAGAAAAGCCATATGAATGTAAAATATGTCATAAAGAGTTTATTCAGAAAGGAAATCTACTAGCTCACATGAGGACACATTCTTGAGAAAAGCCATTTAAGTGTGAAGAATGTCATAAAGTGTTTTGTAAGAGAGGAAATCTATTAGTGCACATGAGGACACATACTGAAGAAAATCCATTTATGTGCAAAGTATGTGGCAAAATGTATAGAAAGAGACAATCTTATTATGCACATGAGAAAACATACTGGAGAATAGCCATTTAATTGTGTAGTATGTGATAAAGTGTTTACACACAAGTCAAGTTGCAACATGCACATGAGGACACCTACTCATAAAAACCTATTTAAATGTGTCATAAAGGGTTTAGTAACAGTGATAGTCTTATAGTCCACATGAGGACACATACTGGAGGAAAGCCATATAAATGTGAAATATGTGATAAACTAAACAAGCTACAGCTTAGGGCCTGTAAGTCTGTCTGACGTGGCCTCTCAAATTTATTTTATGACAAATATGGCCTCCATAGCTTCGCATAGATTAGGACCTCACTATGTCTAAATACGCCACTGATGGTACTGTAAGAAACAGAACATGTCAGTTTCTCTTATGAAAGTTTAAAAATACACTATGAATGGCAGTGTTGTCTTGGTGTATCGTGCTGATTAACTTGTTAAATACACACTCTTGATCAGATTCCCATGCCAACTGATTCACTCACCGGCCATTCTGGATGCTTGACAGCAAAGGCACATATGATACCGAAAGATAGGAAAACAAATGAAATTAATAAAATAATACTTCCGTTCTTCTGAGGCATAGAAAGGACCATTCACGCTCACTACTTTATGTACAGTGACCATCATCCATGTCGTATGATAAAATTCTTTTCATTTTCTTACGTATTATTTTCACATTTGCAATCCAGGATACATTCTTGGAAAGGGGTCCCGAATGGCCCAGTGGTTTAAAGCTCTCTGTCTGCGTGGGTTCTAGTCTAGGATTCTGCCAATATGGATAGTCAGAAAACTTGCCAGTAGCTTATCGTGGGTCAGTAGTTATTTACGAGTTTTTCCAGTTTTCCTCCACCACTTTTAATACTCATCTTGTGATAAAAAATGGCGTTAAGTTCCCCTACAACAACAACGAGAACAACAACAAGAATCTTCCTTGAAGTTGGAGATACCATTCCTAGAAATGCGATTCTCAATAACAGTACTGTTCTTCCTTGGAATAATTATTAATATTGTGCATGTATTTATTGGTCGCTAGATTGCTTTGCATATTCGATGTCATATATATGTCAACTGTAACAAAATATTGATTGTAAACGGATTTGATCAAAGAAGGTTTATTTTCTGTATTAAATTCATTATATACATGAGCTCCAGATACAACTAATTAATTCCAAAGATAACGTAATCAGAAACAAATCATGTTTCTTTAATATTTTTGTCAACCTCATCTTTTTAGAAGCACAGAGCTGTATACAACCGTCCAATAAAAAAGTAACAATTATTGATTGTAAATGGTTTCGATCAAAGAACATTTATTTTCTGTATTAAGATCATTATATACATGAATTCCAGATACAATTAATGAATTCTAAAGACTACTGAACGACAAACAAATCACCATGTTTCCTTAACATTTTTGTCAATTTCATCTTTTAGAAGCATAGAACTGTATATAACCATCCATTCATTTTGTTCTTAAACATAAACCTCTGCACAGCAGATTTAGAATCAAAATGCCTAAAGTCTTGATACCTCTCTAGCGATCTTATCAACTTTATTTGTTTCTTGTTTCAAACATGTATTACTCTTTGCCTTGGCATGATTTTATGTTAAAAGACCTCGTTCACATGCCACTCATATCACCATTATAGTTCAAAACCCGGAATGCTTAAGGCCTAACATCCAGAAACAATTCGTGGCGCATGATGTTAAAGCTAATAATGTTCCACAGTTTTCTTGTCTACCAACCCATTAAATTGTCGTAATCCATTATTCGTTGCAAGAATCTCTCAAGCATTGTTGCAATTATAAGAATACGCCCGTTTTACTCGCTGGAGTAGGAAAGTGTTGCTGTATATGGCTCATATATATTTGATTCAGACGACAATTGGGATAGAAGCTAATATTCCCACCAATGAATGAAAAAGTCCCATAATCTTGGTACTATTTTTCTAAATGTTGCATTTAAATTAAATGCAAATGTTTCAACAACCCTGAAATATTTGAAATGCTTTTGAATTTAAAGTGTGCTTAGTGTTTATCAACAAAACGTAAGTATGCAGTCGTGCTTATAATTATACTCCTGATCAAAATGATCATTATGTGCTGGCAGATAATTATCATGTAGATTAATCTACTTGTCTATAATGATTCCACTTTACAGCCTCTAGAACAGAGCTCGATAACCCGCAAACTACTCGACTATCACTTGATGTTTAGAAATAGATCAACCCATAGAGAAGTTTGCTGACATGAAGACCCATGTACTGAAAACATGACTAATGGAAAGCTCATGCATCATGATTAAAAATATGCATACTTTTTCAGACATCACCATTCTGGAGAACCCAACCTGCAATTGATCGTGGTTTTTTGTTATCTGCAGTAGTTATATATGTGCAAAATTTCAACCTCGTTAGAATTTCGTTTGTAAACGAAATGCTAGACACACTCAAACATTTAAAATTAAACACATTTACATCTCTGCTTTCAACTTTGAGTGAAATGAAAGGAATAAGTTGTGCCAATGTACATATTGCTCTATTACTGACACACGTCTTTGCTAAAATTATCAAGCAATATCGTATGACCAGGTATGTGGGATGTGTGTAAAGGATATTTGAATACAAAGAAGTAGCATAGTGTCGGGAATGGTCGATGTTCCTGAAATGCTTAATAAATGGTATTTTCGTATAATCTGAGAACGCAAACAATGAAAATGTATCTCGTTATAGTATCATAGAAAAGGTATGCATCCTTATAAAACTAAACATGCAATTGAGTTCACAACTCTTTTTCTCTTGTACTACCATTTAGTTTGTCATTGCTTTTGTTTATTTATAAATGAAAACACAATCTGTAAATATACTGTACATGACTGCATTTTATGGCATGAAGTTATATTTTTAAAAATCTACATTCCTCATATAAAGAACCGTGCTTTATAAAATATCATGCAGATGAACATTTATTTGTATGGCATGATATTTTTACACAATAAACTGTACTTCTTTAAAATAAGATTCGAATGTATCATGAAATATCGAAACGAAGAGCTTTTTTTTATATTTTAATGTGGTGTAACATAAATTTCTCTTTTTAATATGAATAGATTATTCCATGAATTATGCATCTTTTAAAATGCACCTTCATTGAACCACGTATTGCATTTGTTTTAATAAATAAACAAACATTGAATGTCACTTCTGCCTTTAGTGTTCTCCAAATTATCAACAGCTATGACTACATTTTTCTTTTTTAAGCTCTCAGAACATTGGGTCACTCTATTTGCACCATTCTTTTCCATATTACTGGACTATGTGTTGCAGGATAACTGAAGGTGTCGAATGTTATTTTGAACGCAAATTGCATTTGTTCGATTACTCAACAGTCCTTTTTTCTCATGCTATGAAGAGTAGAAATTCATTTATGCTCTAATTTCAGGAATTTATGGAGAATATATTTCACTTGATCAAAGCATAGATTCCGAAGATCATGTGATCATATCTGACTCTAGTGAAACAGTATACGATCTCCGTTGACATGTTAGCAGAAAAAAAGAAGAAATCACAGCTGACTTACATGCAAATGATATCATTGTAATGCCAGGATCATTTGCGTTAAACATAAGTTATTTCATCCAAGTAAAACACATCACACCATCAGTCTCAATGTGCATTATGTGGTCCTGTTTTAAAGTCCAAGAGATAAATCTAAAGTGCACGTGTTAGACAAATGGATAGGAATTCCTTGGCCGAATTATACATGCATTGATGCTTGTTAAGCACTTCGTGAGCATCAATTGAAAACCTACCAACCACGATATCTTTGGCGTATCAATTGAAAACCTACCAACCCCAATATCTTCAGCGGGTGCAGCTGAACATGGCATTTTAACATCTGTGACATACAGCCCATGTTACTGTAGTCATTCGACATTTTAACATCTGTGACATACAGCCCATGTTACTGTAGTCATTCGACATTTTAACATCTGTGACATACAGCCCATGTTACTGTAGTCATTCGACAATGATTATAACAATCTGTTTTGAAGTAAACGATAATGAAAAGAAATTGCCATTTAAAATTTCTAAACAATTGTTATCCTTGTCTCCATAAACTCATAACAAGGTTTAATAAAATGATAAAATATCATTGTCCGCGAAATAATACCGCATAATAGAACAAAGAAATTTGTATCCAAAATTTGGTTTTTTTACCATCCCTTATGTCCTCTCTCTCTCTCTCTCTCTCTCTCTCTCTCTCTCTCTCTCTCTCTCTCTCTCTCTCTCTCTCTCTCTCTCTCTCAAGTAAAATCTTTCTCAACATCCAACATACATAGGCCAAGCAAAAGTTCAATTTTATGAAGAAGTAACTTCATTGGGATAGAACAGGGTGAAGCCAAACAGGGCTAAGTGGTACGAAAGCATCTCTATCTCTCTCTCACTCTCGCAAAATATGCACTGCATTTTATTTCATTACTAATAATAATAAATCTAATAATAATAATAATAATAATAATAATAATAATAATAATAATAATAATAATAATAATAATAATAATAATAATAATAATAATAATAATAATAATAATAATAATAATAATAATAATAATAATAATAATAACGTTTCACGGTATGTAGGTACCGTTCCTTAAGAAACCCATAAATATGTTACCACTTTTAGAAAAAAGTCATAGATTTTGGACTTTTTCTACTGTATTCGTGTGATACAAATCCTCAGACTTGTTAGGCAGTGTTTAAAATTGATGTTTATATGTATTTTATCAAGAACGTTTAAGTGATTACTTTCTGTACATCATGATCGCAGTACAAGATAGAAGTCCACGAGTCAGGATAAATTTACATCTAGTTTTGTGAACCTTATCGTGATCTGTTTTCCTCAGCACAGAAACGAGTTGTAATTTTTAAATAAGAAGATAAGCTATACGCTGAGGCGTAGGTAACTATGGAAGAAGAATTCAGGAAATTCCCGGAAAGAAGCACTGATTCACTGGATCTACTGAAAAAGTTCCAACACGAATCCCATTGTCCGAGCGCGAATCAAAACCCACAGAGATATAGTTGAGATGGTAATGATCCATAACGGTGAGTGTTTAATACAGATCTGCATCTCTGATCCATCGTACCCATATGCGATGCAATGTTGGTATCTATGTCGTGCAGGGTGGTGGTGAACTGTAAACGTTACCATCGCATTTTAAAGGGATTGGTATAAAATGCAGTTTATATTGCCAAAACATACAATCCTAGTCCCATTAAAAAATTAAAGTGATTTATATTTTCAGTGAAAACTATATATATATATATATATATATATATATATATATATATATATATATATATATATATATATATATATATATATATATATATATATATATATATATATATATATATATATATATATATGTATATATATATATATATATATATATATATATATATATATATATATATATATATATATATATATATTAACATATATATATATATATATATATATATATATATATATATATATATATATATATATATATATATATATATATATATATATATATGATGGTCCGATGGTGTAATCTTTGACTGACTAACCAGTTGCTGAAATGAGAGGCGATGTAACATATTTTGTCCTTTACAGGCACTGGTCTGTGCTAAAAATGGATATATACGCAAAACACACAGCTAGATTAAATAATACGACATTGCTGTCTATAGACTCTCACTTTCTCGTGCAGTTCGAACCCAATAACGACTCTCGTCGCCGAAATGACACTAAATACTAGTGGAGTACTCTGACAATGTATCGTTTCTCAGAATATATCTTCACATATTATAATAGAATTGATTTTTACATGACAAATATAGTCCATCATGACAAGCAACTTGTAAATATATGTGGTATTTGAAGCAAAGTCATCCCTGTATGTAATAAAGTTGATCCTTGCTTCATAAATGTTGTCTATTATGACTAGGGGCTTTGGAAATATAAGAGAAAGTTCTAGATTTCAGCAACTTCAAAACTGCAAATAATATCTCAGCGCAGACCTGCTCAGACAAGATATTTACAACGATTGATGTTTTGGGGGTGGGGTTTTCATTCATATTAACTTAGGTCTTCACGATTGCGCTAATCGCTAAAAACATAAACAATTCTTGAGTTTTGCTATCTATTTATCATTGTCTTTTTTCCCCTATTGCACGTTAGCTGCCTACGTATCGCAACACTTAATCAATTAGAGCCGCATTTCCAGAGTACGTTATATTATTTCCTTCATTATTATATTAAGGAAATTCCGGGAACAATACATATTAAGATATTTTTAAAACAATATCATCCATTTTTGCCTCTAGTTCTTCATCTTTCGAAAACGTCTTGGGGACTCGATTTTGCGAAAAGGCGCCGAATGGACATTTTTAACTATATGCAAAGAAAGACTATGTGGAGTAAACATTAAATGGATTCGTCGCTTTACCTTGCCAGTATTGTGCAAAATCATACTGTTATTGATAGGGTAAGAATAGTTATATTGTTTATTGTATACATATATGACGTGGTTTTCTCCATTTTCATCATGATACCGATTATTACCTTTCATTCACAAGCTATTATAGTATAATTCCATACATATAATTGCTAAAATGTATTTATCAATTTTAGATGGATATCACAATTCCAACTAGCGTAGTGTTTTATTAAAGTTTGTTCACTGAGTCTTTCTTCATATAGTAACAATAGTAATGCTTTAAAATTAAGTCTTTAAGTGGTCAAACAACAAGTGATGCTCTCAAATTATATATCACAACACATACTAAAATAGCTCCAATGGTATAATGTTAACGATCCAAAATGTTTCACCAAGTTCGAATCCCCAAAGTTTCTTGTATTTCTTCTTTCTTTTCAGGTACTAAAATCCATAGTAATAACAGCTTTCAATTTACTGGTTTGAACTAAAAATTACTAATTATTTTCAAAACCAACCAATTAATGTGCAATTTGTAAATCATTTTATTTTTCTGTCAAGCAAGGTGATTTTTTCATTATGCTAATCATCTAATATGGAAATGTACAAGGGTTTCCAATCATGTTACAATTATATATTATAATCTTCATACAACTTTATTTATATTCAATATTTAAATGCTGATTTTTATAATTTTCTGGTGCACTCATCCACATCGAGGAAATGGGAGTTTAGAGTGACATAACCATTTAAACTTACTTGCTACATCAATGATGTTTCTATCATTTACCGAAATTAAAAATCTTTTCCGAACAGTGGGAACCTTGCCCACATTCGTGTTGAGGCCCAGTAACCCAACTAAGGTACGTATGTTTTAATTGAGCTTTTATTTTCATTATATTTTATACAAAAAAAAACAATTATATGAGCCTCAATCATTTGCACAGAATCGTGATATGTCCAAAGTGCAATAATGTTTTTGTGGGGATTATATGCGCCTGAAAGAATAACATAGGAGAGTGGAAAACTATCTTTGCATCAGAAAATGCTTGTGGTTGAAGCAGTGTGGTGATGCGATAATTTTTTGAAATACATATTTGTTTGTGCTATCTTCTTTAAGACTAAATGATTTATCATTTTCCTATGAATTTCTCAAAATCAAGAATAAACAAGTCTTGGACTGACATGAATTTTTATTTGCCTACTAAAACAATGATTGGTCTGGAAAACACTGAAATTTGAAATGAAACATTTTGTTTCAAAACAGTGGGAAACATTTTGCAAAGGTCAGTAAGGAAATAAGTAAGAAAATTGATTTTTGGTTCGTTAATTGATAAGTTTGATGGCATTTTTCCTATCCACTAGCCTGCAAAAGTCAAAATAAACAAAAACAAGTTTGTTCAGTCTATTTATCTAAATACTGCATATGTATTGCAATGGCAATGTTCTGCTGCAGAAAGCGCAATCAGTGAATTACCAAATATATAAAATGTAAAATAGTTATAGGTTCCTTTTTCTACAATTTACATCTGAAGGTCAGGAAGTAAAAATGAGCAAGTAAAGCTAGTACGTCTTTGATATGTGCACATCTGTTGTAAAAAAGCTGTATACTCTATATCACATATTACACCCATCAGTCGTGCAACAAAATAAGCGGAGTTAAAGGTTCCTTAAACAATGCCTAAGATATACAAGGTCTCTTTTATATAGCCAGTATTACTAGTGAGGAAACATACGGAAATTCGTTTTCTTTACAATTTAATCCCTATGCTAATACAAAACTGTGGAGCGCTACCTTAAAACAAACATAAAAATTAATGCAATTATATTTCTTATTTTAATATTTTTATACGTGATATTCTGAATACAATGGCTATCTTGACATTGATTGTATTCATGAAAATAACCTAATGATACATATTTTGCCCTAGAATACATAATTTGCCATGAGGCATGTTTATGTGAGTAGTGATATTAAATATGGTGAATTTAGAAGTCTTAGAAAATATAAATAAATTCAAATTAAATTGAAAACTGTTGCATTAAAGAAAGGAAATATATAATGGAAATGTTCTTTTTCTGGAGTAAGACCAAGCTGTATACTCTATAACACATATTACACCCATCAATCATATACCAAAATAAAGGGAATTAAAGGTTCTTTAAGCAAAACCTAACATATACAAAGTCTTTTTTAAAAAGCCAATAAAATTGGTGAGAAAACCTAGATAAATTCTTTTTCATTTAAATTTTAACCCTATGCACAATACAAAACTGTAGAGCGCCACCATAAACACAGATGCAGATGCACACATGACTTCATGCCATAATATTCTTCACGATTCTTTGTTGCTATTAAAGCAGTACTGGATCTATTCATTAATAAAACATATATTAGTCTATTGTATGTTTGTCCTGCTTCGTGTAGAATTATTTTGCTTAATGAATAATCTTGATTATTTTATTACAGATGTTGGTATATTTTCATTACTGAATAAGGACAGTGGGTCAGACATAATGAAATTGGTAAGTAATATCTTGTATGTGAAAGGTTTTGTGATCTTTTAACTATTAAAACACATGCCCGTGAAGGAGTATGAGTTTGTCTCTGTAATTGGTATCAACACCACATGAATATATTTTGCATTGAGCTACAACACAGCAAGACATTCCTAGATATATAGCTAAGGAGAATCTCAAGTCTTAAACTATGAGCAATGTATCGGGTGAATTCGTTTTACCAAAAAAATGTAAAAATAGTTAACTACATTTATAAGGTGAATAAAGAGGAGCCAAAACTTGTGGCTTTTATGTTTATTCACGTTTAAGAGAAAGAGTTAATATAGAATGCCGTGCAGTGTTGCAACGCAAAAACATGAACGTTATTCTTTATATCTTCTACTGTATAAATCATTTATTGATCGGAAATTGAATTACGATGGAACAATACCGAAAATAAACTGTAATCTCTCTCTCTTGATTACTTATTGCATTACAAAAATTATGATTTTCACCATCAACAAACATTTGCAATCTGATGACATGTATATTTATAACTCAACAATAAACGCAGATCGTTCATTGTAAAACATTATCGTTATTGAGGCTCATAGTTTTGCAGAGACAATTCAAGGATTATTCCTTCCATTTTACTTCCACAACCTTACGGACATCTCTATGTAAGAAAACAAATGTATTCTACACATTGACATGGAAGAAGGTCTTTATGCGTAAACTAAAGGATGACTTCCATTAGAGAAATTGGTATATGCTAGCATATTCTCCTCTAGCTTAAAACATTCAGTTGCCCACATCTTTTAACAAAATATTGTAACAAATTATATTTATTTTGCTTTGTTGATTTCTTGTGGTATATGTCTGGATGGCATTATCTTTCAGCCATCCAGGTCTTGGTGGGGAAGGTGAATCAGGAGATACGATACACTACCCTACATTACCACCAACAGCATGATATTAATGAAATATATACAGTCATAAGAGGATAAATCGCATGTTTAGTTTCAACATTACCATTTTCCTGACACAACCCTGGTTTATGGTAAAATAGCGCAGGTACACCATGGAAACTGTTGTGAAAAACGTGTCATTTCTTTACCTTTAGTACCACAATTTCCCACTTATGTGGTTTCTCATATTTCAACTGTTACAAAACATCAACCTTTAATGGCTTTTCTCCACTACATATAATCATGTTCGGCATCACATCTTCACCCAGATAATATATTAGTTTGATATATTTCACACATTTATGGTCTCCTGAAGTATGTTTTTCCAATGGAGTTATTTGATCTCCACTACAATTTAACCTTTTATTACATAAGTCATATTTTATTGGAAATTATCCGGTAAGTACCCTCTTATGCCTGCTCAGAGTTTCACTGTAACTAAATTTCTCATCACATAGATCACATTTATATGATTTTTCTCCAGTATATATTTTCATGTGCATCGTTATATCCACTCTGACAAAACATTTGACTGCATCTTGTACACTTACATTGTTTCTATATAGTGTGTGAGTATGTATGTAGGCATGTGAACCTGCGAAATGAACTGTTTCTTATCTTTGCATCACAGCAGACTTTGCACCTATAAGCTTTTTCTCCAATATGCTTTCCTTTATGCTCTTTTTGGCACACACAATTATGAAACCTTCATTTGCATGATCCACACTCGAATGGTTTTCTATAGTATGTTTCAACATATGCATGTCCAGACTTTCACTGTCACCATGTCTCATTGCATACCTCACATTTAAACGGTTTTTATCCTGTATGTGTTCTCATGTGTATATGAAGAGTTCCGTTGAGACTTCTTACTTCACATGGTCTTACACCCGTATGTATCATCCTGTGCTCACTCAGGTTGGATCGCATGTTCCACTTTAATGATTGTCTACAGTACTTCTTCTCATGTGCCTCGATAAGCGTCCATTATTACAAAACATTTCACAACATATTACACTAGCATGTTTTGTCTCCATTATATGTTGTTAGCATGAACCTTGAGATTTCTACTGTTACTAAACCTTGCATCCCAGACTTTCTATTTAAAATGTTGGTTTTTCTCTTTGTTAGTCACCTTCATATGATCCACCCAGTATGTATCAGCGTGTGTTTCTTATGATCTCCACACCCAGTAAACCTTTTATCACATACTTCACACATAAATGGGTGTTGTCCAGTTTGCATCCTCATGTGATTATTAAAATTTCCCCTGAGAGCAAACAGTTTGTCTTATACTACACACATGTTAGGTTGATCTCCAGAACGCATACTGATGATTCTCCGGTGGGCTAGTGATTATAGCGTCAGCCTCAAATGCGGGAGGTCGTAGGCTCGATCCCCGATTTAGTCATGCTAAGGAGTTTCAGAAATGGTACAGATGTCTCTCTTGGCGCTCCGTCTTAAGAGGCTGGAATTACGACTGGTCGGACTGGTGTCAGAATAATGTGACTGGGTGGGACATCATGTTACATGTCGCGACATGATACACCAGTGCTAGTCATTACTATAAACTGCCACACTGCAGACATCGTAGACACATGACTGAAAAATTGTTAAAGCTAGGTTAAAATCATATTCAGATCAAATAGTTTTGTCCATATTCAGAGTTCTTATAACTGTCTTCATTTACGTCACACTTTCATAATTGCTCTGGCATAAATAAGAATGTGTTCTGCACGTCATTTAATCAAACACACTGAACTACATTTCGTTATACCCAATATATATATATATATATATATATATATATATATATATATATATATATATATATATATATATATATATATATATATATATATATATATATATATATATATATATATATATATATTGATGTAGATGATAACAGTCATTTGTGAATAACTACGTGATCAATGGAAATAACCGATCGGAATGTTACAGTATGATTACAAAAATTAAAAACTTAAGGAAAGTGAAATACCCTCAGATCAATATAAAGTTTGTTTTTATTGAAGTATTTGTACCATAGGGAAAAGGGGAAATTTAACATGTGTGGCACTGTCTAGAAACAATGCGAATTTATCACATCTACAACGGATCGAACTGATTGAGTTCTCTCACCAATCCTAACATACGTTACAAAGTCCAGCCACAGTTTGGAGTCTGTCTTCCAATCATTAGAGAGATTCCTGTGCTGTCACAATTCTTATCCAGGTGTGCTAGCGTCTGTGTCAATATGACTGTTAGAATAAGAGGAGAGCTACGAAGACGATTAATTCAGAATTTCCAACTGTGGAGAAAAGGAGTGATGGCATAGCGCTGGCTATCAATTCAAAAGGCTCTACTTCCAGAAGAGAACAATATTAATTAGGATTTAATTGATTTTATATCTTCACAAGAATTTATTCCGGCTTGTGTAGCTTCTCCGCTTTCTCCTTCCTTGCTGCTCGTCGAGAATTTTAAACAAAAGGAGAAAGAAGAATTGGAGAAATGTTTTCAACAGCAGAAAGAAGCGGAACGATCCTTTCTCATTCAGTAGCAACAGATGGAAGACGATGCAAGATGAATATAACAGTAAGATGAAAAGGCAGAGAAGAAACAATGTCTACGAGAGAATGATTACAGTGAAAGTCAAACAGTGACGGAACTCAGAAATTTTGACAGATTTCTCTGCTACTGAGATGCCAACACTAGAGATTTTTACCAAATAATATCCAGTAGCAGGTCCAGAGATAGGTCTTGGCACAAACATAGTGATAAGCCAGTTACAGCGCATTAGCCCTCGTTCCTGTGATTGTTTAAAGAAACAAATACTCAATGGTCATTTTCATCGCCAACCACTTTTCTCGAAAAGAGATTACTCAACGTTTGCTAAAATCAGATAAAACTCAAATCATTTCTTTTTCATGATAGATGTGTGTGTCAGTGAGTGTAGGTCCAATGATCGTAAACAATAAAACCAACAAACACATACATCTTTCAATCCTCTATATTCTCGTCAAAGTAACAATCAAATTTAATAATACATTAAAATAAAAATTCTTTGTTTTTTTCTTTTCTTTTCACTCTCTACTTTTTTAAATTTATTCACTGTCGCCATTTTTTCTTTTCCTCCTTTATTTCCGCACGTTCTACTCGTCTTCCTTTCTATTCGTTCTTCATGGGCATGGGTTAAATTTTCTTGTCACAGGGATTTTCTTCATCAACGGAAGCATTATTTTACTGCACCCGTTGTTTCTAGGTTTGGCTGACTTTTCTTGCTGGACTTTCTAAAGACCAATGTCTTATCACTTGACAATCAAAAGATCTCTCTCTCTCTCTCTCTCTCTCTCTCTCTCTCTCTCTCTCTCTCTCTCTCTCTCTCTCATAATCCCATTCGTAATTTGACATTCTGGATATTATAAAGCCCAATGCCCTTCATTCTGCCAGATACAGCAGTAACTTGACTTTTATCTCAAAAGCAGCGAAAGTAGTCATTCGGCTTCTCTGAAGAAAACATTCTTATGAAACCTTGCAAAGCTCTGATCAGATATTCGATCTGTGTTGGTTATTAATCTTTCTGCTGGATTGTGAGTGAAATGAATCCATTGAAGGAAGGCACTGACCTTTATATAGGAGGACACTTACCTTACATTGATATAAAGGAGAACAAGGCGTTTAGCATGTGGTTATATGATATTTTCCAAAGAGCATCGCAAGATTTCGTGGAGAAAGAATAAGAAAGAAAGAGGCAGAAATGTGACCTATCGCCTCGCACACTAGCTGAAGTCTTGGCTAAAATTCATGTCAATGACTTAGTAGATGACATGCGTCAGCTAGAATCCAGATTTAGAGAGTCTAAGCCAAATAAAAGGCTCACCACCAGTACACCTGAAAACTCCTATCACATTCCAGAGATGGATAAACAATTCTCTAGAAAATTTCGATCCATTGACTACACATGCACACCGAAATTTAAAGATATGAAGTCAAATATTCCGCTACAGAAAACAGAATGGTTCATCACCGAACTGTGGAATTCGTTGCTAACCACACCGACACGGCAATGACATGCCAATATCAACGACTGTTGTAAACACATAATTAGTTCTTAATATGTGGATTTGTTGTCCGTTTGATATTTAGAAATGTGTGAGTCGAAAAAAATTAAAATATTTAAAATAATCACAGTTCTGGTATGTTTGCAACAAACAAAAATTATGACACATAGTATGATATAAAGTCCCTTGTGCATTTGTTCCAAGGTACGTGGTTATTTCAAAGTAGTTTATATTTCTATTGGACTGTAATTTTATTAAAATTAAGAACATTAAATATAAAATTATTAAGCGTATTTACTAACGTGCAATTACAGGACTCGAATCGTGTTACTCTTATCAAATAAAATTATTCTCCATGATATAGTTTCTGCGTAAGATATGCACTTTGCTCTGTTGATTCGGTTGGAAATAATGGTCCACTTCCGTCATATGTTGCATAAATACTTCAATATGCTGTTTACAAATAATTACAGCAACGGAGTAATGGTTTTTGTAGTTGTTGTTGGGCTTAAGGCCATTTTGCATTACACGATAAACTATACATGGAGGTATGTATTAATGGTGGAGGAAGAATCAGGGAAATCCGCGGAAAAAAAACACCGACCCTCGAAAAGCTACTAGAAAGCTTTCTCACATATCCAAATTCACAGAATCCTAGACTCGAAACCACGAAGAGAGAGATGAGATGGCAGTGATCCGTAACCGACAGCGCTTTAGACCACTTGGCCACTCGGTGCCTCCACGTTTTATTGGAACCAATTAAGACAAAACAAAGAGCATAGTACGAAGACACTTGTGCATTTTCCCTTATGTGTATATTACCGTGGTTGTTTCAAAGTAGTTTAGAAACATGTTTGATTGCACTTTCATTAACTTTCAGAAAACATAAAAAATTCAGTGGCAGTCATTACTCAATGGTACTGAATTAAATGTATAATATCCAAAGATAGACTTGTAAGGAGGAATGCAACGGGTATGAATATATTAACATTAAGACAGACGAAAAATAGTTTGATAATAAATATATAACAGATCTTAAAACTAGTAAATACAATATTGCTTTAATCTATATTTAAATGCCTAGGGAGCAATAGCGGTCATAATTAAAATAAAAAGAAGAGAACACTTAAACACAACCGCGTTGTTCCCACGTCTCCCGTTTAACTCCTATTTATCCCTGTTACATCCTTTAGAAGTGAATTCTCCCTACAATTTAAGTTTAATTTGACCCTTGTATTCTGATGTGCTGAGAAATATTTAACCTGTGCAATTTCTACAAATTCCATTATGATAATCAGAGCTTTGCAAGATAACTTGCACAACTCATTGGCTACTTTAATTGTTGGAATATGACAATTTCGCTGTCTATATAATGTAAGAAGGCTGTTACATTTTCTATATGTTCAAATGTTAAAGGATAAATAAGTTTGTCCCGAATTCTGCATTAGATATGGAAAATAGACTTGTGGAGTTTCAATTTTGTTTTATCAATGTAATCTAGTTGATTGCTGGTAGAGAGAACCTTCATTTATAGAATTGGATTGTGTGGCAACCAGGTCAGATAAACCATATAAAAGTTTATCATATTTACTGTTATGGTGCTTAGCCTTTATACAAGGCTTGAGCTCTGATGAGTAGGTTAAGATGATCCACAATAATTTATCCCGTAAAGCCATTCGTCATCAATGCAATTAAGATTTCAGTGCGTATCATATTTAATATTATTAAGGATAAATGTGTACAGATTATTGCTTAATGTGACTAGGTGGGACATCATGTTACATGTCCCGACATGATACCCCAGTGCTAGGCATTACTATGAACTGCCACACTGTAGACATCGTAGCGATATGACTGAAAAATTGTTAAAGCTATTATCCTGACTAAATATACGTGACACTTTCATAATTTCTCTGGCATAATCAAGAATGTGCTCTGCACGTCACTTAGTCAAATAAACTGTACTTCATTTCGTTATACCCAATATATATATATATATATATATATATATATATATATATATATATATATATATATATATATATATATATATATATATATATATATATATATATATATATATATATATATATAGGCAATGTTTAATTCAGATCCTTCTTCTTCCATATTATATGGGTGCGATCATAAATAACTCAGAGGCAGTATCGTAAGCATATGCATGAGCTAAACATCCGGATTTAATTTATTACTTTATTATTGTTGTTGTTGTTTTGGGGCTGAACGCCATTTTTCAGCACACGATACATGGCGGCCAGTATTAATGGTGGAGTAAGAAACCGGGAAACCCGCGGAATGAACCACCGACCCATGAGAAGCTACTGACAGACTTACTTTCTCACCTATCCATATTCGCCGAATCTTTCACTCTAACTTACGCAAACAGAGGTGAGATGTCAGTCATCCTTAACGGAGAGCGCTTTATACCAATCGGACCATTTATAGCTTTGTATGAAATGCGGGATGAGATGTCAGCATTTGTTCTTAAATGGGTAGCCAGAAAGGTAAGTAGTGTACTTCCCATTATTATTTTATCCTAATGTATAACTGACAGTTAACAGTCAAATTGTAAGTAACTATACGGGCCCCTGTGGACCAATAAGTCTTATATTGTAATATTGTGTGAAACTATTTAACCCGCCATTGAAAGTGTTCAGCACTCTGATTAATTTGTTCCGTGATTTACTATGAACACGCACACACAGACATATACACACATGCACGTACTCACACAAACACACTTACTTTTATTTTAATGTATCGACCAGTTTGTCAGCTATATTGTAATAAGAGCTTGAAAATAACAAACTTCCTATATATGTCAGCTGTTTAAAATTTATATTTTCATTTGTTTGATGTAAATATTCGCACGTTATATCTGAGTAGCATAATTATTTCAGAAATAAAGATAACACAGCATCCACGTAAAATATGCGTGTGTACCCTACACGTGAATAGCAGTAGTAATACAAAAGGCCGATTTGAGCCCAAAGACCCATTTTATACCCCCTCCCTCCCTCCAAACAAATACAAATTACCCTTTTCTCTATCCTAAAACCCCAACCCCTATTACAAAATCTAAAGTCTATAAGTACACAAAATACCTAGATAATTTAATCAATAATCACGCTAAGCGCCAAGCTATAGAACACCTGTTGCAAAATACCTAGGTAACGTAATCGATAGTCGCGCTAAGAGCCCAGCTATGTAACAGATGTTGTTTACCGAGCAAGCTAACTTTTATTAATAATGATATACGTCATACGGAGATATGTCAGACCAATCCAAATCACTAATATATAAGACGTTGTGCGCTGCGTAGAATGATCTCGAAGAAGGAAGTACTGTAATACGCATGCGTGGAATGGTCTGGAAACTTGACTAATCGCAGTATATAAAAAGCAAGACGCGCTTTATAAATCAGTATTGCGCAGGAGTTTGACCAGGACATTCACAGAGCGAGGAAGGTAAGTGATTTAAGTTTAGATTAAATTTTTATATTATATCATATTTCTTTTGATAATATTTTTCATATTTGCTAACCCTCATTGGTAAAATATCTGTTAACATACTGTTAATAATACGAAATTCACGTATTAAATCGTTCATATTATATTTTATACCACGCAAGTAAGATCGTTTCTGATCGAGTAATTTTTTATAGGTGATACTAGCCGCTTGGCAATTATTTTTTTTAGTTGCGAGTCTAGGTTCAACTTTTTTACACGCTGTTGAAAAAGAGACACCAATGCCAGAGATGATTAGCTAAAAAGGATTTAATGATGCCCCACTTGAAATTATACCAAAACTGGTCATTAACAACGGCAGATATGATATTATTCGAAGGATCTTGTTTTAGTGTTTGTAAAAAAATTTACGCACGAAAGTTTTTTATGATAATATTTGTAGTATTGTATTAGTGCGTCCACATCCTGTTCTGGAATATCTTTTGAAATATGATTGAAATCAACTATACTTTTTCATTATAATATTAGTTTACATAGTCTCATGTTTGGGTAAGTAGTAAGTATTCACACTGTTTCAGCTATAAATTCCAAACACCACCGATAAGGGCCTACAAAATGTTCATCAGTTGGTTCAAGTATAAATTCTTCCTCAGAATTTTTGTTTATTATTACAGATAATATTCCAGATAAATCATCATCTGAATGACGCCACGAATATGTGGTAAATATTTTAAACTTTGCACCACTAAACACTGACAATCTATACACACCGGTAACTTCTGCAATATATTTGATAGAGTTGTTTTGTGATGTCCATCCACTATAACCGGATGCAACAGTATACACAATATTTTTAATCTGCTTGTGAGGAATTTTAATCATACTTGTTTTCTCAACAATACTAGGAATCCCACTTATAATGTCATTGAGTTTTATGTTAATATCATTGAGTTTTGTGTTAATATTAGCGAGTGTAATGTCAACATTTGACGGATTTCCAAAAAAATTCGTTATTAGTTCTGTTTATATTTCTACGAAAATTTAAAAACGTACTCACGTGATTAGTAAAATCAGTTTTGAGCGTGTTTATTTCATTACTGATTGGAGTTTCCTTATCATCAACTTATTTCTTTGTTGCAGCATCAAAATCAAACTCCGGTGTTCTGAGGTAAGTAATGGCATTATGGTTCATATTTAGAAATGCACGCATCATACCACCATTGACTGACACATATTTTGATTCTTGATCGTCAACATATTTTTTGTTGTAGCATCATTATCAGTAGTTGGATATCCAAGATCTGTAATTTTATTTTTGTTCATAATAACAGTCCCAGTAAATACATCACCTGCTTTTTTAACAAAATCGTTCACTGACCTACCAGAGTCATGTATCTTACCTCGATTGTTAAAAGTCACGATATTATCAGTATCCCCAGTAGGATTTCGTACGAGTACATCTGACAGTTGCATATTACTCGTTTTTAATCGTCCTTGTTGGTCCTGGAAAATGACTACTTCATTTGGATCTACACTGGTAAGATTTAATAGATTATTGATTTCATTTTTGAGCTGATCAACAGTTGCATATTTGGATAAGTCATTTTGATAACCTTCTGTTGATAAATCTCCTGCTAATGTTCCAAATTTTGTACAGTAGTTCATTATTTACTGTTCTACATAAAATAATCAACATTAGTTTAATATTATATAAAATTATATAACAACAATGACAAAATCGTCCATATTAAACTTTGATAGAGAGAGGATGGTGAAGCATAAACATAACAATGAACTTCCTGATTGTCATTATCTTATTGTTGGGCGAACTGGATCGGGAAAAACAAATTTGCTTATGAACTTGCTTCTTGGTGATAATTTTAACTACGATAGAGTTTATATTTACACAATCAATCCACAGCAAGATAAGTTCGAGATATTAAGCGAATATAATAACAAGCTTCGTGATGATCTTAAGGCTGGTGAATATTTTATTTATAATTAGGCAGCCAGAAGATCTTATTCCAATTAATCAACTTGATGCAGATGAACACAAGATAGTAGTTTTTGACGATATTCCGCTAAATAACATGGAGATGAATAAAATAAGATCATATTTCTCACTGTCACGTAATACACAGTGTAATTCTATTCATCTCGCTCAAGGATTTTATAATGTTGACAGATTTATTCGGCGAAGTACTGGCTATTTTATATTATTTCCAGGACTGGACAATGTTGACGTTAAAAATATTGCGAACGAGCAATGCGGTGACGTGAAAAAAGACAAATTTATTGAACATTATCGTAATATTACAAAGGATAAATACAACGTTTTCTTATTTGATAAACTTACACATAATCCAACTAAAATGTTTCGCTGTTGTATTGACAATTGCTTACACTAAAGTGTGGTTTAGTTTTATAAAATTTATACTAATTATAATAATAATGGACAAACGAGCAAAATATAGAAAAAATATAAAAGATCTAAAAATAACTTGCTCAATCTCAGGCATCATTTAAGCAAAATGTACAGCAAGCACGACGTGGGCAAGTAACTGCTACAGAAACAACAGCTACAATTTTCAAACCAGTTACTGAAGCATTATTAGGTAAACAACCTGAAACTAAACCACTATCAGAAGAAAAACTTAAACAACTGCAAGAAAAAGGTTTACTCGGATTAGTTAAAGAACAACAAGAAGCAGCTGCTGCAAAAATTATTAGAAGATCTAATGAAGAAAAGGCAGCGTTAGCTAGGGCATTTTTTAAACATATTGCTGATCCTGCTGCTAGACATGCTGAACTAATGCGGTTATTAAATAATCTTTTCTTGCTTGAACAAAAATTATCAGAAAGATTTTTAATTATTCCGATTGAAACTATGTTAGGAGATATTGAGAAAAAAGTTGAAAAATTTTATCCGAGAGCATTATCACAATTTGAAGTGGAGTTAAGAGATATAAATAACAAAATAGAAGATAATGAGTATAATTCGTTTAACTTAACACATAATTTTAAAGATTCGAATGTATATGAAATTTTAAATAAAGATTAAAATGCTAACGAAAAAATTGCAAAGTTAACGTAAATATCAGAGGAAAATAAGAAACAGTTCGATTTATTGAAGAAGGAAAATAGAGAATATTACGAAGCTATTAGAAAACACCGAGAAAGTATTATCGCTGATCTTTATATCAAAGCTATTAGGGGCCCCGAGTGGCCGAGTGGTCTAAAGCGCTGTCCGTTACGGATCACTGCCATGTCACATCTGTCTGCGTGTATTCGAGTCTAGGATTCGGCTAATGTAGATATGTGAGAAAGCCTGCCAGTAGCTTCTCGTGGGTCGGTGGTTCTTTCCGGTGATTTCCCGGTATCTTCCTCCACCATTAATACTGGCCGCCATGAATAGCCTATCGTGTGCTGAAAAATGGCGTTAAGCCCAACAACAAACAAACAACAAATCAAAGCTATTAATCAAATAATTAAAGAAAACAAATAGTCATCACAGTAATGTTTTGACTACTATAGCAAAAGAAATAGATTTAAAAAGAGTAGAAGAAAAGATTGAAAAAATAATAATGAAATCTCCAGAGGAAACTGAAAAAAACAGGAACTGGAGTTAAAATATTTACATCAACTACTAAAATGTTAGGTAGATTAATGTTATTGATATCCTCAAAGTAAGCTGGGAATGTTAGTGTTGAAATTGATAATGAAATCATTGACATACTTGATCATCTAAGATCGAGCGGATTATTAACATCTGACGAATATGCAACTTTACACCACGACTTAATCGCAAAGAATTAATTTTGTAAAATGACATAATATAAAAAATGTCAACAATATTATTGCTAGACTCTAGTGAGTCTGCGAAAGATAGCGCAAATTTTTCAGTACATTATATTCCTCTTACGCAACTAGATCCTGCAAAACTAAATGAGATTGGATTAATTTCTTGTACTTGCTGGAATGCTATGCAAAGTTGAAAAATGATGTTAACGATGAAATGTGGTTTACTACGATTACAACATCTTCAATACCTACAACAAAAAGAATACAAATTCCACAAGGAGCTTATAATATTACTGATCTAAACAGGTCAATCAAAGAGCTCATAACAAAAGCTGGCGGTGTGGCTGATAATTTTGAGTTGGCAGCGAATTATAACACATTGCGAGCTAGGATAACTTTGAAAAATATAGTAATCAGTCTTGAACCAAGAGAAAGAAGTATTGCACAACTGTTAGGATTTACTGAAAAAACTTGCACTCTACTTGATCAGACTCTTACGTATGACAGTGAACTGCCAGTAAATATAACAGAAGTAAATACAATATTAGAAAATTGCTCTATTGCTTCTGGCTCTTATATATCAAAAGGCAGTAAAGGTCAAACGATTTACAGTTTCTCACCAGAAGTTCCGCCAGGTTCTCTCATGCAAATAACTCCACGACATATCATCTATTATCCTTTAAACGTTGAAAATCAAATATCAAGTATAATAATGCAGTTGACAGACCAGTCAGGAAAACAGTTGCATTTTAATAATGAAGTTGTAACTTATTATTTACATCTACGCGAGCAAAAGTAAAAATTATATACAACATCAGATATAATGAAACAAAGAAAAAAGTTTATCGAGGAAAAATAATAGGAGGATTTTTTGGAAATATTTTTACTAAAGGTATTGAAAATATTCCCAGTATAGCGCGTAAAGTTGCACCAATTGCTATTGACGCGGGTAAAGCTTTTGCAACTGGAGCTGCATCTGCCGCTGGGACTGCGGTGGGACAAAAAAAATAGCTGATAAAATAAAAGGTGATCCAGCGACTGCATCAGAAATAAAACAAGCTATCTCAGAAATTGCTCCAACAAAAGAAACTCAGCGAGCTATGATAACAACAACAAAAAAATTATTATCACCAAAGGGCGAGCAGATCATACAAAAATTAATATCTAAAGTAACAGTGTCGCAATAAAAAGGTATATAATCTAATAAATAAAATGTTTGCTAAAAATTATCTCGAGTTAACAGAAACTTATGACATCGACAACGCTGTGACAGAATTTGAGTATGTTGAGTATCTCGATGAGAATTCTAACGAACCAAATAAAGCTGGTATTAGAACCTTTAACACCAGAGACGAAGACGTATTTCTACTGCCACATAAGGCTATGTTAGAAGTACTCGGTCAGATTATGACAGTAGCCAATCCACCCGTTGCAATTGCAGTTGGAGCAGAAATAGCTATTATAAATAACGGCTGAAGTTTATTCAAAAGAGCTAGACATCAATGGCTAATCAAACTATAGAAGATATTTCAAGTCATCTACAAGTTGCAAGTACATTTTTAAATATTATTTCGTTTTCCGACGATTACTCGAGATCAACTGCAACCAACATGATGTGGTTTAAAGATACTGGACGGGGTATAGCTGAATCAACTGAATTTTTAAAGAGAGTTGTTATAGTGCACGGGGCTGATGGTGCTGCAGATCTTGCTTGTTTAGATCTGGAGGGGTTGATGTACAGATTATAATAAACAAACTTGCTTTGTGGATGTCATGTATAACACCATCGATCAAAAAATATGTCAGAATTCAATAGTATGCTTGATAAGCATACGAACAGAATTTACTTTAAGCAGCATAAGATTTATCAAACAGCGGTACCAAATACTACCGACTACACAGCGTGGCGGGTCACAACAACATCAAGCGAACAATTGCCGAGACAAATATTTGTCGTATTTTAACAGCACGCCCGACGAGGAAACCAACAACAAAATAATGCAATATTTGACCACGCTGATGTCAGACGAATATACGCTAGATTAAATTCAAAGCAGTATCCAGAACGAGCTACAGAATGTAATTTTGCTGATGAAATTAATAAAAATATTACTCGACCGTACATGTACCTGCTTGACGCAATGCAAAAATACCAAGATGTTGAAGATGGAACTCAGATATCAGCAGAGGAATTTCGTACGCTTTATCCTATATTTCATTTTGATGTTAGTAAACATAACCAGCGAATTGTAGACAGCACAGCGGATATTGAAATCACCTGGACACTCGTAGCGGTTCCAATAGCGACGTTGTACGTATACGCATTAGTGATTAGTGATAGATTTATCACGATAGATTCTGTTGGAGGTAAAATGATAGTTCAAGTTTAATATACAGTTGTTATATAAAATGGCAAAATATATTGTAAAAGAAGTATATTTGACGGATGGCCAAGTTAAAAAATTAGTAGCTGCTATTGCAAAGCGAGAACAGTTATCCATAAAAATCAATCCCAATATTTCTGATGGTGTTTTAACAAAATTAATGCTAAAAAATATCAAGTAAAGAAGTATGATCGTAAAAAAACTTTTGTTTTAAATTTGAGTGCTGTACAAATAACTGCGATGGCAAACGACATTGTTGTCAAAGGTGGTTTTCTTGGTCCGGCATTATCAGTATTAGCTAGCCCAATAATACCTAAGGTTTTGCCGGTGTTGGGAACATTAGGACTAGCAGCAGCGACGGGAGCAATATCCGGTGCAACGAAGAAAGCTGTTGAGGGTAATGGTATCATTCATGGAAGTGGAATAAAAAAATTGTAAATTTTATGTAAATGATATATTATAATGCCACAACGGAAAAAGAAATCGCCAAAAAAAAAAACAACACCAAAACGCAAACAAGCAAAACAAGGAGGAATTATTCCATTCGCTCCACCTTTGGCGGGACCAGCGGGAAGTCTGCTGCCAAATCTTTTAGGAATCGGACGTGGTCTAACATTACCAGGAACACGACCACCCCGTTGAGTAATTTTGATATCATTGATAAGTTAAAATCAGTTCCTGGATTTCACGGAGTTTATTTTAAAGACGATCTCGCAGCAATAAAATCGCCGTCAGCTGTAAGTTCGTGTGTTATTAATATACAAGATTTCAATGACGGATCCGGCACGCATTGGGTAGCAGTTTATAATAATAATTATTTTGACTCGTTTGAACTTCCTCCAAGCGATGTAATTAAAAAGTATATGAACAAAAAATTTAAAAAGATATATTATTCATCAAATCAACTCCAACCTGTTGGAACGTCTGCTTGCGGATATTATGGTATTATGTTTATCCGACAGATGAGCAGAAATCTCAATTTTTTAAAATTTATTTTACAGTTTGATAAGCAACCTTCTCAAGCTAATGATGAGATCGCAGTTAATTTTATCTAAACTTACAAGTATAATAATGTCAACATATTGTCTCAAGTGTAGAACTAAAACAGAAAATATTAATGAAACAACAGAGAAAACAAAAAACAACAGGACAATATTAAAAAGTTTTTGTACAGTCTGCGGAAAAAGAAAAAAATATGCTTTTAAAGAAAACGTCCCCAGCGACAGTGTCGTTAGGCGCTGGTTGTTCTGATGTTGTCAGGGAAGTTACTTTAGTAGACGACTAAAAATATAGAATGATATGCAACTGTGTTTCTGACAGAGATTTTTGTCTGGAGCCAAATTAAATTGTCGCATACTGTCAATGTTGTAACAACAGAGAAATAATAGGGTCAGGTATAGATATACACAAAATTATTGGTAAATTACGAAAACCAAAAGGCGGTTGGACATTGCCAGGTCATAGGTATACAGGACCTTATAATCCTCTAGATCAACAACTAGATGAAAACGACAACCCGTTGCCAGAACAAAAGCCTTACAATCAAGTAGATGCAACAGTCATGCGTCATGATATCTGTTATCGTGATCATGAAAACTCGAAAGCAGATTGTGATAAAGTGATGTTAGACGAATTACGTGATATGGAGCCAACAAATCTACGAGAACGTTTTGATAGAAGATTTCTTCAGGGAATGATTGGAGCAAAATATAAACTTGGACTTGGAAAAGAATTATATAATGATCTTGCAGTCGAACTACATAGACCTAAAAAAAAAATATTTCCGAGACGTAAAGTTGTCGCTAATGCCGTAGATGATATCTGGGCAATAGATTTGGTGGATGTATCCAATCTGGCTTAGTTTAACGATAATAAAAAGTTTTTGTTTAACGTTATAGATGTTTTTAGTAAATACGCTTTCAGTGTACCTGTTTCGGATAAGACAGGGACTTCTATGACAATGCGCTAAAACGAGTAATAACGAGTACAGAAAGAAAACCGAATAAAATCTTGACTGATCAAGGAGCAGAGTTTTTTAACAAAAAGTTTGAGCAGTTTCTAGAACAAAATAATATAAAATATACGTTACAGGGAACGAGGGTAAAAGCGTTGTTGTCGAGAGATTTAATCGCACGTTGAACGAAAAATTACACAAACATATGACAGCTAAAAACACCAACAGGTACATCGATGACCTTTCTCATAATAACACGAAACATCGAACCATCAAAATGTCACCCAATAATACTATTAAAAGTCCGATATTAGCAAATGAAAACATGTACCGCAGACATAAAATTAAGGTTTATGATAAAGTTAGAATTTCTTTGATAAAAAAGGTATTTGCAAAAGGATTTACTCCGAAATGGAGCGAAGAAGTATTTGTTGTTGATAAAGAACTTTTCACAATACCTGTAACGTACGCGTTAAAAGATCTGGCAGGGGAACCTATTATAGGTAGTTTTTACGAACAAGAACTACAGAAAACTGAACAAGATGTTTTTATTATCGAAAAAGTGATTAGGAGAAAAGGAGATAAAAGTTTAGTCAAATGGCGTGGGTATAGCGATAAATTTAACAGTTGGATTCCAACCAAGCAGATTATGATATAATGTTATTATAAATTAATTCATTCTTTCGTTTGACAGATCTACATTTTACTGGTTTACATAACGATATTAGATACTGCTTGCGATCGTCAGAGATCGTCAATAGATTAAAAGTTTTAACAAATATGAAATCGAATTTGATATTTTTCTGTCGGCCTGAAATTCTGATGTTTAAGAAAGGCTTGATTATCTGCCAAAACAGTTGTTGCTCGGCAACGGTAAAATTAAATTTCATTATTTTTTTAGCAATGTGATACTTGACATATTTTCCAGTGGTTGTTCTGCTGTAATTTGATCTATCAATGACGGTGACTATTTTATCATCATCGTCAGACTCGTTGTTGTATAAAATATCATCTTCGCTATAATCAACAGATTTATCTATCATATCGTTAGTGATTGTAATATTGTCTGCAACTTTATGGTAAATGTTTACATCTCTTGCAGTGGTATCTTCTGTGTATAATTCAGCGAGTCGTTTCATCAAGTCCATTATTATAATATATTTTGATCTAATTTGTTATTATAAGATTTACAAAATATTATTAATCATCATATCTAAAAACAATCCTGGCATTGTATTTGATTGAAAAAGCTGATCTTGTTACTCTATCAACTACAAATTTTACTGTCATAGGATGTATATTATAATATTTCGCCGCAGCTGTAATCGATTTGAATTTCATATCCTCGTCCGTTTCGAGATTTAACGAAACAACGGAATTTGCTGGACATCTAAAATTACTACCGTTACCACCTCGTCCTTTTTTCACATTTTCCTGTTGCGTCACTAGTTCTAGATTTTCCAATTGATTGTCTTTTTTTACGTTATTGATATGACTAATTACCAGACCATCGGGTATAGATCCATGAAATACCTCGTAAACAAAACGATGAGATTTATAAGTAAATTTATTGACTAGCGTTTCTCTAACAGTTACTATGAGATACCCCATATTGCTTATAGTACCAAGAACTTTTTTTAGTTTTTCTGTTTCTAATAATACCGCGATCGTTAGCCTCGTATAAATCAAAGACCGGATGCGGCTGAAACTCATCCTATAAGGATAAGTTTTCGATATTATCATCAGTGACTTTACCATTCACATGATATACACGCTGTCCCTCTGGAATGTCTTCGCAGAACATCGTGTAAATAAAATCTTTTCTAAGCATTATAATTCTCTCGGTATTATCTCCCTTTACACTCATCTTATAACCCGCTGACGTTGCTTTGCCAACAGAATTTCTAGTTTTGATGTTAATAACCGAACCTAATGCATTTCCAGCGTATAGGTTGTACTTTGGGTGAACGTGATATACCTCTTTCTCATATGCGCTTGTTAGATTTTGTGTCATTATACTATAGTGATTTTTATATCTCCAATTGTTCTTTCAACCCTAGTGCATGCGCCATGTGCAGTAAATTTTCAATTAGAGTTATAAAAAAAATTACTATTAGTATAGCAATGTTGAAATTACGTGATATAGCCAAAAAGAGCCTTATTGGACAACCTGAAAAATTGCGACTGCTTTTACAGGTTTTGACAACATATATCGGTTTGATAATCAAATCGTACTGATAAATTTTACTGCAATAAATCTCTATCGTCTGCTACAAACAACTGTAAAGCGTGAGCTTGAAAAACACAAGGGTATAAGAATATTAGTACAATATCACGTTATATTTTCAAAACTACTTGTGACAGAAGAATCGACTAAAACGGAAACTATGGACGCTTATATCAACGCAAAATCCAGACGTGTTTTACTTGGGACTGATATTTTGTCACTATCTAATGAAATACATCAAGAAATCTGGAAAAAATAGAAGAATTTACTGAATTAGGATCGGGTTGGAAGTTTGAAATGATCAAGGAAATTTTGTTTCACACGATGAAATATTACGCATTACGCGGTAGTTCGTATATCGACCTGCCACTAAAAATAAAAAATAAACAATGCTGTATAAACGTAAAAAACGTCGATAGCAAATGTTTCCAACGAGCTGTTCTTTCTGCACTATTTACAGCAGAAAAACTTGCTGATCGTGTTGAGAAGTATATCAGTCACGTGTCAAGATTAAATTGTACTGTTATTGACTTTCCAGTGGCAGAAAATCAAATACCAAAATTTGAAAAACAATGCTTCGATTAACGTTTTCGGACTTGATGAAAATGAAAAGGTCTATCCGAGATATATTTCAGAAAAAAGCTTCACAATCGACTATCAATTTACTGTTTTATAAAAACCATTACGTTTGGATTAAAAACTTTAACGGACTAGTTGGTGGACAGTACAATAAACGAAAGAAGAAAACGTTCTTTTGTTATCGCTGTTGCACGGTTGTAATGACCATGAAAAATTACAAAATCATTTGCAGTACTGTAGTGACGTACAACGAGTAACAATGCCGTCCAAAGAAAACAGCGTGTTACAGTTTGTCCATCATAATCACAAACTAAAAATTCCTTTAGTAATATACGCTGATTTCGAACGCTTGCTTCAACCTGTACTTGGTGCAGAAAATGATCCCAACCAATCGAGTACAAGGAAAACTCAAAATCATGTTCCGTGCGGAGTAGCTTACAAGGTAGTTTGTTGTGCTGATTCGAGATTATCTAAACAAATCAAATACTATCGTGGTAAAAATCCTGCTGTCTGGCTTCTCAAGCAGTTGATTAATGAAGTTGATAATATTACTTATCGTTTAAAAAGAGTAACACCAATGATTAAATTAACACCTCAACAAGAATCTGATTACGAGCAAGCGGAAATTTGTTATATTTGTGAAAGAGCTTTTGATACTGACAACGTCAGATACAAGAAAGTACACGAGAATTGTCATTTGACTGGACAGTACCGTGGACCAGCTCATGATAGTTGTAATTTAAATTTTCATGCTCCAGATTTTATTCCGGTTATTCTTCATAATTTTCGAGGATATGATAGTCACATTATAGTAGAAGCTTTTGGTGATCCTGACGTAAAAGCTCATCTGAAACTCGATAACATCATCAAATGCATTCCAAATAATTTTGAAAAGTATATGTCAGTTACGCTAGGTAAATTGCATTTTATTGATAGCCTGCAGTTTATGGCAGCATCGTTAGATGAGCTAGTGAAAGGTTGTAGTAAATTTGATAACCTAAGAGACTCCTTTGGAGATAAATTTAATCTACTAGCTAAAAAAGGAGTTTTTCCATACGAATACCTCGACGACTGGAATAAATTTGATGAAACTTCTTTACCAGGCAAAGATAAATTTTTCTCGCAACTTAAAAATGAAAATATAACCGATGACGAGTACAGGTATGCACAAGATATCTGGAAAGAGTTTGATTGTGAGACTTTTGGTGATTATCATGATTTGTACTTGAAAACTGACGTGTTATTATTAGCAAATGTTTTTGAAAGTTTTCGTGAAGTGAGTTATAATAATTACGGACTAGATCCTAACTGGTATTATTCTGCCCCTGGGTTGTCATGGGATGCTCTGCTAAATTTTAGTAAGGTAAGGTTGGAATTACTGACAGACATCGATATGTTCAATTTTATCGAAAAAGGTATCAGAGGTGGTATTAGCGTGATAACGAAAACATATGCTGAAGCAAACAACAAGTACTTAAAAGAGTATAATCCTGAGCTTCCTTCGAAGCATATAGTTTATCTAGATTGTAATAATTTATACGGGTATTCGCTGGCAGAACCAATGCCTTTTAGCGGATTTCATTGGATCACGGCTGATCGATTTCTATCAAAGACAGAAAAAAATACCCGACTATGTTTCCTATTTCGTTGAAGTTGATCTCGATTATCCAACTTCGCTACATAAATTGTATAACGATTATCCTTTCTGTGTGGAATCGATGGTCATAGACTATAGTTTGTTATCCCAGGAACAACAAGCGTTAGCATCACCAAGACAAAATTCCATGGTCAAAAAACTAGTACCAAATTTGCTTAATAAACGTAATTATGTTTTGCATTACAAAGTTTTAAAACAAGCAGTCGATGCTGGTCTTGTGTTGAGAAAAGTTCATCGTGTACTAAAATTTAATCAGTCGCCGTGGATGAGAGGTTATATTAACTCAAACACTTCAAGAAGAGCTGTAGCAAAAACTGATTTTGAGTAAAACTTCTTTAAACTGATGAACAATTCCGTCTTTGGTAAGACAATGGAGAATATTAGGAAACGCGTAAATATCGAACTAGTTAATGATATCAATCGTAGAAACAAACGTGTGTCAGACGATGACTTTGTGAGCATGAAAATTTTTTATGAGAATCTTGTTGCGATACAAAGAAGAAAAACAAATCTAAAAATAAACAAGCCAATCTACGTTGGAGCTTCAGTGTTAGATTTATGAAAGTGGCTGATGTATGATTTTCATTATAATTTTGTTAAAAATGAATGGCCGGCCAGTAGATTATTGTTTACTGATTCACTTGTGTATGAAATCGAATGCGAGGACATCTATCAGGACATGTATAATAATCGACATCTGTTTGATCTTTCCGATTACCCACGTGACAGTAAATTTCATGACGACACAAATAAAAAGGTTTTTGGTAAGTTCAAAGATGAAATGAACTCGAGCACTATCAAATACTTTATCGGATTACGCAGCAAAATGTATGCCGTATTGTTAGACAATAATAAAATAACGAAAAAAGCAAAAGGTCTGCCTAGTGATTTTGTTAAAAAGTTTATGAAATTTGATGACTACAAGTATGCGCTTGATGGCGGTGATAGTTTTATGAGACCTATGGCAATTCGAGCGAAACGTCATAAGCTTGAAACAGATGTCATTATCAAACGTGGATTGAGTAATATTGATGATAAGCGTTATTGCGAAAATGGAGTAGATACTCTTGCACTAGGGTATTGTCATGATGATAGATCTATACTTGACATTATCTTTTTCAACTGAAATTTTATCTAAACTTAAGAAATAATGTTTGAAAATTTAACAGTGACAAATAGCTACAGTAGCAAAATCAAATATCTAATGATGGACGGCAAACCATTGATAGTTGAAATTAATAATGAAACATCAGGTATATGTTTTAGTGGAACACGTGACAAGCTAAAACTTTCACTCATCAGATTTGATGACAGCGAGTATTTCAATTATCTCGAACAATTGTATCAAAGGTTACTAGCGGAATTTAAAAACTTTCACAGTCCGATTAGCCAACAAAAATATACTAAACTTACAATTGATCTCGATCGGTCAAAGGTATATTTTATCGACAAAAAAAATATCCACTAAACAAGCCACAAATAAAAGATTTGTTGGAATCTCGTCGTTGTGTGAGTGGTCAATAGGGGTTGGGGTTTTAGGATAGAGAAAAGGGTAATTTGTATTTGTTTGGAGAGAGGGAGGGGGTATAAAATGGGTCTTTGGGCTCAAAACGGCCTTTTGTATTACTACTATAGCATCTATGCTATATAATTAAAGATAGCAATGTACAAAATGTACACTTAAAATCAAAATCAAAACTCGTGATGGTCGCGAGAAACGTAACGCACGAAGCAAAAGGTGATGCACGAAAAGTTCGACGGTCGATGGTTTGTTTAAAGTCGTGAACACAAATGAGAAAAACCATTTAGGGGTATTTAGATTAAAAACTATTAATTTGGTCATCAGTAATTACAATAAAAATATTTTTGAGTGTGTTAGGTGGACACGTATATAGACATAAGTGCATTCATACATGAGAAGAATCATTTGAGTGTGAAGTATTTGATACAATTATTTATCACATAGGAATTTTAAAAACGGACAAGGAGATACAAACTAGTGACAAAATCATTTAAACATTACGTATGTGATAAAATGTGTTGTCACCTTTGAAATCTGCATATCCACATGAATATGCATACTGGAGAAAAGACATTTGAGTACGAAGTATGTGGTAAAGTGTTTAGTAAGAAAGGAAATCTTTTAATGCATATGAAGACACATACTGGAAAAAAGCAATTTAAGTGTGAAGTATGTGGTAAAGTGTTTACTTGCAAGTCAAGTTTGAAGAGGCACATGATGACACATACTGGAGAAAAGCCGTATAAATGTGAAATATGTGATAAAGAGTTTAATCAGAACACAAATCTACTAACGCACATGAGGACACATACTGGAGAAAAGCCATATAAATGTGAAATATGTGATAAACAGTTTAATCAGAACTCAAATCTACTAACGCACATGAGGACACATACTGGAGAAAAGCCATATAAATGTGAAATATGTGATAAAGGGTTTAATCAGAACGTACATCTACTAACGCACATGAGGATACATTCTTGAGAAAAGCCATATGAATGTAAAATATGTCATAAAGAGTTTATTCAGAAAGGAAATCTACTAGCTCACATGAGGACACGTTCTTGAAAAAAGCCATTTAAGTGTGAAGAATGTCATAAAGTGTTTAGTAAGACAGAAAATCTATTAGTGCACATGAGGACACATACTGGAGAAAATCCATTTATGTGCGAAGCATGGCAAAATGTATAGAAAGAGACACAATCTTATAATGCACATGAGAAAACATACCAAAGAATAGCCATATAAATGTGAAATATGTGATAAGCTAAACAAGGTACGGCATATTCGATGTTATATATATGTCAACAGTAAAAATTGATTGTAAACGGTTTTGATCAAAGAAGGTTTATTTTCTGTATTAAGTTCATTATATACATGAGTTTCAGATACAATTAATGAATTCTAAGGACAACGGAATCAGAAACAAATCATCATGTTTCCTTAATATTTTGTCAATTTCATCTTTTAGAAGCAAAGTGCTGTATACAACCGTCCATTAATAAAATGATAATTATTGATTGTAAATGGTTTCGATCAAAGAACTTTTATTTTCTGTATTAAGATCATTTTACACATGAATACCAGATACAAATAATGAATTCTAAAGACTACTAAAGGACAAACAAATCATCATGTTTCCTTAACATTTTTGTCAACTTCATCTTTTAGAAACATAGAGATGTATATAACCGTACATTCATTTTGTTCTTAAACTTAAACTTCTGTACGGCAGATTTAGAATCAAAATCCATTATTCGTTGCAAGAATCTCTCAAGCATTATTGCAATTATAAGACTACGCCCATTTTACTCGCTGGAGTAGGAAAGTGTTGCTGTATATGGCTCACACATATTTGATGCTGACGATAATTGGGATAGAAGCTAGTATTCCCACCAATGAATGGAACAGTCCCATAATCTTGGTACTATTTTTCTAAATGTGGCATTTAAATTAAATGCAAATGTTTCAACAACACTGAAATATTTTAAATGCTTTTGGATTTAAAGTGTGCTTAGTGTTTATCAACACAACGTATGTGTGCAGTCGTGCTTTTAATTAGACATCTGCTCAAAATGATCATTATGTGCTGGCAGTTAATTATCATGTAGATTAATCTACTTATCTATAAAAATTCCACTTTACAGCCTCTAAAACAGAGCTCGATAATCCGCAAACTACTCGACTATCACTTGATGTTTAGAAATAGATCAACTCATAGAGAAATTTGCTGACATGAAGATCCATATACTGAAAACATGACTAATGGAAATCTCGTGCATCATGATTAAAAGTATGCATACTTTTTCAGACATTACCATTCTGGAGAACCCAACCTGCAATTGATCGTGGTTTTTGTCAACTCCAGTAGTTGTGTATGTGTAAAATTTCAACATCGTTAGAATTTCGTTTGTAAACGAAATGCTAGACACACTCATTTAAAATTAAACACATTTACATCTCAACATTCAACTCTGACAGGAATGTTTTGAGTGAAATAAAAGTTATAAGTTTTGACCAATGTACATATTGCTCTGTTACTGACAGACGTCTGTGCTAAAATTATCAGGCAATATCATATGACCAGTTATGTGGGATGTGTGTAAAGGATATTTGTGTGCAAAGATGTAGCATGGTGTCGAAAATGGTCGATGTTCCTGCATTGCTTAATAAATTGTGTTTTCGTATAATCTGAGAACGCAAACAATGAAAATGTATATCGTTATAGTATCAAAGAAAGGGTATACATCCTTATAAAATTAAATATGCAAGTGTGTTCACAACTCTTTTTCTCTTGTATTACCATTTAGTTTGTCATTGCTTTTGTTTATTTATAAATGAAAATATAATCTGTAAATATACTGTACATTAATATTTTATGGCATGAAATTATCTATTTAAAACTCTACATTCCTCATATCAAGAACCGTGCTTCATAAAATATCATGCAGATGAATTTTTTATTTGTATGGCATGACATTTTTACACAATAAACTGTACTTTTTAAAAGAAGATTCGAATGTATTATGAAATAAAGAAACTATGAGCTTTTCTACATTTTAATGTGGTGCAACATAATTTGCTCTTTTTAATATGGATCATGCCATGCATTATGCATCTTTTAAAATGCACCTTCATTGAAGCACGTACTGCATTTGTTTTAAAGAATAAACAATCTTTGAATGTCACGTCTGTCTTTTGTGTTCTCCGAATTGTCAACAGCTATGACTGCATTTTTCTCTTCTAAGCTCCCAGAATTTTGCGTCACTCTATTTTCAGCATTCCTTTGCCATATTACCGGGCCATGTGTTGCAGGTAAAACCAAACGTGTCGAATGTTATTGTGAACACAAATTGCATTTGTTCTATTACCCACCTGTATATTTTCTCATGCTATGAAAAGTAGAAATTGGCTTATGCTATAATTTCAGAAGGTTATGGAGAATATATTTCACTGGAAGAAGGCATTGCTCACGAAGATCATGTGATCATATCTGACTCTTGTGTTTACGATCTCCGTTGACATGTCAGGAGAAAATGAAGAAGAAATCACAGTTGATTTCCATGAAAAGGATTTCAGTGTAATGCCAGAATGATTTACATTACACGTACGTTATTTCATACAAGTAAAGCACATCACACCATCACTCTCAATGTGAATTATGTGGTCCTGTTTTAATGTCCAAGAGATAGATCTAAAGTGCAAGTGCTAGCCAAACGGTTAGAGATTCCTTGACCGAATTATACATGCATTGATGCTTATCAAGCACTTCGTGAGCATCAATTGAACACCTACCAACCAAGATATCTTTGGAGTATCAATTGAAAACCTATAAACCCCGATAACCGTGGCGTATCAATTGAAAACATACCAATCCAGATCTTCTGCTTTTGCCTCTGCTGCTGTAGACACAAAGGTTGTCTCTTCTAAGACCAAAGTACAATTAGAAGGTGCGCAACGACGTTTATTGAATATAGCAATACAAATGCCAAATTCCCGTCTCTGTCTCTGCTTCATTTGTGACAGCAACTCTCTATACATAATATTTGCCGTAGTCCAAATGTCTATTGTTAATAAAAAGGTATGGCTTTAGTTTTTAAACTTGCATTCTCCACTTTGTGTCACGAAAATAACACATTCTATCAGATACCTGCCATTTTTACATCCACCACCAACTTGTGTAACTTTCATTGAAAATCAAATTTCAAACACACAAATTCACTAGCTTGACAACAGCTACCACTAAATATTGCTCTCTCTCTCTCTCTCTCTCTCTCTCTCTCTCTCTCTCTCTCTCTCTCTCTCTCTCTCTCTCTCTCTGAATATATGTAAAAATGTCTGATACAATTATTTTTTAAAGTTAAAAACGCGAACCAATAAATATTGCAGGCTCAGTATTTAATGTACCAAGGAAAAAATGATTGCAAATGTATATTCTATACTGCAATTGTCAGATTTCAAACACACAAATTCACTAGCTTGAAAACAGCTACCACTAAATATTGCTCTCTCTCTCTCTCTCAATCTCTCTCTCTCTCTCACTCTGAATATATGTAAAAATGTCTGATACAATTATTTGTTAAAGTTAAAAACGCGAACCAATAAATATTGCAGGCTCAGTATTTAATGTGCCAAGGAAAAATTATTGCAAATGTATATTCTATACTACAATTGTCAGAGGTCAAACACTGTCTCAGGCGCAGCAATGGTCAGTACGAAAAGAAGATTGTTGGTTCTTCTGCAATGCAATTGTCAATACGTTGTCAGATTGCTAATCTGCATACTGGAACAAAACAAATCATCACACACAACAAATGAGTTTATTTCGCTAGCAAATATTTTTTTTCGTCATGGAATGGCCCCGAGATTTCTAAAACACTCACTGTTACGAACCATTGCTATTGCTCCTCTGTTTCAGGCTCAACAATTGTGGGTACGTAACGAAGATTGCCAGCAAATTATCGTGGGTCGTTCGGGATTTTCAGGATTTTCCCTGCTTCTTCCTCCATATTTTATTCTGACCACCAAGTATAGCCTTGTTATGCTGAAAATTGGCGTTAAATCCTATCATAACAACAAAAATACCGCCTTAGCCTCAAATCAGCTTCAGTTGATCTTAACACAATGACAAATTTAGATGAGGATTTATATGCCTAAACCTTCTGTCTTGCCGATTTACAAAACAAGACAGCTAAGGCACAACCAATGATACAGTATGTGATCAATGCAATTGTGTCAATTATGGGTCAAAATTTATAACGGAATATTTGAATATAATATGTTGTGAGAGTTTTATATCTAAGTTTTCAAATAAAGGATTGTAGCAGACTCTGTACTCAGTTCAATCTTGTGACATTTTACAAAATAGGTTAGATCTTTTCATATCGGTGTGGCATTTAAAGATGGGTAATGTGTGATGTGTGGTTGATATACGTAACGAATGGTGCCATACAAATGTATGCGAATTTATTTTTTAAAGGGTTCAACAAAATATTATTGGTTCGTCGTAACGTCTCTCTCTCTCTCTCTCTCTCTCTCTCTCTCTCTCTCTCTCTCTCTCTCTCTCTCTCTCTCTCTCTCTCATAAACACATGCGCTCACATATTTTTATTAATGATTTATTTAGATCACAATCATAGAGGCATATGTTCACGTTTTACGATTCGTCTCAAAACATTTGGCTGTATTTACTGGAAAAGCTACTCTTGTTTTCCAGCTGTTTTCGAACACTTGCACATCTAAAAAATTGCAGAATTATTTCTAAAGACAAATTCGTATGTGTGTGTGAATGCGAGCGAGCGCGTGATTGTGTGTGTGTGTGTGTGTGTTTGTTTGCGGAAAGGCCTTTCTATACCGACCGTCCTATGATAGAGTAGCAACTTCATACGTTCAAAATGTCCAGGTGCGAAACATATTGTCAGTTTCCTAACGCTGGTGATAATAGTGCACTTATGGAATTTTGTAACATTTCTTGTAAGAGTCTCCTGCGGGTGCAGCTGAAAATGACATTTTAACATTTGGGACATAAAGCGCATGTTACAGTAGTCATTCGAAAATGTTTATAACAATCCGATGTAAAGAAAAAAGATAATGAAAAGAAATTGCCAGTTAATATTTCTAACAAATTTTTATCCTTGTCTCCTTAAACTCGTAACAATGTTAAAAAAACTTAAATTATCTTTGTCCGCGAAATAGTATCGCATAATAGAAAAAAATGAATTGGTGTCCAACATTTGGGTCTTTTACCCTCTCTCTCTTTCTCTCTCTCTCTCTCTCTCTCTCTCTCTCTCTCTCTCTCTCTCTCTCTCTCTCTCTCTCTCTCTCTCTCTCTCTCTCTCTCAGTTAAATCTTTCTCAACATTCAACATACATGAGTCAAGTTAGAGTTGAAATTTACGTAGAAGTCACTTCATAGGGATGGATAGAACACATTGAAGCTAAACATGGAGAAGTGGCAGGAAAGTCTCTCTCTCTCTCTCTCTCTCTCAAAATATGCACCGCTTTTTTATGTCAATAATAATAATAATAATAATAATAATAATAATAATAATAATAATAATAATAATAATAATAATAATAATAATAATAATAACGTTTGACGATATGTAGGTCCCATTCCTTAGGAGACCCATAAATATGTTACCACCTTTAGAGCAAGATCATAGATTTTTTTACTGTGTTTATGTGATATAAATGTTCAGAATTGTTAGCCAGTGTTTAAATTCATGTTTATATGTATTTATTTTGTCAGGAACATTAACGTGAAAACAAGTCATGATAAATTTACATCTTGTTTTGTGTACCTTATTGTCATATATTTTCTTTAACGCAGAAGCGAGATGTGCATCAATTGCAAAAAAAACCACTTTATTAAATTATAGAACAACAATACTCAAAAATTGTTTATATTTGTGTATCTATATGTCTACATATAAAATGTACAACCCCTCATTCCTCTCATGATTGTTAATATATGGTATATTTGTATGAGGGTATATTAGCGTGTACATACACACTCTTACCATTGTCATGCTGTTGTCGCTGTAATGATATTTAATGTATTTTTTATATAACAAGATAAGCTATACACTGCGACTAAGATAAATGGTGCAAGATGAATTCAGGAAATGCCCGGAAAGAACCACCAACTCACTGAATCTACTGAACAAGTTCCTGCAAGAAACCCCATTGACCGAGCCCGATTCAAAAACCCACACAGAAATAATTGCGATGGTAATGATCCATAACGGTGAGTGCTTTAGACCGATCTTCATCTCCGGTCCATTTCTACCATTATGTGATGCTATGTTGGTATCTATGTCGTGCAGGTGGTGGTGGACTGTAAACGTTACCATTGCATTTTAAAGGGATTGGTATAAAATGCAGTTTATATTGCCAAAACATAAAATCTTATTCCCATTAAAATTAAATTGATTTCAATGTTCAGTAAGTTCTATAAGGTTGCACATTCTACAATATTCAGTTACAAACACACAGATAAATATATATTTACGAGAAAGAGGTCAAACGTTTGATAATCCGATGACACGATAATCCAAAGGCGTCATCTTTGGCTGACTAACCAGTTGCCGGAACAAAAGGCGATGTAACATATTTTGTCCTTTACAGGCAAAACACAGAGCTAGATAATACGCCATTGTTGTCTATAGACTGGCCTTCTCTTGCAGTTCGAACCAAATAACTACACTCGTGGCCAAAGTGACACCTGCTCAGAAGGGGACCAGAGATGCATCTCTCTCTCTCTCTCTCTCTCTCTCTCTCTCTCTCTCTCTCTCTCTCTCTCTCTCTCTCTCTCTCTCTCTCTCTCTCTCTCTCTCTCTCTGATAGAAACAATCAAGACATCTAATTACAACAATCTCAAACATCAAACAACATAACAAGAACAACTAGCAAACAATATCAATATTTAAAAAGAAGGTGCTGAATTCTAAAAAGGGTGTTTTTCAATATTAATCGAAAATTGGTTGCTTTGACTGTATGGTATGTGTTGGAATTTTATCTAATCATTTTCACCTTACCATTAGTTTGAAACTATACATTCATATACTCAGCTTTCTAGAAAAGAACGATGCGAATCTTAATTGCCAAATTAATGTGCTTTTAATCATTTGTTTTACTCAGTCGCTGCAAACTAACTGTTAAAATTCTCTTTACATCTTCTCTTGTGACAGAGTAAGGGTACAGCGGAGATTCTATAAGAATGTCCTACATCTGTGCTTGGTAGAATGTTTGTACGCAAGTCGGTATATGTTCCTGTGTAATTGTAATATACAAACTCTAGTATTACAATGTGTTAATATGTAGTTATTTGTATGTAATCTCCTACGTCTTTCTTTGGATGATTACCATATCTGTCAAGAAGCGTGCGTGGGATTGTATATATGGTGTGTTGAATTGGAGTAAAAATATCCAAGGAAATTCAGAAACTCGATGCACATATATATCTGCTCGATAGGCCAATGTGTTGATAGATTTATTTTATCTGAACCTTGGCAGAGAAAATTCTCTGCTGTCGGTAATATTCTTACTATGGTAGTGCATTGATCAAGCTCCTTATGGGTAACCTTAACCTCTTCCTCTGAGACGTCAGCGCAAAGAACTGAAATACCTTGTCCGATACGGTATAAGGTAAAACATGTATGTTGTGCTCTTGTCCTCCGCAAGAAGTAGTTTAGTGTGAAAGATGTAATAAACGTTCCAAAGTTCGTATCAAACTATATCAAATGAAAATGCATATTGCTGGATAAGTATTTTAGTTTGAAAGATGTAATAAACGTTCCACAGTTCATATGAAACTATGCATATGGGGACACAATCTGGATAAAGTTTAAAATTATGTTTTAAAAGATTTACAAACAGTGGAACTCTAAAATCTCGGAATTAGTACATGAGGACACATACTGGTGAATACAACATTGCATCGTGAAGTGCACCATGAACGTTTTTGAGATACTTCAAGACTCAAGAAGCTTGGAAAGTATACATTAGTACATATGGAATAGTAGGCTACCTGAATAACTTAAAGGACACTTGCGTATCACAAGCATCACTTAGAATACAAGGGAAATTGAACAAAAGTCAATAAATTAAAGATAAGTACTGTAGGACACTATTGATAGTGTAAAGAGGATGGTAATGTGAAACAAATGAACGTGTGATTTACTCTTAAAATTGTTGTACAAATATGCTGTGTCAGGTGGTGTAGCATGTTGTTTAATTTGCTAAACAAACACTCCCTTACATATTTCCATGCAAACTTGTCTACTCGCACACCTCTCAGGTGGCTTGACACCAAGGGAAAACACGATATCAAAAGATTATTAAAATAGAAATTAAGCAAACTAAAACTGTCATAAGCCTAAGGCATAGAAAATAACGTTCAATCTCAGGTCAGTCATTCTCTAGTTTATGCACAAACACCATCCTCCTTGTAATCATGTTCTCAAGAGTTCGTTTCAGTTACATGTATATTATTTTGCAATTTGGAGTTCAGGACACTTTCCGTAGATTCCCATCCTTAAAAATGGAAGACTCAATAACAATATGGTCTTTTCCTTGGAATAAATAAAACCATGCTGCATGCAATGTTTGCTCACAGGTTATGTGCATTCATTGTTAAATATGTATAATCTTATGAAAAACGAATGAGGAACAAAGTCAACCGTAAAATAAGATAATTGTGACTGTTATGATCAGAGAAGAGATAAGTCTATTTTCTATATTAATATATTTATTACTGTAGATTTTTTAAAGGTCATCGGCAATACTCCAACACTTTTCTTTTACATCAGATTTGTAATATATAATTAAAAGTAGTTATACTTGCAAAAATGAATAAACAATTATCAAGTGTGTAGAAGAAATAACAATTTAATAACATGAAATATAAGTATACAACGATACCCTTAAAAGATAAAGTCAGTTATCGGAGTTGGTTTGCATTGTAAAGCACTAACCTTTGCATCTGATATCCTATCGGTAAGTTTAAGCAATGGAGGTTATTGATGGATGCTCGTTTTATTTTTTAATCAACGTGGCTTCTATTCGTCTGTCATATGTGGTCATAATTTATGCTTTCAGGGCTAATAGCAAATACAACAATAAATTGCTTTAATACTACTTTTGTAACTCAAGCTAGCGAAACGATTATCATTTTGCATTCACAGTGAATGTATATTCAAATAATGATTTTTATTTGTGGGATACCGTCTTATAGTTAACTTGGACATAATACATTGTTGATCAGATCGAACCTTGCAACTTATCAGTCATGAACGGCACGTGCATTGAACCAGGAGGGTGATATTTCTGGCTTTTTTGCGATTTTGCTATTTGACATAAGCGATACACACTAACATAAAAAAGTATAAGCATGCCGGTATCCCTCCACTCTCTCTCTCTCTCTCTCTCTCTCTCTCTCTCTCTCTCTCTCTCTCTCTCTCTCTCTCTCTCTCTCTGCTACAAACAAACATCATACATACATACATACATACATACATACATACATACATACATACATACATACATACATACATACATACATACATACATACATACATACATACATACATACATACATACATACATACATACATACTTACACACATACTTACATACATACATACATACATACATACATACATACATACATACATACATACATACATACATACATACATACATACATACATACATACATACATACATACATACATACATACATACATACATACATACATACATACATACATACATACATACATACATACATACATACATACATACATACATACATACATACATACATACTCACGGAGTTTAGTGGTTAGATTTAATTTTGAACAAAATGAACAAATGATAACAATCCAAAGTTAGATTCTTTCATTTCATTTTCAAGTAAATGTTTGCTTATCAATTTTATTGTACCATGCAGGGAAGGGGGGAGGGGGATACAAATTCAACACAAAATTATTTCCTTTCTTATTTGCATGGAATAATGGAGCAAGCATGATTAACGATATTGAGTAGAAATGATAATCTTTCAATTTACGCGTGCACATTAAGACAACTTGAAAAATAAAAAAGACAACAATAAAATTAACACTTAAGAGCTTCATATTACAGCAACTAAACACTGACAAAATGCTCAGCATTATTCTCTCTCTCTCTCTCTCTCTCTCTCTCTCTCTCTCTCTCTCTCTCTCTCTCTCTCTCTCTCTCTTGCTTTTGTCAATTACTATGTACTATTTCCAGCAGTGTTACAACCTGAAGCCTAAATTAAATATATTTGTTATAATACCATATGTACACTACCCTTAGAAAAATGCATCCGTACCCTTCAGAATAGTATATGCTAAGTATTATTGTTTTATCAATCAACATTCATAATTTGACCAGACGATTTAAACTGAGAATGTCGTTCTCCAAATGTATATATCTTAGTATTACAAAATGTATATGAATATTATAAATAGAACGAGCAAGATATTTCAGTTTGTCTTTAATCTCTCATATGTACAGGTTACGAAGCATGAATATTTTTATAAAAGAATACGTTGATAATTTAGCTTGTTTAAATTATTTTTTTAAGACCTATCTTACATAGTGTCTACTTGTTCGAAGAAAAATAATTTATTCAAACTATTGATACGTTGGTTCTAATTGTCTTTCGAGTTGAGCCAAATTGTCTTAAGTTCGGACCAATTTGATCCGAATTGTCTTGGGCCGAAATTTCTTGGGACCGAATTGACTATAATCTGGAATAAAGGATACAACTTTCCCATCCCACACCCTATTCGATCCCACAGATTCAATCCAATTTTTTCTGTTAAACATGGTTTATTGGAAAAAGAAAAAACCCTTTTGTGCCATAATCGTTATTTTGGTTATATCCATATGTAACACAGTGCACCATATTTGCTGTACAAAAGCACGATAGTAAGATATACCACATAGACATGTATGTGGGAAAATTAAATACTTGAATAGCTAGGTTGCATACAAGGGATAAATCTACATCATACCCGTGTTTGGCACGCGGATACTACCAAGTGTTTACGGAGAATGCGAAATAATTTATTTTCAGTTGGAAAAGCGATTTTTTAAGTCTTAATTAGAAATATTAATGGTGTGCATACATAACAACTGTGTTTCGTTCATGTCTATAATATTACACGTTTATTACATATACTAACCAAGTGATCTTAAAAATAAATGGTCAAGATGATGGAAGAAGAACTTTGTAACAGTTGCTGGTTTTAAACATTTATGACTATTTGCCTTGATATGATTGTATGTTATGAGTTCTCTCTCACAAGCCACTCACATCACCAGTATAGATGAAAGCAGTAAAACGTAAGGACTAACAGCAAACTTCATAAACAAGGCTGGATGCATAAATGCAAATAGCTAGTAATATTCCATTGTTGTTTTTATCATGCATCCCATGGAAATGTCATCTTCCATGACTCATTCCAGAAATCTCACAATCCCTTTGACGTTCTGTTTTTTTTTTATCAAAACAAGATTCATTAACAGTTTTAAATTAGCCAGTCTTGTGAGAATCAGACTCATTTGCATTTTTACTCTTGGTACCAGAGAAAGTATGCAATTAGAAGACTATAATATGATAATTGTTGAGGGAAATGAATGTTTAGCTGTACATGACTGACGAAAATCGTCTGATTTTGATGATGATTGGCATGCGAGCATGTATTCAACCAACAGAAAAAGAAGTCCCAGAATCTCGGAACTATCTTTTCTAAGAGTTAGATATAATAACATTAAAGTGCATCAGCCATCATTCAAAGATTTACATACAATTGGATTGGCGGTGTGCTTAGTGCTTATCAACACAACGAATTCTTGCACTCGTGCTTGTAATTAGACATCTGATCATAATGATCATTAGTGTTGACAGATGATTATCGGATAGATTTATCTCCTAGTATGATGTGATCCACCTCTAGGCTCTATAACTATGCTTGATAGCTCACTCGCTATTCGATTCTATTTTTGTATTTAGAAATGGATCCATTAAAAGAGAACTTTGTGGACAAGAAAACCCATGTAAAGAATACTTGACTATTGGAAATATCGTTTGTCCAGATCAACAGCATGCATACTTTGTCACAGACGTCAACATTCTGGAGAATCCTGCCTGCAATAAAAAGTGTTTTTGTCATCTTCTTTAGCTTTGTGTAAGCTTCTTTGGAGTTGATTGGGTAAAAAAGAATTGCAGAAAAACTCATTTGCATACCTGAATTAAACCTCTACTGCAGTGCCTTGAGTGAAACCACAAATTGTAAAAGTAATTCAGACCAGCGTACAGATTGCTCTATTACGGACGCAAAACTGTGCTAAAATATTGGGAATTATCATAGGAGCATGTATATGTGAAGTTGGTGAACGATATTTTAGGTGACGGGTGTAACATCGTGAAGTAAATGTTCTGATTCTCTGACATTACTAGGTGCTTTTTCAAATAATCTGAGAACACAAACAAAGAAAATGTTTTTCGACAAACCGTTGACATCAGGGTCTTGACTCGCCATCAGAAGGAAAACGAAATTTATCTCATTCTTATATCAACATTAGGGTAAGCACCCTTATAAAAAAATATGCAAATGAATTCACAAATATTTTTTCCATGTACTACCATTCAGAATGGCGTATGTTCTTGCTTAGAGATAAACGAAACTAAGAACTGTAATTATGTTGTACATGAATGTTTCTTATTAGCATGAAATTCTCATTTTTAAATCTACTTTCCTCTCACCAAGAACTGTTTTATAAAATTTTTTTAATATGTTGCAGATGACATTTATTTTATTTTTGAAATGATATTATGCTACAAAAAAAAAACTGTACTCCTAAAATATAAATTTGATGTTGTATGAAAGAATCCATGTGCTGTTTTATCACATTTATAAATATTGTAACACAAATGTGTATCTTTCCATCGTGTATAGAATACGCCATGATATTGGTATCTTTTGTAATGCACTTTCATTGTAGAAAGCACTATATTTGTTTCATTTTACATGTATTACACCTTGACTTATTAAACATGAATAAAATGTGAAATATCAGATGTTCCTTTGGTGCTCTTGTCCGAATTCTCAACATCTATGGCTGCATCCTTCTCTTTATCTGCTCTCAAAGTGATTGAAAAAAAACTTAGATCATCAAAGTTGGGAGGCACTGTGTCTGCAATATCCCTTTCACATGTTGATTACTGCACCATGTGTGTCTGCAATATCCCTTTTACATGTTGATTACTGCACCATGTGTGTCTGCAATAACCCTTTGACATGTTGATTACTGGAAGTCATTCCTCGCGAAGATGATGGGGTCATATCGGTCTTGAATCAAACACAATTAATGATATTAGCGGACATTTTAGGAGAAGACAAAAAAAGACATCTGTTTAGTTTACATGACAAGGGCGTCATTGTAATCCTAGTATTTACATTATACAAACGTTATTTCATTCAAGTAAAGCACATCACACCATCAGTCTCAACGTGCATTATGAAAGAAGCAGAACAGCACACTGAATGGAATTCTACCTTCTCGTTAGCCAAAAGAAAATAAGTTATAAATAAATGCAGTATGTCATTTTCTTTGAAACGACGAGAGGTGAGTACTCCATTCAACGGGATTTGACTTGGATTTTAAGCGGTCATCACATCTGGTCAAATCTGAGAAGTAACCATCTCTGGATTATATGATAAATGGAACGTATCCTTGTTCAAAGCAACTAAAGTGACTTAAAACATTTCCCTATTGTACTTCATTGGACCAAATTACTCCGCATCCTCCACTCATAATATTTGTTAAATACATGCCAATAATGAATCAATCTGCACACATTTTGCATTATTATTAAATATTGTACACACTTATATCATAATAGAAACGACGACAAATGCCGTGACTCCACAGCAACTATCAACTAGATTAGAATAATATGAAAAAAGAACTCCAGAAGTCTATGTCCATTATAGGGTATATGAATTGACACCGGAGCAAAAGTATGCATACTTTTAAAATAGGATATTTGAAAATTGCACAGTGCAAGTCGCTCTGTGAAATTTGTGTCAGTGAAATAGACCTGTTTCTACAAATCCAGTAACAATCGAGTTGTACAGGTTATCATGCATATTTCTATCCATTGTAGAGAGATTAGGTTAAGCTGCAAAAGATAAATTTTCGCAACGTACAACGGCCAAAAAAACTTCAAATTTTGGGGAGAAGACACTCCTTTTGGACAAAACAGGGCTAAGTGGGAGCTAAACAGTGAGAACATACATACATACATGCATACATACGTACATACATACATACATACATACATACATACATACATACATACATACATACATACATACATACATACATACATACATACATACATACATACATACATACATACATACATACATACAGGGGCCCCGAGTGGCCGAGTGGTCTAAAGCGCTGTCCGTTACGGATCACTACCATCTCACCTCTGTCTGCGTGGGTTCGAGTCTAGGATTCGGCGAATGTGGATATGTGAGAAAGCTTGCCAGTAGCTTCTCGTAGGTCGGTGGTTCTTTCCGGTGATTTCCCGGTTTCTTCCTCCACCAGTAATACTGGCCGCAATGAATAGCCTATCGTGTGCTGAAAAATGGCGTTAAGCCCAACAATAACATAACATAACATACATACATACATACATACATACATACATACATACATACATACATACATACATACATACATACATTATGTACCTTGGAGGGGGCCCTGACTGGCCGAGTCGTCTAAAGCGCTGTTCGTTACGGATCACTGCCATCTCAACTCTGTCTGCGTGGGTTCGAGTCTAGGATTCGGCGAATGTGGATATGTGAGAAAGCTTGCCAGTAGCTTCTCGTGGGTCGGTGTTTTTCCAACGGTTTTATCTGTTTTTTCCTCCATCATATTAATTCTGGCCGCCATGAATAGCCTATAGTGTGCTGAAAAATGGCGTTAAGCACAAGAACAACAACAACAACAACAACAACAACTTTTGAGACAGTAATGCACGTAAGGTGAAGTTGTTTGCATTTAAAACATACACAGCGGAGAGGATGGATATTGTACTTTCGGAAATAATAAATTATCTTAGCACACTGCTAACTGCAATGTATGTTCCATTCTGCTCCAAAAATCAACCTGAATTCGTCTACAGTACACTATTTTGGCAGTTATTAAAATATGTAGAATGAATTTTGCCAGACTAGACAATACCAACTTTTGAAAGCGAAATCAGTGAATTACCAAATATATAAAATATAAAAACGTTATAGGCTCTTTTTTCTACAATTTAACTCTGAAGTTCAGGAAGTGATCATGAGCAAGTAGAGCTAGCACTTCTTTGATAGGTGCACAAAGTCTCATTTATATAGCCAGTATTACTAGTGAGGAAAAACAGGAAAATTGTTTTTCTTTACAATTCATTCCCTATGCTAAATACGAACCTGTTGAGCGCTACCTTCAAGCAAATAAATAAAAATGTATGCAATAGTTTTTCTTATTGTCATATTTTTATATATGATGTTCGGAATACAATGGTACCTTGACATTAATTGTATTCATGAAATTAAATTAATGATACATATTTTGCCCTAGCTTACATAATTTGCCATGAGGCATGTTTGTGTGAGTAGTGACATTATATATGGGGAATTTAGAAGTCTTATAATATAAGAATAATTCAACTAAAATTGAAAACTGTTGCATTCAAGAAAATAAATATATAATGGAAATGTTTCTTTTCTGGCGTAAGGCCAAGCTGTATACTCTATAACCCATAATACACTCATCAATCAAATACCAAAATAAAGAGAATTAAAGATTCTTTCACGAACGGTATGGTTAAAAAACAAACTTAACCTCACTGCATTTTTTTAAAATTCCACAACAAAATATTTTCCCATATGTTTGTAACCTACATGACTAATTGTTTGGGCAAAATCATCTATCACGTAGTATATACAGTTTGCTTTCATTGAATTATTTATTTTTCTAAATCTACTTGCTAAATTTTATCTGAAAACATGCAATCTAATGAAGTAATATATCATGGACATACGATGTCTGTAGTAGTAGACGAAAAGGCTGGTTTGAGCTCAAGACCCTTTTTTAAGACCCCTGTTACCTGCTAACAAATACAAAATTACCACTTGTCTCTGTCCTAAAAATCCCAATCCTAAATCATATACACATAAATTTTAAAAGCAGATCCTAGCCCATAACATTTATATCTTACTTGGTAACATCTGTTACCTAATCAATATCATCTATAGAGTAGTGAAGTTTTAAAAATCCAACCCCTACACAAAATTCAAAGTCACATTTTCTATAACTACACAAAAACTGGTCAAGTGGCAAATGTTTATTTTTTAAGGAAAAGGAGGATGTGAGCACAAAGATCTTTTTTATCACACCCTCCAAACCTTCAAACAAATACAAATTACCTCTATGAGAGACCCTAAAACCCCAACCCCTACACTAAATCCAGTCGATAACTATACAAAATACCGAGGTAATTTAATCAATAATCACGCTGAGAGAGCCAAGCTATAACACCTGTTGTAAAATGCCTAGGTAACGTAATCAATAATTGCGCTAAGACCTAAGTTATGTAACAGATGTTGCCATCGTTAATAATTCTATGGAGACCGAGCTAGATAAAATATTGTATACGGCATAAGGAGATCACGTGATTAGAAGGAATGTTCTCGAATAAGGAAATACTGTAATGCTCATGCGTGATCGGAAGTTTATGGAACATGAAATAATATAATGCACATGTGCAAATGCCTGTGCATAAATGGCAGGTACACGTCTAATCACGCAGTTTGAGGGAACGTTTCATTAGATAACAGCCACACGGAGCGGACATTTACAAGGCGAAAGGGTAAGTACATTATTTATATTCATCACCAATGATTAATGTTTCAACTGTTGACATTAAAAAATACTTCATTATCACGAAGATAGAGACTAAACTTTACTTTACCGCTCACACAGCGACGAGATTCCAACAAATCTTGTATTTGTGGCATGTTTAGAGGATATGTTTTGTCGCTAAAATACACTTTTGACCGATCGAGATCAATTGTAAGTTTAGTATGTTTTGTTGGCTAATCGGACTATGAAAGTTTTTAAATTCCGCTAGTAACCTTTGAAATAAATGTTCGAGGTAATTAAAATACTCGCTGTGATCAGATCTAATGAGCGAAAGTTTTAGCTTATCTCGTGTTCCATTAAAACATATACCTGATGTTTCATTATTAATTTCAACTGTCAATTGTTTGGCGTCCATCATTAAGTATTTGATCTTGCTACTGTATCTATTTGTCACTGTCAAATTTTCAAACATTATTTCTTAAGTTTAGATAAAATATCGGTCGGAAAAGATAATGTTGAGTATACATCTATCATCATGGCAATACCCAAGTGCAAGTGTATCTACACCATTTTCGCAATAAGATTTGTCATCAAAATTACTCAATTCACGTTGAATAATAACATCTGTTTCAAGTTTATGATGATTATTCCGATTTGCCATAGCTCGTATAAAACTAACACCGCCATCAAGCGCATACTTGTAGTCATCAAATTTCATAAACTTTTTAACAAAATCTCGACGCAGACCTTTAGCTTTTTTAGTTATTTTATTATTGTCTAAAAATACGGCATACATTTTGCTGCGTAATCAGATAAAACTTTTGATAGCGCTCGAGTTCATTTCATCTCTAAACTTACCAATAACCATTTTATTTGTGTCGCCATGAAATTTACTGTCACGGGGATAATCGGAAAGTTCAAACAAATGCCGATTATTATACATGTCCTGATAGATGTCCTCACATTAAATTTCATATACGAGCGAATCAGTATCAGTAAACAATAATCTACTGGCAGGCCATTGATTTTTAACAAAAGTGTAATGAAAATCGTACATCAGTCACTTTGATAAATCTAACACTGAAGCTCCAACATAGATCGGCTTGTTTAGTTTTAGATTTGCTTTTCTTTTTTGTATCGCAACAAGATTCTCATTAAAAATTTTCATGCTAACAAAATCATCGTCTGACACAAGATTGTATCTACGACTGATATCATTAACTAGTTCGATATTTACGCGTTTCCTAATATTCTCCATCGTCTTATCAAAAACGGAATTGTTCATCAGTTTGAAGAAGTTTTTCTCAAAATCAGTTTTTGCTACAGCTCTTCCTGAAGTCTTCGAGTTAATATAACCTCTCATACAAGGCGACTGGTTAAATTTTAATACACGATGAACTTTTCTCAACACGAGGCCAGCATCGACTGCTTGTTTTAAAACTTTGTAATCCAAAACATAATTACGTTTATTCAGCAAATTTGGTACTTGTGTTTTGACTATAGAATTTTGTCTTGGTAATGCTGACGTTTGTTGTTCTTCTGATAACAAATTATAATCTATGACCATGGATTCCGCCCTGAAACGGTAATCGTTATGCAATTTGTGTAGCCAAGTTGGATAATCGAGGTCAACTTCAACGAAATATGAAACATCGTCAGGTATCTTTTTTCTGTTTCAGATAGAAATCGATCAGCCGTGATCCAGTGAAATCCACCAAGAGGCAATTGTTCTGCCATTGAACCACCGTACAAATTGTTACAATCTAGATAAGTTATATACTTCGAGTGAAACTCAGGATTATACTCTTTTAAGTATTTGTTGTTTGCTTCAGCATATTTTTCGTTATCATGCTAATACCGCCTCTAATACCTTTTTCGTTAAAATTGAACATATCGACGTCAGTCAGTAATTCTAACCTTACCTTAATAAACTTATGCAGAGCGTCCCATGACAGACCAGGGGCAGAATAATACCAGCAAGGATCTTGTCCGTAATTATTATAACTTGCTTCTCGAAAACTTTCAAACACATCTGCTAATAATAACACGTCAGTTTTCAAATACAAATCATGATAATCACCTAAAGTCACACAATCAAATTCTTTCAAGATATTTTGTGAATACTTGTACTCATCATCGGTGATATGTTCATTTTTACGTTGCGAGTAAAATTTGTCTTTGTCAGGTAAAGACGTTTCATCAAATTTACTCCAATCTTCGAGATATTCGTATGCAAAAACTCATTTTTGTAGCTAGTAGATTAAATTTATCTCCAAACCAGTCTCTTAAGTTATCAAAATTACTACAACCTTTCACCAGCTCATCTAACAATGCTGCCATAAACTGCAGGCTGTCAATAAAACGCAATTTACCTAGTGTAACTGACATATACTTTTCAAAATTATTTGGAATGCATTTGATGACGTTATCGAGTTTTAGACGAGCTTTTATGTCACGATCACAAAAAGCTTCCACGATAATGTGGCTAACATATCCTCTTAAATTGTGAAGAATAACTGGAATAAAATCTGGAGCATGAAATTTTAAATTACACTGATCATGACCCGCTCCATGTCCGGTCAAATGACAATGGTCATGTACTTTCTTGTTATCGTCAAAAGCTTTTTCACAGATATAACAAATTTCTCCTTGCTCGTGATCGGATTCTTGCTGAGGTGCTAATTTAATCATTTGCGTTACACTTTTCAAACGATAAGCTATATTATCAACTTTAATGATCAATTGCTTGAGAAGCCAGATAGCTGGATTTTTACCACGATATGATCTGATTGGTTTAGATAATATCGATTCAGTACAACAAACTATCTTGTAAGCTACTCCGCAGGAACATGATTTTGAGTTTTCCTTGTACACGCTTGGTTGGGATTATTTCCTACACCAAGTACAGGATGAAATGAGCCTTTGAAATCGGCGTATATGACGATAGCAATTTTTCGTTTATGATTATTATGGAGAATCTGTAACACACTATCTTTTTTAGATGGCATTGTTATTCTTTGTACATCACTACAGTACTGCAAATGCTTTTGTAATATTTCACTGTTTGTACATTCGTGCAAGCAGCGATAACAAAAGAACGTTTTCTTCTTTCGTTTATTGTACTGTCCACCAACTAGTCCGTTAAAGTTTTTAATCCAAACGTAATGGTTTTTATAAAACAGTAAATTGATAGTCGATTGTGAAGCTTTTTCTGAAATATATCGGATAGACCTTTTCATTTTCATCAAGTCCGAAAACGTTAATCGAAGCATTGTTTTTCAAATTTTGGTATTTGATTTTCTGCCACTGGAAAGTCAATACCAGTACAATTTAATCTTGACACGTGACTGATATACTTCTCAACACGATCAGCAAGTTTTTCTGCTGGAAATAGTGCAGAAAGAACAGCCCATTGGAAACACTTGCTATCGACGTTTTTTACGTTTATACAGCATTGTTTATTTTTTATTTTTAGTGGCAGGTCGATATACGAACTACCGCGTAATGCGTCATATTTCATCGTGTGAAACAAAAGTTCCTTGATCATTTCAAACTTCCAACCCGAACCTAATTCGGTTAATTCTTCTATTTTTTTCCAGATTTCTTGATGTATTTCATTAGATAGTGACAAAATATCAGTCCCAAGTAAAACACGTCTGGATTTTGCGTTAATATAAGCTTCTATAGTTTCCGTTTTAGTCAATTCTTCTGTCACAAGTAGTTTTGAAAATATAACGTGATATTGTACTAATATTCTTATACCCTTATGTTTTTCAAGCTCACGTTTTACAGTTGTTTGTAGCAGATGATAGAGATTTATTGCAGTAAAATTTATCAGTACGATTTGATTATCGAACCGATATCTGTTGTCAAAACCTGTAAAAGCAGTCGCAATTTTTCAGGTTGTCCAATAAGGCTCTTTTTGGCTATATCACGTAATTTCAACATTGCTATACTAATAGTAATTTTTTTATAACTCTAATTGAAAATATACTGCAAACGGCGCATGCACTAGGGTTGATAAAACAATTGGAGATATAAAAATCACTATAGTATAATGACACAAAATCTAACAAGCGCATATGAGAAAGAGGTATATCACGTTTACCCAAAGTACAACCTATACGCTGGAAATGCATTAGGTTCGGTTATTAACATCAGAACTAGAAATTCTGTTGGCAAAGCAACGTCAGCGGGTTATAAGATGAGTGTAAAGGGAGATAATACCGAGAGAATTATAATTCTTAGAAAAGATTTTATTTACACGATGTTCTGCGAAGAAATTCCAGAGGGACAGCGTGTATATCATGTGAATGGTAAAGTCACTGATGATAATATCGAAAACTTATCCTTACAGGATGAGTTTCAGCCGCATCCGGTCTTTGATTTATACGCGGCTAACGATCGCGGTATTATTAGAAACAGAAAAACTAAAAAAGTTCTTGGTACTATAAGCAATATGGGGTATCTCATAGTAACTGTTAGAGGAACACTAGTTAATAAATTTACTTATAAATCTCATTGTTTTTCTTTTTTGGAGGTATTTCATGGATCTATACCCGATGGTCTGGTAATTAATCATATCAATAACGTAAAAACAGACAATCGATTGGAAAATCTAGAACTAGTGACGCAACAGGAAAATGTGAAAAAAGGACGAGGTGGTAACGGTAGTAATTTTAGATTTCCAGCAAATCCCGTTGCTTCGTTAAATCTCGAAACGGACGAGGATATGAAATTCAAATCGATTACAGCTGCGGCGAAATATTATAATATACATCCTATGACAGTAAAATTTGTAACTGATAGAGTAACAAGATCAGCTTTTTCAATCAAATACAATGCCAGGATTGTTTTTAGATATGATGATTAATAATATTTTGTAAATCTTATAATAACAAATTAGATCAAAATATATTATAATAATTGACTTGATGAAACGACTCGCTGAATTATACACAGAAGATACCACTGCAAGAGATGTAAACATTTACCATAAAGTTGCAGACAATATTACAATCACTAACGATATGATAGATAAATCTGTTGATTATAGCGAAGATGATATTTTGTACAACAACGAGTCTGATGATGATGATAAAATAGTCACCGTCATTGATAGATCAAATTACAGCAGAACAACTACTGGAAAATATAATGTCAAGTATCACATTGCTAAAAAAATAATGAAATTTAATTTTACCGTTGCCGAGCAACAACTGTTTTGGCAGCTAATCAAGCCTTTCTTAAACATCAGAATTTCAGGCCGACAGAAAAATATCAAATTCGATTTCATATTTGTTAAAACTTTTAATCTAATGACGATCTCTGACGATCGCAAGCAGTATCTAATATCGTTATGTAAACCAGTAAAATGTAAATCTGTCAAACGAAAGAATGAATTAATTTATAATAACATTATATCATAATCTGCTTGGTTGGAATCCAACTGTTAAATTTATCGCTATACCCACGCCATTTGACTAAACTTTTATCTCCTATTCTCCTAATCACTTTTTCGATAATAAAAACATCTTGTTCAGTTTTCTGTAGTTCTTGTTCGTAAAAACTACCTACCATAGGTTTCCCTGCCAGATCTTTTAACGCGTACGTTACATGTATTGTGAAAAGTACTTTATCAACAACAAATACTTCTTCGTTCCAGTTCGGAGTAAATCCTTTTGCAAATACCTTTTTTATCAAAGAAATTCTAACTTTATCATAAACCTTAAATTTATGTCTGCGGTACATGTTTTCATTTGCTAATATCGGACTTTTAATAAACCGGCAAAACTTTAGGTATTATTGGGCTAGCTAATACTGATAATGCCGGACCAAGAAAACCAACTTTGACAACAATGTCGTTTGCCATCGCAGTTATTTGTGCAGCACTCAAATTTAAAACAAAAGTTTTTTTTAACGATCATACTTCTTTACTTGATATTTTTCAGCATTAATTTTGTTAAAACACCATCAGAAATATTGGGATTGATTTTTAAGGATACCTGTTCTCGCTTTGCAATAGCAGCTACTAATTTTTTAACTTGGCCATCCGTCAAATATACTTCTTTTACAATATATTTTGTCATTTTATATAACAACTGTATATTAAACTTGAACTATCATTTTACCTCCAACAGAATCTATCGTGATAAATCTATCACTAATCACTAATGCGTATACGTACAACGTCGCTATTGGAACCGCTACGAGTGGCCAGGTGATTTCAATATCCGCTGTGCTGTCTACAATTCGCTCGTTATGTTTACTAACATCAAAATGAAATATAGGATAAAGCGTACGAAATTCCTCTGCTGATATCTGAGTGCCATCTTCAACATCTTGGTAGTTTTGCATTGCGTCAAGCAGGTACATGTACGGTCGAGTAATATTTTTATTAATTTCATCAGCAAAATTACATTCTGTAGTTCGTTCTGGATATTGCTTTGAATTTAATCTAGCGTATATTCGTCTGACATCATCGTGGTCAAATATTGCATTATTTTGTTGTTTTTTTCCTCGTCGGGCGTGCTGTTAAAATACGACAAATATTTGTCTCGGCAATTGTTCGCTTGATGTTGTTGTGACCCGCCACGTGGTGTAGTCGGTAGTATTTGGTACCGCTGTTTGATAAATCTTATGCTGCTTAAAGTAAATTCTGTTCGTATGCTTATCAAGCATACTATTGAATTCTGACATATTTTTTGATCGATAGTGTTATACATGGCATCCACAAAGCAAGTTTGTTTATTATAATCTGTACATCAACCCCTCCAGATCTAAAGAAGCAATCGTTTTGTTCTGCTCGATCTAAAATAAGCGTATGTTTTACTCCGCGAAATACTTTATCATAATCGCGACAAAAGCCGAAAATCATACTTAATGGAAGCATCATTGTAATTTGACGTGATCCTGCTGCAAGTTCTCTTCGCCTAGCAAAGCCTTCGTTATAACGTGGATTTCTCACGACAAGTGTGTTAAGAAGTAAATCTAACTTTGCAACGGCAACTGCAGCTGCTCCTGGTGGCGTTATATTAAGATTAGTAAAACCTGAAATAAGTGAGAGTCTCACAGCGTCTGCATTAGCAGCTGCACATGGTGCTGCTATAGCTAGCGCGTCTGCATTAGCAATAAGAAAATTTCTCACAATTACAAGATCTGCAGCACGATCAGCTCCGTGCACTATAACACCTCTCTTTAAAAATTCAGTTGATTCAGCTATACCCCGTCCAGTATCTTTAAACCACATCATGTTGGTTGCAGTTGATCTCGAGTAATCGTCGGAAAACGAAATAATATTTAAAAATGTACTTGCAACTTGTAGATGACTTGAAATATCTTCTATAGTTTGATTAGCCATTGATGTCTACCACTTTTGAATAAACTGCAGCCGTTATTTATAATAGCTATTTCTGCTCCAACTGCAATTGCAACAGGTGGATTGGCTACTGTCATAATCTGACCGCGTACTTCTAACATAGCCTTATGTGGCAGTAGAAATACGTCTTCGTCTCTAGTGTTAAAGGTTCTAATACCAGCTTTATTTGGTTCGTTAGAATTCTCATCGAGATACTCAACATACTCAAATTCTGTCACAGCGTTGTCGATGTCATAAGTTTCTGTTAACTCGAGATAATTTTTAGCAGACATTTTATTTATTAGATTATATACAATTTTATTGCGGCACTGTTACTTTAGATATTAATTTTTGTATGATCTTCTCGCCCTTTGGTGATATTAGTTTTTTGGTTGTTGTCATCATATCTCGTTGAGATACTTTTGTTGGAGCGATTTCTGAGATAGCTTGTTTTATTTCTGATGCAGTCGGTGGATCACCTTTTATTTTATCAGCTATTTTTTGTCCCACCGCAGTCCCAGCGGCAGATGCAGCTCCAGTTGCAAAAGCTTTACCCGCGTCAATAGCAATTGGTGCAACTTTACGCGCTACACTGGGAATATTTTCAATGCCTTTAGTAAAAATATTTCCAAAAAATCCTCCTATTATTTTTCTTCGATAAACTTTTTTCTTTGTTTCATTATATCTGATGTTGTATATAATTTTTACTTTTGCTCGCGTAGATGTAAATAATAAGTTACAACTTCATTATTAAAATGCAACTGTTTTCCTGATTGACTGGTCTGTCACCTGCATTATTATACTTGATATTTGATTTTCAACGTTTAAAGGATAATAGATAATATGTCGTGGAGTTATTTGCATGAGAGAACCTGGCGGAACTTCTGGTGAGAAACTGTAAATCGTTTGACCTTTACTGCCTTTTGATATATAAGAGCCAGAAGCAATAGAGCAATTTTCTAATATTGTATTTACTTCTGTTATATTTACTGGCAGTTCACTGTCATACGTAAGAGTCTGATCAAGTGGAGTGCAAGTTTTTTCAGTAAATCCTAACAGTTGTGCAATACTCCTTTCTCTTGGTTCAAGATTGATTACTATATTTTTCAAAGTTATCCTAGCTCGCAATGTGTTATAATTCGCTGCCAACTCAAAATTATCAGCCACACCGCCAGCTTTTGTTATGAGCTCTTTGATTGACCTGTTTAGATCAGTAATATTATAAGCTCCTTGTGGAATTTGTATTCTTTTTGTTGTAGATATTGAAGATGTTGTAATCATAGTAAACCACATTTCATCGTTAACATCATTTTTCAACTTTGCATAGCATTCCAGCAAGTACAAGAAATTAATCCAATCTCATATTGTTTTGCAGGATCTAGTTGCATAGGAGGAGCTTTTTCTTTTTTCGTTTATTAATATTTCCACCAACTAGTCCGTTAAAGTTTTTAATCCAAACATAATGATTTTTAAAAAACAGTAAATTTATAGTCGATTGTGAAGCTTTTTCTTAAATAAATCTCGAATAAACGGTTTCTTTTTCATCTAGTCCGAAAACGTTAAATGAAACATTATTTTGCTTCTCAAATTTTTTAAATGTAATCTTGACACGTGACTGATATACTTCTCAACACGAGTAGCGTTTTTTCTGCTGGAAATAGCGCGGAAAGAACAGCCCATTGGAAACATTTGTTATCTACGTTTTTTATGTTTATACAGCATTGTTAATTTATTATTTTTGGTGGCGGGTCGATGTATGAACTACCGCGCAATGCGTCATATTACATCGTGCGAAACAAAATTTCTTTGATCATTTCAAACTTCCAATCTGAACCCAATTCCGTGCATTCTTCTATCTTTTTTCCAAATTTCTTGGTGTATTTCATCAGCTTGTGACAAAAGATCAGTCCCAACTAAACACGTCTGGATTTCGCGTTGATATAAGGGTCTATAGTTTCATTGTCAGTTGATTCTTCCGTCATTAGTAGTTTTGAAAATATAACATGGTATTGTACTAATATACTTATACCTTTTTGTTTATCAAGCTCACGTTTTACAGTTGTCTGTAGCAGATGATAGAGATTTGTTGCAGTAAATTTATCAGTACGATTTAATTATCGAACCGATAACTGTTGTCGAATCCTGTAAAGGCCGTCGCTATATTTTCAGGTTTTGCAATAAAGCTCTTTTTGGCTATATCACACAATTTCAACATTGTTATACTATAGTCTAATATCTAATTGATTGTTCGATCGATAATTTATCACCCACAGAGCATGCGCTACGGTTGACAAATCAATTACAGTTATAAAAAATATAATAATATAATGACACAAAATCTAACAAGCGCATGCGAGCAAGAGCGTTATTATACTCACCGTAAGTATGAGCTATACGCTGGAAATGCATTAGGTTCGGTGATACATATCATACACAATCGTCCTGTTGGAAGATTAACACCAGCAGGTTATAAGATTAAAGTAGGGGGATATGGTACTGAGAGAACGAAAATGTTTAGAAAAGATTTTATTTACACATTATTGTGCAACAAAATTCCAAAAGGACAACGTGTATATCATTATAACGGTGCGGTCACGGATGATAGTATCGAAAATTTATCCTTACAAGTGTTGGTCTCATCCGGTCTTTGATTTATACGAGGCTAACGATCATGGTATTATTAGAAACAGAAAAACTAAAAAAGTTCTTTGTACTATAAGCAATATGGGATATCTCGTAGTAAGTGTTAGAGGAACATCGACAGATTTTGTTACTTATAAATCGCATAGGTTTGTTTACGAGACGTTTAACGAATCTATACCCGATGGTCTGGTCATTAATCACATTAATAACGTAGAAACAGACAATCGATTGGAAAATCTAGAACTAGTGACGCAACATGAAAATGTGAAAAATGGACGAGGTGGTGGTATTAATCTTAGATGCCCAGCAATACCTGTTGTTTCGATAAATCTCAAAACGGACGAGGAGATGAAATTCAAATTGATTACAGCTGCGGCGAAACACTATAATAACTATGCTATGACAGTAAAATTTGTAGCTGATACAGTAACATGATCAGCTTTTTCAAGCGAATACGATGCTAGGATTTGTTTTAGACATGATGATTAAAAATATTTGATACCTCGGTTTTAGTCAAACAATGATGAGCAAATGTTATTATATCATTACCATCAAATTTTAACGTCGTTACTGCACTTTCATTAATTTTATTTTTTTCTGCTGCTGTTAATAATCACCTTGCATCACAATAAATTCAACAGAGTATACACTATAACGCGACAAGCTAGCTCTTTGTAATTTAATATATTAACTTTCTGGTGATATTTTACCTCGTCAGTCATCTTATAACAATAAATTAGATAAAAACAATTATTATAATAATGGACTTGATGAAACGACTCGGTGAATTATACGCAGAAGATACTAGTGATGTCAGCGATAAGGTCGCCAGCAATAAAATCACAATTACTAACAATAATTTTACAGACAAATCCGCTGATTATAGCGAAGATATTTTATACAACATCGAGTCTGATGATGATGATAAAATAGTCACAGTCGTTGATAAATCAAATTACGGCAGACCAACCACTGGAAAATATAATGTCAAGTTTCACATTGCTAAAAAAATAAAAATATTTAATTTTACCGTTGCCGAACAACAACTGTTTTGGCAGCTGATCAAACCTTTCTTAAACATTAACATTCCAGGTCGAAGAAAAATGTCAAATTTGATTTCATATTTGTTAAATCTTTTAATCTAATGACGATCTCCGACGATCGCAGACAATATCTAATATCGTTATGTAAACCAGTAAAATGCAAATCTGTCAAACGAAAGTACGAGGAAATTTATAATAACATTATTTCATAATTTGTTTGGTTGGAATCCAACTGTTAAATTAATCGCTATACCCACGCCATTTGACTAAAAATTATCTCCTTTTTTCCTAATCACTTTTTCAATCACGAAAACATCTTGTTCAGTTTTTTGTAGTTATTGTTCGTAAAAACTACCTACGATAGTCTCCCCTGCCAGATCTTTTAATGCGTACGTTACAGGTATTGTTAAAAGTACTTTATCCACCACAAATACTTCTTCGCTCTAGTTTGGAGCAAATTCTTTTTCAAATACCTTTTTTGTCAAAGAAATTCTAACTTTATCACCGACCTTAAATTTATGTCTGCGGTTCATATTTTCGTTGACATTTTAATAGTTCGATGTTTCGTGTTATTATACATGTCCACGATTTGAGAAAGGTCATCGATGTACCTGTTGGTGTTTTTATCTGTCAAACGTTTGTATATTTTTTCGTTTAGCCTGCGCTTAGATCTCTCGACAACAACGCTTTTACCTTTGTTTCCTGTAACATATTTTTTTATAATTTTTTGCTCTAGAAACTGCTCAAAATTTTTGTTAAAAATCTCGGATGCGTGATTTGTCCAGATTTTATTCGGTTTTCCTTCTGAACTCGTTTTTTTTTTTTTTTTTTTTTTGTTTTAGCGCTTCAGTCATTGAAGACCCTGTCTTATCCGAAACAGGTGCACCGAAAGCGTATTTAATAAAAACATCTATAACATTAAACATATACTTTTTGTTATTGTTAAACTGAGCCAGATTGGACACTTGCAGCAAATCTATTGCCCAGATAACATCTACGGCATTAGCGACAACTTTACGTCTCGGAAACTTTTTTTAGTTCTATGTAGTTCGACTTCAAGATCATAGTATAATTCTTTTCCAAGTCCAAGTTTAAATTTTGCTCCTATCATTCCCTGAACAAATCTTCTATTAAAACGTTCTCTCATGATTTGTTGGCTCCATATAACGTAATTCGTCTAACATTACTTTATCACAATCTGATTTCGAGTTTTCATGATCACGATAACAGATATCATGACGCATCGCTATTGCATCCACTTGATTATAGGACTCTTGTCCTGGCAATGGATTATTGCTTTCATCCAGTTGTTGATCTAGCGGATTATAAGGTCCAGTATACAGATGACCTGGCAAAGTCCAACCGCCTTTTGGTTTTGGTAATTTACCAATAAATTTATGTATATTTATACCTGTACCTATTATTTCTCTGTTGTTACAACGTTGACAGTATGCGACAATTTTATTTCGCTCAGGACACAGATCTCTGTCAGAATCGGAGTTGCATATAATTCTATATTTTTAGTCGTCTACTTAAATAACCTCCCTGACGACATCATAACAACCAGCTCTTAGAGACACTTTCTTTAAAAACATATTTTTTCTTTTTCCACAGATTGTACAAATACTTTCTAATATCGTCCTGTTGTTCTTTGTTTTTATCTGTTGTTTCATTAATATTTTCTGTTTTAGTTCTACACTTGAGACAATATGTTGACATTATTATATTTGTAAGTTTAGATAAAATTAATTGCAATTTCATCATTAATGTGAGAAGGTTGCTTGTCAAACTGTAAAAAAAACTTTAGAAAATTAAGATTTTTTCCGAGACATCTGTCGGATAAACATTATACAATAATATCCGCAAGCAGAAGTTCCAACAGGTTGGAGTTGATTTGATGAATAATATATTTTTTGATATTTTTTGTTCATATACCTTTTATTACATCGCTTGGAGGAAGTCCAAAGGAGTCAAAATAATTACTATTATAAATTGCTACCCAAGGCGTGCCGGGTCCGTCATTAAAATCTTGTATATTTATAACACACGAACTTGTAGCTTGACGGTGTTTCTATTGCTGAGAATTCATCTTTAGAATAAACTCCGTGAAATCCAGGAACTGCTTTTAACTTACCAATTATATCAAAATTACTTAGCGGGGTGGTCGTGTTCTCGGTAATGTTAGATCACATCCGATTCCTAGAAGATTTTTAGCAGACTTCCGGCTATTCCCGCCAAAAGTGGAGCGAAAGGAATAATTCCTCCTTGTTTTGCTTTTTTGCGTTTTGTTGTTTTCTTTTCTTGGCGATTTTGTTGTTTTCTATTTCTCTGACGATTTTGTTTTTCGTTGCGGCATTATATATATCAATTACATAAAATTTGTGCTATTGACTTCACAATTTTGTATTACTCTTCCGCGAAAGATACCATTACCCTCAACCGCTTTCTTAGTTGCGCCAGAGACTGCTCCTGACATTGCTGCTAGTCCAAATCTTCCCAACACCGGCAAAACTTTAGGTATTATTGTGCTAGCTAATACTGATAATGCGGGACCAAGAAAACCACCTTTAACGACAATATCGTTTGCAAGCGCTGTAATTTGTGCAGCACTCAAATAAAAACAAAAGCTTTTTTACGATTATACTTGTTACTTGATTTTTTGTCATCATTTATTTTGTTAAAACACCATTAAAAATATTAGGATTGATTTTTAATGATACCTGTTCTCGCATTGCAAGAGCAGCTACTAATTTTTTAACTTGACCATCAGTCAAATATACTTCTTTTACAATATATTTTGTCATGTTATATAAAAACTGCATATTAAACTTGAACTGTCATTTTACCTCCAAAAGAATCTATCGTAATAAATCTATCACTAATCACTAATGCGTATACGTACAACGGCGCTACTGGAACCACTCCAAGTGTTTAGGTAATTTCAATATCCACTGTTTTGTCTACAGCTGGCACGCTATGTTTACTAACATCAAAATGAAATATAGGATAAAGTGTACGAAATTCCTCTGCTGATACTTGAGATCCATCTTCAATATCTTGATAATTTTGCATTGTTTCAAGCAGATACATGTACGGTCGAGGTATATTTCTATTAGCGTCATCTGAAAAATTCCACTCTATAGCTCTCTCTGGATATTGCTTCGAATTTAGTCTAGTGTTTATTCGTCTGACATCAGCGTGGTCAAATATTGCATTATTTTGTTGTTGGTTTCCTCGTCGGGCGTGCTGTTGAAATACGACAAATATTTGTCTCGGCAGTTGCTTGCTTCATGTTGTCGTTACCGCCACGTGTAGTCGGTAGTATTTGGAACCGCTGTTTGATATATTTTATGCTGTTTAAAATAAATTCTCTTTGTATGCTTCTCAAGCATATTATTTAATTCTGATATTTTGGTGATCGACGGTGTTATACGTGGCATCCACAGAGCAAGTTTGTTTATGATAAACTGTACATTAACCCCTCCAGATCTAAACAACCAATCGTTTTATTCTGCTCGATCTAAAATAAGCGTATGTTTTACTCCGCGAAATACTTTATCATGATCGCTAAAAAAGCTGAAAATCATACTTAGTGGAAGCATCATTGTAATTTGACGTGATCCTGCTGCAAGTTCTCATCGCCTAGCAAAACCTTTGCTATAACGTGGATTTCTCACGTCTATTATGTTAAGAATAAAATCTATCATTTCAACAGAGTCTACAGCTGCTCCTGGTGGCGTTATATTAAGATTAGTAAAAGCTGAAATAAGTGAGAGTCTCACAGCGTCTGCATTAGCAGCTGCACCTGGTGCTGCTATACCTAGCGCATCTGCATTAGCAATAAGAAAATTTCTTACAATTACAAAATCTGCAGCAGCATCAGCTCCATGTACCATAACACCTCTCTTCAAAAATTCAGTTGACTCAGCTATACCCCGTCCAGTCTCTTTAAACCACATCATGTTCGTTGCAGTTTATCTCGAGTAATCACCTAAACACGAAATAATATTTAAAATTGTACTTGCAACTTGTAGATGACTTGAAATATCTTCTATAGTTTGATTGGCCAGTTGATATCTAGCACTTTTAAATAAATAACAATCGTTATTTATAAGAGCTACTTCTACTCCAACTGCAATTGCAGCAGGTGGATTGGCTACTGTCATAATCTGACCGCGAACTTCTAACATAGCCTTATGTGGCAGTAGAAATACGTCTTCGTCTCTGGTATTAAATGTTCTGATACTAGCATTATTTGGTTCGTTAGAATTTTCATCGAGATACTCAACATACTCAAATTCTGTCACATCGTTGTCGATGTCATCAGTTTCTGTTAACTCGAGATAATTTTTAACCGACATTTTATTTATTAGATTATGTAAAATTTTATTTGGGCACTGTCACTTTAGATATTAATTTTTGTATGATCTGCACGCTCTTTGGTGATAATAGCTTGTTTGTTGTTGTTATCATAGCTCGTTGAATTTCTTATGTTGGAGCGATTTCTGAGATAGCTTGTTTTATTTCAGATGCAGTCTGTGGATCTCACTTTATTTTATCAGCTATTTTTTGTCCAACCGCAGTCCCAGCGGCAGATGCAGCCTCTGTTGCAAAAGCTTTACCCGCGTCAATAGCAATTGGTGCAACTTTACGCGCTATACTCGGGATATTTTCAATAACTTTAGTAAATATATTTCCAAAAAATCCTCCTATTATTTTTCTTCGATATTTTTGTTTCTATTTCATTATATCTGATGTTGTATATCATTTTTTATTGTTTACTGTTGCTCACGTAGATGTAAGTAATATTCTACAACTCCATTATTTAAATTCAACTGTTTTCCAGATTGATCTGTCAACTGCATTATTATACTTGATATATGATTTTCAATATTTAAAGGATAATAGACAATATGTCGTGGGGTTATTTGCATGAGAGAACATGGCGGAACTTCTGGTGAGAAACTGTAAATCGTTTGACCCTTGCTGCCTTTTATTGTGCAAGAGCCATAAACAAAAGAGCAATTTACTAATATCGTATTTACTTCTATTATTTTTACTGGCAGTTCACTGTCATACGTAATAGCCTGATCAAGTGCAGTGTAATTTTTTTCAGTAAATCCTAACAGTTGTGCAATACTTCTTTCTCTTGGTTCAAGACCGATTACTATATTTTTAAAGTTATCCTAGCTTGTAATGTGTTACAATTCGTTGCCAACTCAAAATTATCAGCCACACCGTCAGCTTTTGTTATGAGGTCTTTGATTTTCCTGTTTAGATCAGTAATATTATAAGCTCCATGTGGAATTTTTATTTTTTTTTCTTTTAGATATTGAAGATGATGTAATCATAGTAAACCACATTTCATCGTTAACATCAAGTTTCACGTTAGGCATAGCATTCCAGCAGGTACAAGAAATTAATCCAGTCTTATACTGTTTTGCAGGATCTAGTTGTATAGGAGGAATATAATTTACTGAAACATTTGCGCTCTTTCGCAGACTCACTAGAGTCTATAGCAATAACGTTGTTGACATATTTATATTATATCATTTTACAAAAATAAGTCGCGGTGTAAAGTTTCATATTCGTCAGATGTTAATAATTCGCTCGATCTTAGATGATCAAGTATGTCAACGATTTCATTGTCAATTTCAACAGTAACATTTCCAGCTTCTTTTGATGATATTAATAACACTAATCTACCTATCATTTCAGTAGTTGATGTAAATATTTTTACACCAGTTCCTGTGTTTCCTTCTCTATTTCTTTCTACACGAATTTTGTCGAATGTTGTAAATTTCCTTCTAAAATTCCACCCCCTACCAAAAGGTTTTGATGAACACTTTCTGCTGTTCTTTCAAATGTTGAAGCAATAACACCATATCTTATCCTATCATGAAGTGGATACATATTCTCAAATTTTCTGTAACCGTGTTTATTTCCTCTTTAGCAGCAACTCCGTCTTTAAATATTGCATTTAAACTATCGATGAATGCTTGATATTCTACATCAGTCCACTTACTTATATTATCAATATCTTTTATATTTTCTTTCTTTAAAAAATCACCATACTCATTACCTTTTATCTCATCATTTGCTCTTCTTATAAAACGAAGTCTTTGCTCTCCAACTTCCATATACGTTACAGTAAGATCACCAACTCTTTGTTGCTCCTCTTTGATATCTTTTTTTTCTCCTGATAAATTTGTTATAGTATTTTGTATTCCTAGCGTTGTTAACTCTGCTAATCTTCGCTCACGTTCAAGCGGATTATTTATCAAGCGATCGCTTTCAGCTTGTCTAGCAGCAGGATCAGCTTTATTTGCTGTAAGTGCTTCAGTTAGTTTTCTTTTTTCCTAATCAGATCTAGTAACAATTTTTCCAGTAGCTGCTTCTTGTTGTTCTTTAACAATTCCAACCAACCCTTTTTTCTTGCAGTTCTTTAAGTTCTTCTTCTCATAGTGGTTTAGTTTCAGGTTGTTTTCCAAGTAGTGCTTCAATAACTGGCTTGAAATTTGCAGCTGTTGCTTCTGTAGCAGTTACTTTTCCACGTCATGCTTGCTGTACTTTTTGCTTAAATGATACCTGAGATTGAGCAAGTTTTTGTTAGATCTTCTATATTTTTTCTATATTTTGCTCGTTTGTCCAGTATTATTATTATTATTATTATTAGTAGTAGTAGTAGTAGTAGTAGTAGTAGTAGTAGTAGTAGTAGTAGTAGTAGTAGTATAAATTTTATAAACTAAACCACACTTTACTGTAAGTAATTGTCAATACAACAGCGAAACATTTTAGTTGGATTATGTGTAAGTTTATCAAATAAGAAAAAGTTGTATTTATCCTTTGTAATATTACGATAATGTTTAATAAGTTTATCTTTTGTCACGTCACCGCATTGCTCGTTCGCAATATTTCTAACGTCAACTTTGTCCAGTTCTGGAAATAATATAAAATAAACAGTATTTCTCCGAATAAATCTGTCAACATTATAAAATCCTTGAGCGAGGTAAACAGAATTACACTGTTTATTACGTGACAGCGAGAAATAGGATCTTGTTTTATTCATCTCCATGTTATTTAGCGGAATATCGTCAAAAACTACTATCTTTTGTTCATCTGCATCAAGTTGATTAACTGGAATAAGATCTTCTGGCTGCCTAGTTATAAAAAAATCTTCACCAGCCTTAAGATCATCACGAAGCTTGTTATTATATTCGCTTAAAAACTCGTACTTATCTTGCTGTGGATTGATTGTGTAAATATAAACTCTATCGTAGTTAAAATTATCACCGAGAAGCAAATTCATAAGCAAGTTTGTTTTTCCTGATCCAGTTTGCCCAACAATAAGATAATGACAATCAGGAAGTTCATTATTATGTTTGTGCTTCACCAGTCTCTCTGTATTAAAGTTTACTATTGTCGCCTTTGCCATATTATATAATATTAAACTAATGTTGATAATTTTATGTAGAACAGTAAATAATGAGTTACTATACAAAATTTGGAACATTAGCAGCAGATGTATCAACTGAAGGTTATTAAGGTGACTTATCAAAGTATGCAACTCTTGATCAGCTCATAAATAAAATTAATAATTTATTAAATGTTGCCAGTGTAGATCCAAATGAAGTAGTCATTTTCCAGGACCAACAAGGACGATTAATGTGCAACTGTCAGATGTATTCGTACGAAATCCTACTGCGGTTGCTGATAATATCGTTACTTTTATCAATCGAGGTAAGATACAAGATTCTGGTAGGTCAGTTAATGATTATGTTAAAAAAGCAGGTGATGTATTTAGTGGGACTGTTATTATGAACAAAAATAAAATTACAGATCTTGGATATCCAACTACAGATAATGATCCTACAACAAAAAAAAAAATATGTTGACGATCCAGAATCAAAGTGCATGCCAGTTAACGGTAGTATAATGCGTGCATTTCTCAACATGAATATTAATGCCATTACTTACCTCAGAACACCAGAGTCTGATTTTGATGCTGCAACAAAGAAATATGTCGATGATAAGGAAGCTCCAATCAGTAATGAAATAACTGTGCTCAAAAATGAATTTCTTGGTCACGTGAACATGTTTTTAACTTTTCGCAGAAACATAAATAGACTTAAAAATTTTTTTTTTTGGAAATCCATCAAATGTTGACATTACACTTGCTAATATTAACACAAAACTAAATGATATTAACATAAAACTCAATGATATTGTAAGTGGAATTCCTAGTATTGTTGAGAAAACGAGTATGATTTAAATTCCTCACAAGCTGATTAAAAATATTGTGTATACTGTTGCTTCTGGACAAGGCAAAACAATAATTCTGGTATATGGACAAGGCAAAACAATAATTCTATCAAACACACATCAGAAGTTACTGGTGTGTATAGATTGTCAGTGATTATTATTACAGATTTTAAAATATATACCACATTATCTTCATTACGTACTTTTGATAGGTCTTCTGGAACTGTAACTATATTATTACTAAAAGGTATTGAAAAAGAACTTGTACTTGAACTGGTTAATACATTTCCCGTCAAAATCGATTATCATTGGTGTTTGGCATTTATAGCTGAATTATCATAAGTACATACTACTACCAAGCCTGGGGATTATGTAAACAAATATTATAATGAAAAGAAGCATAGTTGATTTCAATCATATTTCAAAAGATATTCCAGTACAGGATGTGGACGCACTAATACAATACTACAAATATTATCATAAAAAACTTTGTTAGGTAAAAATAAATTTACAAATATTATAACAAGATCCTTCGAGTAATATCATATCTACCCTTGTTAATAACTAGTTCTGGCATAATTTCAAGTTGGGTATCATTAAATCCCTTTTTGCTAATTATATCTAGTATTGGTTTTCCCTTACAGCGGCGTGTAAAAAAGTAGAACCAAGACTTTTAATTAAAAAGAATGGATGTCAAACATCTATTACAACTTACAAAACACTACCTGATCAGATTTGATATACATACGAGGTGTGAAATATGATATGGATGATTTAATACGCGAGTTTTGTATTACTGACAGTATGTTAACATATATTTTACCAATGAGGGTTAGCAAATATGAAAGAGATTATCAAAAGAAGTATGATATAATATAAAATGGTATCTAAACTTAATAATAATGTATTTACCTTTTCACAAATGCGTAGTTTAATTTCTGCCTGGGTGTTAACATGATCTCAGTATATATGTTATCTGATGAAGCATTCCCTCAAACTGCGTGATTAGACGTTACACACAGGCGTTTACACATGCGCATTATTGTATTTCATGTTCCTGAAACTTCCAATCACGCATGAGCATTACAGTATTTCCTTATTCGAGAACATTACTTTTAATCACGTGATCCCCGTATGACGTATACAACATTTTACTTAGCTCGGTCTCAATAGAATTATTAACAATGGCAACATCTGTTACATAACTTAGTTCTTAGCGCAATTATTGATTACGTTACCTAGGTATTTTGCAACAAGTGTTATAGCTTGGCTCTCTTAGCGTGATTATTGATTAAATTACCTAGGTATTTTGTATAGTTATAGACTGGATTTTGTGTAGGGGTTGGGGTTTTAGGGTCCCTGGTAGAGGTAATTTCTATTTATTTGAAGGATTGGAGGGAGTGATAAAAAAAATCTTTGGGCTCACATCCTCCTTTTCCTTAAAAAGCCTTCTGCCACTTGACCAGTTTTTGTGTAGTTATAGAAAAAATGACTTTGGATTTTGTGTAGGAATTGGGTTTTTAAAACTTGACTACTCTATAGATGATATTGATTAGGTGACAGATGTTACAGCTTGGCGGGCTCTATATAGGATATTGATTAGGAAATAGATGTTACCAAGTAAGATATAAATGTTATGGGCTAGGATCTGCTTTTCAATTATATGTGTATATCATTTGGGGGTGGGAGTTTTAGGACAGAGAGAAGTGGTAATTTTGTATGTGTTAGCTGGTCTCAGGGGAACTAAAAAAAAGGGTCTTTGAGCTCAAACCAGCCTTTTCCTCTACTACTATACCATAATGTTAGTCACGATTTCTTTGCTACAAGTAGATCACTACTATAACTATTCATTACCAAAACATATATTAGCTATTGTCTGTTTGTCTTGCTTCGTATATAATTAGTTTGTTTAATGAATAGTATTAAAGTTGAAAATGACTGAATTAGATCGTTTTTCAATCCAAATTGACGCAACAGATGCCTTGCATTGCCCCATGAATGCATCTATTTTAAGAACGAGATTTTTTAAGATAACTACTCACTTTCTAGCATCATTACTAAAATCATTTGATAATAATACATATTTCCATTTTAAAGGGTTTTTTTCTACGTTAGTCACCTTCATATGGTCCTTCCAGTATATATCAGCGTGCGCTTCTTTATGATTTCCACACCCAGTAAACATTTCATCGCATACTTCACACATAAATGGGTGTTCTCCAGTTTGTATCCTCATGTGCTTATTCAAATTTCCACTGAGAGCAAACAATTTATCTCATACTAAACATTTGTTAAGCTTATCTCCAGAACGCATACTGATGATTCTCCGGTGGGCTAGTGATTATAGCGTCAGCCTCAGATACGGGAGGTCATGGGCTCGATACTGGATTGAGTCATGCTAAATACTTACAGAAATGCTACAAACAGATGTCTCCCTTGGCGCTCCGTATTAGGAGGTTAGAGCTAGGACTGGTCGACCTGGTGTCAGGATAATGTGACTGCGTGGGACATCATGTTGCATGTCGCGACCTGATACCCCAGTGTTAGGAATTACTATAAACTGACACAATCGTAGCGATATGACTGAAAAATTGTTAACGCTACGTTAATAATCATAATCACATCAAATACTTTTGTCCGTATTCATAGTTCCTATATCTATCTTTATTTACGTCACACTTTCATAATTTCTCTGGCTTAATCAAGAATGTGTTATGCACGTCATTTAGTCAAATACACTGAACTACATTTAGTTATACCCAATATATCTACAATGATGTAACTGAGAGGAGACATTTGTAATTAACTACGTGATTAATGGGAATGACCGATCGGAATGTTACAGTATGGTAATAACCTAAGGAGAGTGGCATACCCTCTGGACAATATAAACTTGGTGTTTATTGAGGTGTTTGTACCATACGGACAACGGGAAATTTAACATGCATGGCACTCTCTAGGGACAATGTGAATTTAACACAGCGACAACGCAGCGAACTGATTGAGTTCTGTCACCAATCCTTACATGCGTTACAAAGTCCAGCCACAGTTTGGAGTCTGTCTCCCAATCATTAGAGAGATTCCTGTGCTGTCACAATTCCTATCCAGGTGCGCTAGCGTCTTTATAGAGTGAATCGATATGACTGTTAGAATATGACGGAATCTATGAAGACGAAGAATTCAGAATTTCCAAATGTGGAGAAAAGGAGTGATTACATGGCACTAGGTATCAAATCAAAGCGTTCTACTTCCAGAAGAGAACACTTTCAATTGGGATTTAGTTGATTTTCTTTCTTCACAAGAATTTAGTCCTGTGTACGTAGCTTCTCCGCTTTCTCCTTCATAACAGTTCATCAAGGATTTTAAACAAAGGCAGAAAGTAGAATTGAATAAATATTTTCAACAGCAGAAAGAAGCGGAATGAGCCTTTTTTATTCAGTAGCAACAGAGGGAAGACGATGCAAGATGAATATAACAGGAAGAAGAAAAGGCAGAGAAGAAAAAATGTCAAAGAGAGAATGAGTACAGTAAAAGTTAAACAGTGACGGAACTCAGACATTTTGGAAGATGTCTCTGCTCCTGAGATACAAACACTGGAGATTTCTACCAAATAATATCCAGTAGCAGGTCCAGAAATAGGTCTAGCTGAAGTCTTAGCTAAAATCCATGTAATTGACTTTGTAGATGACATGCGTGATCGAGAATCCAGATCCAGAGTCTACACCACATAAAAGGCTCGCCACCAGTAACACCTGAAAACTACTATCACATGCCATAGACGGATAAACAATTCTCTAGAAATTCTAGATCCATGGCCTACACCTGCACAGCGAAATTTAAAGATATGAAGTTCAATGTTCCGCTGCAGAAAAAAAAATGGTTCATCGTCGAATTGTGGAATTCGATGTTAACCACACCAAAACGACAGTGTCATGCCAACATCAACGACTGTTGTAAACACATAACTAGTTCTTGATATGTCGATTTGTTGTTATTTAGAAAGCGTTCAGTCGAACAAAATTAAAATATTTAAAATCATCACAGTTCTGGTTTGTTTGCAACAAAAATTAATGACACACTGTAAGGTATAAAGTCCGTTGTGCATTTGTTCCAAGGTATGTGGTTATTTCAAAGTAGTTTATATTTCTATTGGACTGCAATTTTATTATAATTAACAAAATAAGATATAAAATTTTTAAGAGTATTTACTGACTTGCAATTATAAGACTCGAATTTTGTTACTCTTATCAAATAAAATTATTCTCAATGATATAGTTTATGTGCAAAATATGTTCTTTGCTGTGTTGATTCGATTGGAAAGAATGGTCCACTTAAGTCATATTTTGCTTTTAATGCTTCAATGTTTTGGTTACAAATAACGGTGTATTGGTTTTTGTTGTTGTTGGGCTTAAGGCCATTTTCCATTACACGATAAACTATACATGGAGGTCTGTATTAATAGTTGAAGAAAGAACCGGGAAATCCGCGGAAAAATACACCGACCCTCGAAAAGCTACTAGGAAGCTTTCTCATATATCCACGTTCGCCGAATCCTAGACTCGAAAACACGCAGATAGAGGTGATATGGCATTGATCTGTAACCGACTGCACTTTAAACCCCTTGGCCACTAGGAGCCCCAATGATTTATTGAAACCAATGAAAACAAAACAAAGACCATAGTACGAAGACACTTGTGCATTTTCCCCTATGTGTATATTACCGTGGTTGTATCAAAGTAGTTTAGAAACATGTTTGATTGCACTTTCATTAACTTTCAGAAATCCAAACAACATAACATTCAGTGGCAGTTATTACATAATTGTACTGACTTAAATGTATCAAATCCAAAGATACACTTGTAAGGATGAATGCAATGGGTATGAATGTAATAACTTTTAGACAGATGAAAAATGTTTTCATAATAAATCTATAACAGATTTTAAAACTATAAAATACAATATTGCTTAAATCTATGTTTAAATGCATACGGAGCAATAGAAGTCATAATTAAAATAAAAATAAGAGAACACAGAGACACATCCACGTTGCTCCCACGTCTCCCGTTTAACTCCTATTTATCCCTGTTACATCCTATAGAAGTGACTTCTCCCTACAATTTAAGTTTAGTTTGATCCTTGTATTCTGATGTGCTGATAAATATTTAACCTGTGCATTTTCTACAAATCCCATTATGATAATCAGAGCTTTGTAAGATAACTTGCAAAACTCAATGGCTATTTTATTTGTAGAAATATGACCATTTCGCTGTCTAAATTATGTAAGGAAACTGTTGCAATTTCTATATGTTCAAATCTTAAAGAATAAATAAGTTTGTCCCGATTTCTGCATTTGATATGGAAAATATACTTGTGGAGTTTCATTATTGTTTCATCAACATAATCTAGTCGATTGCTGGTAGAGAGAAACTTCATTTATTGAATTGGATTGCGTGGCAACCAGGTCAGATAAACCATATAAAAGTTTTTCCTATTGATTATTATGGTGCTCAGCATTTATACAAAGCTTGAGCTCTGTTGAGTAGACTAAGATGATCCACAATATTTAATCCCGTAAAGGCATTTGTCATAAATACAATTATGATTTAAGTGCGTATCATATTTAATATTATTAAGGATAAATGTGTACAGATTATTGCTTTATTATTATAAAATTTATTCCACTGTCTATGCAGCCCTTATCATAGAAGCAAGTATTATGAGTAATATATACTGGGTGATTTCGTTCATGGACGTACAATAGAGAAATGGGTTCTAGCTCACTTGGTTTGTTCTTTAATCTTTAAAAAAATATCTCCTATTGTTCGCATCATCCAGAGACGCTTACTCCTACGATTTGGCCAGACAGATTCATCGCGCTGGAATAATAAGCATGTAAATTACCACTGAATGTAATAGTGCCCTCTAATTGTGTAAAACAAAATGACATCATTCATTTATTTATAAACTATTTCCTTTTGGCCAATGACGATGCAATGTTAAATTCAGATCCTTCTTCCATATTATATGGGTGCGATCATAGATAACTCAGAGGCAGTATCGTAAGCATATGCATGAGCTAAACATCGGGATCTAATTTACTATTTTATTAATGTTGTTGTTGTGTTGAGGCTGAACGCCATTGTTCAGCACACGATAGGCTATAGAATGCGGCCTGTATTAATAGTGGTGTAAGAAACCGGGAAATCCGCGGAAAGAACCATTGACCCACGAGAAGCTACTGACAAGCTTACTCACATATCCATATTCGCCGAATCTTTTACTCGAACTCACGCAAACAGTTGTGAGACATCCGTGATCCATAACGGAGAGTTCTTTAAACGACTCGGACCATTTATTGCTTTGTATGAAATGCGGGATGAGATGTCAGCATTTATTCTTAAAAGGGTAGCGAGAAAGGAAGGTAGTGTCCTTCCCTGTATCATTTTATCCTAATGCAGGACTGACAGTTAACAGTTAAATTGTAAGCAACGATACGAGTCCCTGTGGACCTATAAGTCTTATATTGTAATATTGTGTGAAACTTTTAAACCCGCCATTGAAAGTGTTCAACAGTCTGATTAATTTGTTCCGTAATTTACTAAGAACAAGCACACACAGACAATCACACACATGCACGTACTCATACAAACACACGTTGTATATTTATTTTAATATCCCGACGAGTTTGTCAGCTATATTGTAATAAGAGCTTAAAAATAACAAACTTCCTATATATGTCAGCTGTTTAAAATTTACATTTTCATTTGTTTGATGTAAATATTCGCACGTTATATCTGAGTAGCATAATTCTTTCAGAAATAAAGATAACAAAGCATGCACGTAAAGTATGCGTGTGTACTTTGCACGGGAATAGCATATATGCTTTATAATTAAAAATAGCAATGTGCAAACTGTACACTTAAAATAAAAATCAAAACGTGAAGGTCGCGAGAAACGTGGCGCACGAACCAAAAGGTAATGCACGAAAAGTTCGACGTTCGATGGTATGTTTAAAAACGTGAAACACAGATGAGAAAAACCATTTAGGGGTATTTAGATTACAAACTATTAATTTGCTCATCAGCAATTATAAGAGAAAAATTTTCGAGTGTGTTAGGTGGACACGTATATAGACATAAGTGCATTCAGACATGAGAAGAAACATTTGAGTGTGAAGTATATGACAAATTTTAAAACCGCACAAAGAGATACAAACTAGTGAGAAAATAATTTCAGAATTACGTATGAGAAAAAATGTTTTGTCACCTTTGAAATCTGGATAACCACATAAATATGCATACTGGAGAAAAGTCATTTAAGTGCGAAGTATGTGGTAAAGTGTTAAGTAAGAGAAACAATCTTTCAATGCACATGATGACACATACTGAAGAAAAGCCATATAAATGTCAAATATGTGATAAAGTGTTTAATCATAAAGGAAATCTACTAACGCACGTGATGACACATACTGGAGAAAAGCCATTTAAGTGTGAAGTGTGTGGTAAAGTGTTTACGTACAAGTCAAGATTGAACATGCACATGAGGACACATACTCAGGAAAACCTATTTAAGTGTGAAGTATGTGACAAAGTGTTTTGTAGGAATGGAAGTCTTATAGAGCACATGAGGTCACATACTGGAGAAAAGCCATTTATGTGCGAAGTATGTGGTAAAATGTTTAGAAAGAAAGGAAATCTATTAAACCACATAAGAAGACATAATGGAGAAAAGCCATTTAAGTGTAAAGCATGTGGTAAATTCTTTACATACAAGTCAAAATTGAACATGCACATGAGGACACATACAACGGAAAACCTATTTATGTGTGAAGTATGTGATAAAAGGTTTTGTACGAGTGAAAATCTTACAGCGCACATGATGACACATACTGGAGAAAAGCCATTTATGTGCGAAGCATGTGGCAAAATGTTTAGAAAGAAAGAAACTCTTTTAATCCACGCGAGGACACATACTGGAGAAAAGCCATTTAAGTGCGAAGTATGTGATAAAGTGTTTAGTAAGAGAGGAAATCTATTAGTGCACATGAGGACACATACTGGAGAAAAACGATATAAATGTGAAATATGTGATAAAGGGTATTATGAAAAAGTAAATCTACGAAAGCACATAAGGAGACATACTGAAGAAAAAACTACTTAAGTGTTAACTTAAGAGGACGTCTAGTAATATATAGTCACAGAGTAAAAACATGTAAGTGTGAAGTATATGATAAAGTATTTAGTCAAACTAGAATTCAGAAGACACAAAATTATTATTTCTCCAATAGAAAAAAAAACATTTTGTGAGATGTAATCAATAAAATGCTTAAACAAAGTGGAAGTAGGAAGACACAGTATTATGCATTTTGGATGAAAAAAACTATTTAAGTGTTGTATGTAATGAAGAGTTAGTATGAGTGGTTATCTCATGATACACATGAGGATACATGTACATACTGGAGAAGAAACATTTAAGTGTGAATGAAGTATGTGGTCAAGTGTTTTGTGTGCTTGTAAATCTAATTAAGCACATGGTAATTGGTATTGCCAAAAAAATTAATGTGATGTATGTAATAAACTGTTCAATCAAGTTTAAAATCTAACTATGCATATCTGGGAACAATCTGGAAAACATGTGTGAAAAGTATCTTTTGAAAGGTTTATTAACAGCAGAATTGTGAGATAGAACATAAAGACACTTTACTAGTGAAAACCAACATTGATGTTTGAAGTGTGCTCTTTACGTGCATGTAACCGTGGAGGTCTGAAGACCTTGAAAGGATGCATTAATACCCGTATAAGAGTGTTGAACGTGAGGGACAGATATGACACTTGCAGATCAAAATCATCAATTAACTGGAGAAGGAGATAAATTGAACGGTAGTCCATAGACTGAGGATGAGTACTGTCTGACGCCATTGGTGATGTCAAAAGGGGGGTACCGGTTTTAAACTACAGTTTAGCAACCCAAAGTCTAAAGTCAGTCTGAAGATCCTCTCAAATTTATTTTATGACAAATATGGCCTCTATAGTTTCCTATAGATTAGGGCATCGCTTTGTCTAAATTCGTCACTGATGGTACTGTAAAACACTGACAATGTCAGTTGCTCTTATAACATTTTACAAATACACTATGAATGGCAGTGTTTTCATGGTATATCGTGCTGATTAACCTGTTAAATAGACACTCTAGATCAGATTTTCATGCCAACTGGTTAAATTCCCGGCCACTATGGCTGCTTGACATCAAAGGCAAATATAACGCAGAAAGATAAGGAAACAAATGAAATTAAGCAAAATAACTCTGGCGTCGGTCTGAAGCATGAAAGGGACCATATAATTTTCAAATCTGCAGTCCAGGACACATTCCTTAAAGGGGGTCCTGAGTGGTCCAGTGGTCTAAAGCGATCTCCGTTACGGATCACTGCCATCTCACCTCTGTTTGGAAGGGTTCGAGTCTAGGATTCGGCCAATGTGGATAGTGAGAACGCTTGCCAGTAGCTTCTCTTGGTTCGGTAGTTCTTTCAGAGTTTTACCAGTTATCCTCCACCACCATTGATACTGTCCGCCAAGTATAGCTCATCTTGTGCTGAAAAATGGCGTTAAGTCCTCCTACAAAAGCAACGACAACAACAAGAAAAATCATTAAAATTGATCCCATCCCTAAAAATGCGATTCTCAATAACAGTACTGTTCTTCCTTGGAAAAATTTTAAATATTCTGCATGTATATATTGCTCGCCAGATTGCTATGCATATACAATGTCATATGTCAACTGTAAAAATTGATTGTAAATGGTTTTGATCAAAGGTTTATTTTCATTATTAAGTTCATTATATACATCAATTTCAGATACAACTAATGAATTCTAAAGACAATATTAATATTTGTGTCAACTTCATCTTTTAGAAGCACAGAGCTCTATACAAGCATCCATTCATTTTGTTCTTAAACCTAAACAAATTTCTACACAGCAGATTTAGAATCAAAATGCTTAAAGTCTTGTGACTTCTCTAGCAACTTATCAACTTCATTAGTTTCTTATTTTAAGCATGTATGGCTCTCTGCCTTTGCATAATTTTATTTTAAGAGACCTCGTTCAAAAGCCACACATATCACCAGTATAGTTCAAAACCAGGAATGCTTCAGGCCTACCATCCAGAAACAATTCGTGGCGCATGATGTTAAAGCTGTTCCATTGTTATCTTATCTTCCAACCCATTAAATTGTCGTAATCCATTTTTCGTTTCAGGAATCTCACAATCATTCCTGCAATTAGAAGAATTAGAAGACAACACTTGTGTTAATCCCTGGAAAAGAAATTCGTTGCTGTATATTGTTCACACATATCATCCAATTCTGACTATAAATGGCATAGAAGCTAGTATTCCACCAATGAATAAAAAAGTCCATTAATCTTGGTACTATTTTTGTAAATGTGGCATTTAATTTAAATGAAAATAGTTCACCAACACTGAAATATTTTAAATGCTTTTGGATTTAAAGTGTGCTTAGATGTTTATCAACGTATTTGTGCACTCGTGCTTATAATTATACTTCTGATCAAAATGATCATTATGTGCTGGCAGTTAATTATGTAGATTAATCTACTTATCTACAATGATCGCACTTTACATCCTCTAGGACATAGCTGGATTATCCGCAAACTACTCGACTATCACTTGAGGTTGAAAAATAGATCAACTAATAGAGAAATTTGCTGACATGAAGACCCATGTACTGAAAACATGACTAATGTACTGAAAACATGACTAATGTACTGAAAACATGACTAATGAAAATATCATGCATCCTGATTAAAAGTATGCATACCTTATCAGAGACTTTACCATTCTGGAGAACCCTACCTGAAATCAATCATGGGATTTGTCATCTCCAGTAGTTGCATATTTATAAAATTTCAAACTCGTTAGAATTTCGTTTTGTAAACGAAATGCTAGACACACTCAAACAATCAAATTTAAACACATTTACATCTCTGCACTCAACTCTTACTGGAATGCTTTGAGTAAAATGAAAGCTATAAGTTGTGACCAGTGTACATATTGATCTATAACTGACACATGTCTGTGCTAAAATTATCAGCCAATATCATTTGACCAGGTAGGTGGGATGTGTGTAAAAGATATTTGTGTACAAAGATGTAGCATAGTGTTGGAAATGGTCGATGTTCCTGCATTGCTTAATAAAGTGTGTTTTCGTATAATCTGAGAACGCAAACAATGAAAATGTATCTCGTTATAGTATCCAAAAAAGTTATGCATCCTTATAAAACTAAACATGCAATTGAGTTCACAACTTTTTTTCTCTTGTACTATCATTTAGAATGGTCATTGGTTCTGTTTCTTTATAAATGAAAAAATAATTTGTAAATATAATGTACATGAATATTTTTATGGCATTAGATTATCTTTTTAAACATCTGTATTCCTCATACCAAGAACCGTGCTTTAAAAAATATCATGCAGTTGAACTTTTATTTGTATGGCATGACATTTGTAAACATTAATCTGTACATTTTTAATATAAGATTCTAATGTATACTGAAATATCGAAACTATGAGCTTTTCTACATTTTATTGTGGTGTAACATAAATTGCTCTTTTTAATATGAATGGATTATGCAATGAATTATGCATCTTTTAAAATGAACCTTCCTTGAACCACGTATTGCATTTGTTTTAAAGAATAAACAATCTTTGAATGTCACTTCTGCCTTTTGTATGCTCCGAATTATCAACAGCTATGACTGCATTTTTCTCTTTTAAGCTCTCATAATTTTGATCACTCTATATTCACTATTTCTTTGCCATATTACTGGACCATGTGTTGCAGGCAAAACCGAAGGTGTCGAATGTTATTGTGAACACAAATTGCATTTGTTCGATTACCCACCTGTCTATTTTCTCATGCTATGAAGAGTAGAAATTGGCTTACTTGGATGAAATAACTTATGCTTAATATAAATAATCCTGGCATTACAATGATATCCTCTTCATGTAAATCAACTGTGATTTCTTCTTCGTGTTCTCCTAACATGTCAGCGGAGATCGTAAGCTGTGTTTCACTTGAGTCAGATATGATCACATGGTCTTCGTGAGCAATGCCTTCTTTAAGTAAAATATATTCTCCTTAACCCTCACGTTGTAGCAATATTTCAAATAGTACATACTCAACCTGAAGTCTAAATTAAATATATCTGTTATAATACTTCATGTACACAACCCTTAGAAAAATGGTTCCCATATTATTCGGAATAATCTATCTTACGTATTATTGTTTTATCAATCAATATTCATAACTTGACCAGACGATTTAAACTGAGAATGTCGTTCTGCAAATGTATATATTTTTAGTATTACAAAATGTATATGAATATTTTAATTAGAACGAGCAAGATATGTCAGGTTGTGTTTAATCTCACATAAGTACAAGTTATGAAGAATGAATGTTTTTTTTAAAAAAGAAATCTTAGATAGTTCCACTTGTTCGAAGAAAAATAATTTGTTCAAACTATTGATAGGTTGGGTCTATTTGTCTTTGATTTGAGCCGAATTGTCTTCAGTTCGGCCCAATTTGAGCTGAATTTCCTTGGGCCGAACTTTCTTCGGGCCAAATTGACTATAATCCGGAAAAAATCATACAACTGTCCCAACTCTCACCCTATTGGAAAAATAAATACCCCTTTTTGTGCCATGATCGTTCTTTTGGTTATATCCATATGTAACACAGTGCACCATATTTGCTGTACAAAAGAACCATCGTAAGATTAAGATATATATATATATATATATATATATATATATATATATATATATATATATATATATATATATATATATATATATATGGGGGGAAATTAAATACTTAAATGGCTAGGCTGCATACAAAGGATAAATGTACATCATATCCGTGTTTGGCACGCGGAAACTACCACTTGTTTACGGAGAATATAAAATACTTTGCTTTCAGTTAGAAAAGCGATTTTTTAAGTCCAATTAAATATTTTAATTATGTGCATGGATAACAACTGTGCTTTGTTCATCACTATAATATCAAATGTTTGTACCATATACTAAGCAAGTGACCTTAAAAATAAATGGTCAAGATGATGGAAGAAGAACTTCTTAACAGTTGCTGGTTATGAATATTTGACTATTTGCCTTGATATGATTGTATGTTAAGAGTTCTCTCTCACAAGCCACTCACATCACCAGTATAGATGAAAGCAGTAAAACGTAAGGACTAACAGCAAACTTCATAAACAAGGCTGGATGCATAAATGCAAATAGCTAGTAATATTCCATTGTTGTTTTTATCATGCATCCCATGGAAATGTCATCTTCCATGACTCATTCCAGAAATCTCACAATCCCTTTGACGTTCTGTTTCTTTTATCAAAACATGATTCATTAACAGCTTTTCATTAGCCAGTCTAGTGCGAATCAGACTCCTTTGCATATTTACTCTTGGTTTCTAGCGAAAGTATGCAATTAGAAGACTAAAATATGATAATTGGGGAGGAAATTGAATGTTTAGCTGTACATGAATGACGAAAATCGTCTGATTTAGATGATGATTGGCATGCGAGCATGTATTCAACCAACAGAAAAAGAAGTCCCAGAATCTCGGAACTATCTTTTCTAAGTGATAGATATAATATCATGCAAGTGCATCAGCCATCATTCAAAGATTTACATACAATTGGATTACCGGTGTGCTTAGTGCTTATCAACACAACGAATTCTTGCACTCGTGCTTGTAATTAGACATCTGATCATAATGATCAATAGTGTTGATGGATGTTTATCGGATAGATTTATCTCCATAAATGATGTGATCTACCTTTCGGCTCTATAACTATGTTTGATAACTCACTCGCTATTCGATTCTATGTTTGTATTTAGAAATAGATCCAATAAAAGAGAATTTGTGGACTAGAAAACCCATGTAACGAATACTTGACTATTGGAAATGTCGTTTGTCCAGATCAACAGCATGCATACTTTGCCACAGACGTCAACATTCTGGAGAACCCTGCCTGCAATCAAGTGTTTTTGTCATCTTCTTTAGCTTTGTATGTGCTTCTTTAGAGTTAATTGGGTAAAAATGAATTGCAGAAAACTCATTTGCATTCCTGAATTAAACCTCTCCTGAAGTGCCTTGAGTGAAACCACAAATTGTGAATGCAATTCAGACCAGCGTACAGATTGCTTTATTACGGACGCATGACTGTGCTAAAATATTGGGAATTATCATAGGAGCAAGAAAATGTGAAGTTGGTGAACGAAATTTTAGGTGACGGGTGTAGCATCGTGAAGTAAATGCTCTGATTGTCTGGCATTACTAAGGTGCTTCTTCACATAATCTGAGAACACAAACAAAGAAAATTTTTTTTGATAGACCGATGACATCAGGGTCCTGACTCGCCATCAGAAGGAAATCGAAATTTATCTCATTATTACATCAACATTAGGGCATGCACACTTATAAACAAAAACGGGCAAATGAGTTCAAAAATTTTTTCCCATGTTCTACCATTCAGAATAGCGTATGTTCTTGTTTAGAGATAAACGAAACTAAGAACTGTAATTATGTTGTACATGAATTTTTCTTATTAGCATGAAATTCTCATTTTTAAATCTACTTTCCTCTTACCAAGAACTGTTTTATAAAATTTTAATATTTTGCAGATGATGTTTATTTTATTTTTGGAATAATATTATGCTACAAAATAAACTGTACTCTTAAAATATAAATTGGATGTTGCATGAAAGAATCCAACACAGTTTAAAATATTGCAACACAAATGTGCATCTTTCCATCGTGTATAGAATAAGCCATGATATTGGTATCTTTTGTAATGCACCTTCATTGTAGAAAGCACTATATTTGTTTCATTTTACATGTATTACACCTTGACTTATTAAACATGAATAAAATGTGAAATATCAGTTGTTCCTTTGGTGCTCTTATCCGAATTCTCAACATCTATGGCTGCATCCTTCTCTTTATCTGCTCTCAAAGTTATTGAAAAAAAGCTTAGATCATCAAAGTTGGGAGGCACTGTGTCTGCAATATCTCTTTCACATGTTGATTACTGTACCATGTGTGTCTGCAATATCCCTTTGAGATGTTGACTACTGAAACGTGTGTCTGCAATATCCGTTTGACATGTTGATTACTAGACCATGTGTGTCTGCAATATCATTTTGACATGTTGATTACTTGACCATGTGTATCTGCAATATTCCTTTGACATGTTGATTCCTGGACCATGTGTGTCTGCAATATCCGTTTGACATGTTGATTACTGGACCATGTGTGTCTGCCATAACCCTTTTGACATGTTGATTACTGGAAGGTATTCCTCGCGAAGATAATGGGATCATATCTATCTTGAATCAAACACATGTTATGATCTTCACGACCACGTTATGAGAAGGCGAAAAAATATCACAGTTTAGTTTACGTGAAAAGGACATCATCGTAATCCTACTATTTATATTATACAAACGTTATTTCATTCAAGTAAAGCACAACACGCCATCAGTCTCAACGTGCATTATGAAAGAAGCAGAACAACAAACTGAATGGAATTCTACCTTCTCGTTAGTCAAAAGAAAATAAGTTATAAATAAATGTAGCGTGTCATTTTCTTTGAAACGAAGAGAGGAGAGTACTCTATTCAGCGGGATTTCACTTGGATTTTAAGCGGTCATCACATCTTGTCAAATATGAGAAGTAACCATCTCTGGATTATATGATAAATGGAACGTATGCTTGTTCAAAGCAATTAAAGTGGGCTAAAACTGTTCCCTATTGTACTTCATTGGACCAAATTACTCCGATTCCTCTACCCATAATATTTGTTAAATACATGCCAATAATAAATCAATCTGTACAGATTTTGCCTTACTATTAAATATTGTACACACGTATATCATAATAGAAACGACGGCAAATTCCTTTGACTCCATAGCAACTATCAACTAGATTAGAATGATATGACAAAAGAAACTCCAGAAGTCTATGTCCATTATAGAGTATATGAATTGACACCGGAGCAAACGTATGCATACTTTAAAAATAGGATATTTGAAAATTACACAATGCAAGTCGCTCTGTGAAATTTTTGTCAACGAAAGAGAAATGTTTCTACAAAACCAGTAACAATCGAGTTGTACAGGTTACCATGCAAATTTCTATCCATTGTAGAGAGATTAGTTGAATCTGCAAAAGATAAATTTTCGCAACGTACAGCGGCCAAACAAGACTTCAAATTTTGGGAAGAAGGCACTCCATTTGGACAAAACAGGGTTAAGTGGGAGCTAAACAATACATACATACATACATGCATACATACATACAAACATACACTATGTACTTTTGAGACAGTGATGCATGTAAGGTGAAGCTGTTTGCATTTAAAACATTCACAGTGGAGAGAATGGATATTGAACTTTCGGAAATACTAAATGATCTTAGCACTCTGCTAACTAAAATGTATGTTCCATTCTGTTCCAAAAATCAACCTGAATTTGTCTAAAGTACACTATTTTGGCAGTTATTAAAATATGTAGAATGAATTTTGCTAGACTAGACAATACCAGCTTTTGAAAGTGAAATAAGTGAACTACCAAATATATAAAATGTAAAAAAAAGTTATAGGCTCCTTTTTCTACAATTTAACTCTGAAGTTCACGAAGTGAAAATGAACAAGTAGAGCTAGCACTTCTTTGATAGGTGCACATATGGAATAAGGCCAAGCTGTGTACTCCATATCACATATTACATCCATCAGCATTACACCAAAATAAAGAGAGTTAAAGGTTCTTTAAATAATGCCGTATATATACAAAGTCTCATTTTATAGCCAGTATTACTAGTGAGGAGAAACAGGAAAATTGTTTTTCTTTACATTTCATTCCCTATGCTAAATACGAAGCCCTTGAGCGCTACCTTAAAGCATATAAATAAAAATGTATGCAATAGATTTTCTTATTGTCATATTTTTATATATGATGTTCGGAATACAATGGTACCTTGACATTCATTGTATTCATGAAATTAAATTAATGATACATATTTTGCCCTAGCTTACATAATTTGCCATGAGGCATGTTTGTCTGAATAGTTACATTACATATGGGGAATTTAGAAGCCTTATAATATAGGAATAATTCAACTTAAATTGAAAACTGTTGCACTAAAGAAAATAAATACATAATGGAAATTTTCTTTTCTGGCGTAAGGCCAAGCTGTATGCTCTATAAACCATAATACACCCATCAATCATATATCAAAATAAAGGGAATTAAAGGTTCTTTAAGCAATAACTAGGATATACAAAGTCTTTTTTTAAAAGCCAATATAACTAGTAAGAAAACCCGGAAAATTTGTTTTCTTTTACATTCTAACCCTATGCTAGATACGAGACTATAGAATGACACCTTATGCAAATGCAAACATGACTTCATACCATAATGTTAGTCACGATTTCTTTGTTACTAGTAGATCACTACTGTAACTATTCATTACCAAAACATATATTAGCCTATTGTCTGTTTGTCTTGCTTTGTGTATAATTAGTTTGTTTAATGAATAGTATTAAAGTTGAAAATCACTGAATTAGATCGTTTTTCCATCCAAATTGACGCAACGAATGGCATGCATTGCCCTATGAATGCATCTATTTTAAGAACGAGATTATATTAAGATAACTACTGACTATCTAGCATCATTACAAGAATCTATTTATAATAATACATATTTATGGTTTATTATTTGCCAACATAGTGGTAATAATGACATGGACTGATTAAATAATACTTCCTTCGCCATCTTTTTCAGATTTTCACGAAAGTTAAGGTTAGAAAATAAACTTAATCTCACTGCATCTTTTTTAAATTCCACCACAAAATATTTCCCATATGTTTGTAACCTACATGACTAAATATTTGGACAAAATCATCTGTCACGTAGTATATACAGTTTGCTCTCATTGAATTATGTATTTTCCTAAATCTACTTTTATATGGAAACATGCAATCTAATGAAGCTATATATTATGGACATACAATGTCTGCCACTGGTTAACTTAAGGTTTCAAGCCGTTTTAATAAAGACAATAACGCAAAAACAGCAATTATAGTCTTGATTATTTTATTACAAATGTTGGTATATTTTCATCACTGAATAGGACAGAAAGTCGGATATACGGAAATTGGTAAGTGATATCTTATATATGAAAGGTTTTGTGATCATTTAACTATTAAAACACATACCCGTGAAGGAGTAAGAGTTTGTCTCTGTAATTGGTATCAACACCACTTAAATATATTTTGTATTGAGGTACAACACAGCAGGACATTCCTAGCTACAGCTAGGGAGAATCTCAAGTCTTAAACTAGGAGCAATGTATCGTGGAAGGTCGTTTTACCAAAACTGAAGAAAATAAGTATATACTTTTGTCTGATAGTAAAAAACTCTGTTCATAAATATTATAAAATAGTTAACTACATTTGTGAAGGTGAGAAAGAGGGAACAGAACTTGTGGCTTTTAAGTTTAATCACGTTTAAGAGAAAACGTTAATATAGAATTTTGTGCAGTGTTGCAACGCACCAAAATGATCGTGATCATTTATTTCTTCTACAGCTAAACCATCTTTTGATCGGAAATTGAATTGCGATGACAAAATACCGAACATACACTGTAATCTCTCTCTATCTCTCTCTCTCTCTCTCTCTCTCTCTCTCTCTCTCTCTCTCTCTCTCTCTCTCTCTCTCTCTCTCTCTCTCTCTCTCTATTGATTCAATATTGCATTACAAAAATCATAATTTTCACCATCAACAAACACTGTCAATCTGATGACATATATATTTATTACCGAACAATAAAAGCAGATTGTTCATTATAAAACATTACCGTTATTAAGGCCCATAGTTTTGGAGAGAGGTTCCAGGATTAGTCCTTCTCTTCTACTTCCACAACATTATGGAGATCTCTATGTAAGAAAAAAATGTATTCTACACATTGACATTGAAGAAGGTCTTTATTCATAAACTAGAGGATGATTGATTGGTACATGCTAGCATATTTTCCTCTAGCTGCAACATTTTTCAGTTGCCAACATTTTTTACTAAAATATTGTAACAAATTATATTTATTTTGCTTGATTTAATTTCATGTTGACTATGTATGGATGGCGTTATTTTTCAGCCATGCAGGTCTTGGTGGGTGAGGTGAGTCAGGAGATACGAAACCCCACCCTACTCTACCATCAACAGCATTATATTAATGAAATATCTACAGTATGGAGATCCCTATGTTAGAGAAAGAGATGCATTCTACACATTGACATAGAGGATGGTCTCTATGCATAAACTAAAGGATGACTTCCATTAGATTGATCGCTACATGCTAGCATATTCTCCTCTAGCTTAAAACATTCAGTTGCCAACATTTTTAAATAAAATACTGTAACAAACTATAATTTTTAATAAAATATTGTAACATATTCCAGAAGGTCTTTGTAAGAACTTTTTATCTTTTTCATGTAATTTTATTTTGCTTAATTTAATTTTATGTGGAATATGTATGGATGTCATTGTTTTTCAGCCAACATGATCTGGATGTGGGAGTTGAATCAGAGGATACGATACCCCACCATACTCTACCACCAACAGCACGATATTAATGAAATATGTACAGTTATAAGTGGTTAAATCACATGTTTAGTTTCAACATTACGATTCTCTTGATGCTACACAGGTCTATGGTAAAATAGCACAGGTACACCATGACCACTGGTGTACCAAATATGTCATTTCTATACCTCAAGTACCACAATATACCTCTTATGTGCTTTTCAGATTTCAACTGTTACAAAATGTCAACCTGTAATGGCTTTTCTCTACTACATATACCCATATTCATCGTCAGATCTCCACCTGGACAATAAATTGGTTTGATATATTTCACACATTTATGGTGTCCTGAAGTATGTGTTTCCATTTAATCTCTACTTTAAAGCAACATTTTATTATATACGTTATATTTTGATGATATTATCCAGTATGTAACCTCTTATGCACGCTCAGAGTTCCCCTGTAACTAACTTTCTCATCACATAGTTCACATTTATATGCTTTTTCTCCATGATGTATTATCATGTCCATGGTTATATGTCCACTGTCGAAACATTTGACTGCATATTTCACATTTATATTGTTTCCCTAGAGTTTATTTATATATATATAGATATATATATATATATACATACATACATACATACATACATACATACATACATACATACATACATACATACATACATACATACATACATACATACATACATACATACATACATACATACATACATACATACATACATACATACATACATACATACATACATACATATATGCATGTGAACCTTGAGAAATTAACTGTTTCCTAACTTTGGATCACAGCAGAATTTGCACCTGTAAGCTTTTTCTCCAATATCCATTGCTGTATTCCCTATTAGGCACTAACAATTATGAAACCTTCATTTGCATGATCCACACTTGAATGGTTTTCTCTTGTATGTTTCAACTTATGCCTCTCCAGACTTTCGCTGTCACCATGTTTCATTGCAAACCTCACATTTAAACTGTTTTTTATCTTGTATGTGTTCTCATGTGTTTATGCAGAGATCCATTGAGGCCTCTTACTTCATATGGTCTTACGCCCATATGTATCCTCGTGTCCTCACTCAGGTTTGATTGCATATTTCACACTTAAGTAATTTTCCACAGTTCTTGTTCTCATGAGCCTCGATAAGCGTCCACTATTACAAAACATTTCCCAACATATTTCACACACATATTTCACACTTGCATGTTTTCTCTTTATTATATGTTCTCGTATCAATCTTGAGATTTCTACTGTTACTAAACCTTGCATCCCAGATTTTCCATTTAAAAGGTTGTTATTTTTTCTCCGTTAGTCACCTTCATATGGTCCTTCCAGTATATATCAGCGTGCGTTTCTTTATGATTTCCACACCCAGTAAACATTTCATCACATACTTCACACATAAATAGATGTTTTCCAGTTTGCATCCTCATGTGCTTATTCAAATTTCCACTGAGAGCAAACACTTTATCTCATACTACACACTTGTTAAGTTTATCTCCAGAACGCACACTGATGATTCTCTTGTGGGCTAGTGGTTATAGTGTCAGCCTCAGATACGGGAGGTCACGGGCTCGGTACCGGATTGAGTCATGCTAAAGACTTACAGAAATGCTACAAACAGATGTCTTTCTTGGCGCTCCGTATTAGGAGGTTAGTGTTAGAAATGGTCTACCTGGTGTTAGAATAATGTGACTGCGTGGGACATCATATTGCATGTCGCGACCTGATACCCCAGTGTTAGGCATTACTATAAACTGACACAATGCAGACATCGTAGCGATATGACTGAAAAATTGTTAAAGCTACGTTAGTAATCAAAAATCACATCAAATACTTTTGTCCGTATTTAGAGGTCCTATATCTGTCTTTATTTACGTCACACTTTCATAATTTCTCTGGCTTAATCAAGAATGTGTTCTGCACGTCATTTAGTCAAATACACTGAACTAGATTTAGTTATACCTAATATATATATATATATATATATATATATATATATATATATATATATATATATATATATATATATATATATATATATATATATATATATACAATGATGTAACTGAGAGGAGACATTTGTGAATAATTACGTGAACATTGGGAATGACCGATCGGAATGTTACAGTATGGTAATAACCAAAGGAGAGTGGCATAGCCTCGGGACAATATAAACTTGGTGTTTGTTGAGGAGTTTGTGCCATACGGACAACGGGAAATTTAACATGCATTGCACTGTCTAGGGACAATGTGAATTTAAAGCGACAACGGATCGAAATGATTGAGTTCTGTCACCAATCCTTACATTCGTTACAAAGTCCAGCCACAGTTTGGAGTCTGTCTCCCAATCATTAGAGAGATTCCTGTGCTGTCACAATTCCTATCCAGGTGCGCTAGCGTCTGTGTACAGTGAATAGATATGACTGTTAGAATATGACGGAATCTACGAAGACGATGAATTCAGAATTTCCAATTGTGCAGAAAAGGAGTGATTACATGGCACTAGATATCAAATCAAAGCGTTCTACTTCCAGAATAGAACACTGTCAATTGGGATTTAGTTGATTTTCTCTCTTCACAAGAATTTAGTCCTGTGTACGTAGCTTCTCCGCTTTCTCCTTCATAGCAGTTCGTCAAGAATTTTAAACAAAGGCAGAAAGAAGAATTGAATAAATGTTTTTAACAGCAGAAAGAAGCGGAACGAGCCTTTCTCATTCAGTATCAACAGAGGGAAGACGATGCAAGATGAATATAACAGGAAGAAGAAAAGGCAGAGAAGAAAAAATGTCAAAGAGAGAAAGAGTACAGTGAAAGTCAAACAGTGACGGAACTCATTTTTTGGCAGATGTCTCTGCTCCTAAGATACAAACACTGGAGATTTCTACCAAATAATATCCAGTAGCAGGTCCAGAAATAGGTCTAGCTGAAGTCTTAGCTAAAATCCATGTAATTGACTTTGTAGATGACATGCGTGATCGAGAATCCAGATCCAGAGAGTCTACGCCAAATAAAAGGCTCGCCACCAGTAACACCTGAAAACTACTATCACATGCCATAAACGGATAAACAATTCTCTAGAAATTCTAGATCCATGGCCTACACCTGCACAGCGAAATTTAAAGATATGAAGTTCAATGTTCCCCTTCAGATAAAAAGAATGGTTTTTCACCGAATTGAGGAATTCGATGTTAACCACACCAAAACGGCAGTGTCATGCCACATCAACGACTGTTGTAAACACATAACTAGTTATTGATTTGTGGATTTGTTGTTATTTAGAAAGCATTCAGTTGAACAAAATTAAAATATTTAAAATCATCACAGTTCTGGTTTGTTTGCAACAAAAAATTATGACACACTGTAAGGTATAAAGTCCTGTGTGCATTTGATCAAAGGTATGTGGTTATTTCAAAGTAGTTTATATTTCTATTGGACTGCAATTTTATTAAAATTAACAAGATTAGATATAAAATTATTAAGCGTATTTACTGACTTGCAATTATAAGACTCGAATCTTGTTACTCTTATCAAATAAAGTAATTCTCAATGATATAGTTTATGTACAAAATATGCACTTTGCTGTGTTGATTTGATTGGAAAGAATGGTCCACTTACGTCATATTTTGCTTTTAATGCTTCAGTGTTTTGGTTGCAAATAACGTTGTATTGGTTTTTGTTGTTGTTGGGATTAAGGCCATTTTCCATTACACGATAAACTATACATGGAGGTCTGTATTAATAGTGGAGGAAGAAACCGGGAAATCCTCGGATAAAAACACCGACCCTTGAAAAGCTACTAGGACGCTTTCTCATATATCCACATTCGCCGAATCCTAGACTCGAAAAAACGCAAATAGAGGTGATATGGCATTGATCGGTAACCGACAGCACTTTAAACCACTTGGCCTCTAGGAGCCCCAATGATTTATTGGAAGCAATGAAAACAAATCAAAGAGATTAGTACTAAAGACACTTGTGCATTTTCCCCTATGTGTATATTACCGTGGTTGTTTCAAAGTAGTTTAGAAACATGTTTGATTGCACTTTCATTATGTTTCAGAAAACCAAAAAACATAACATTCAGTGGCATTCATAATTGTACTGACTTAAATGTATCAAATCCAAAGATACACTTGTAAGGATGAATCCAATGGGTATGAATATAATAACTTTTAGACAGATGAAAAATGTTTTCATAATAAATCTATAACAGATTTTAAAACTATAAAATACAATATTGCTTAAATCTATGTTTAAATGCATACGGAGCAATAGAGGTCATAATTAAAATAAAAATAAGAGAACACAGAGAAACAACCGCGTTGCTCCCACGTCTCCCGTTTAACTCCTATTTATTCCTGTTACATCCTATAGAAGAGACTTCTCCCTACAATTCAAGTTTAATTTGACCCTTGTATTCTGATGTGCTGATAAATATTTAACCTGTGCAATTGCTACAAATTCCATTATGATAATAAGAGCTTTGCAAGATAACTTGCAAAACTCAATGGCTATTTTATTTGTAGGAATATGACCATTTCGTGTCTAAATTATGTATGGAAACTGTTGCAATTTCTATATATTCAAATGTTAAAGTATAAATAAGTTTGTCCCGATTTCTGCATTTGATGTGGAAAATATACTTGTGGAGTTTCATTATTGTTTCATCAACATAATCTAGTTGATTGCTGGTAGAGAGAAAATTCATTTATTGAATTGGATTGCGTGGCAACCAGGTCAGATAAACCATATAAAAGTTTATCATATTTATTGTTATGGTGCTCAGCATTAATACAAAGCTTGAGCTCTGTTGAGTAGACTAAGATGATCCACAATATTTAATCCCGTAAAGCCATTCGTCATAAACACAATTATGATTTTCGTGCGAATCATATTTAACATTATTAGGGATAAATGTGTACAGATTATTGCTTTATTATTATAATGTTTATTCCACTGTCTATGCAGCCCTTATCATAGGAGCAAGTATTATGAGTAATATATACTGGGTGATTTCGTTCATGGATGTACAATAGAAAAATGAGTTCTAGCTCACTTGGTTTGTTCTTTAATCTTTAAAAAAATATCTCCTGTTTTTCGCATCATCCAGAGACGTTTACTCCTACGATTTGGCCAGACAGGATCATCGCGCTGGAATAATAAACATGTAAGTTACCACTGAATGTAATAGTGCCCTCTAATTGTGTAAAACAAAATGACATCATTCATTTATTTATAAACTATTTCCTTTTGGCCAATGACGATGCAATGTTTAATTCAGATCCTTCTTCTTCCATATTATATGGGTGCAATCATAGATAACTCAGAGGCAGTATCGTAAGCATATGCATGAGCTAAACATCGGGATCTAATTTATTATTTTATTAATGTTGTTGTTGTGTTGGGGCTGAACGCCATTGTTCAGCACACGATAGGCTATACATTGCGGCCAATATTAATAGTGGAGTAATAAACCGGGAAATCCGCGGAAAGAACCACAGACCCACGAGAAGCTACTGAAAAGCTTTCTCAAATATCCATATTCGCCGAATCTTTTACTCGAACTCACGTTAACAGAGGTGAGATATCAGTGATCCATAACGGAGAGCGCTTTAAGCGACTAAGACCATTTATTGCTTTGTATGAAATGCGGGATGAGATGTCAGCATTTATTCTTAAAAGGGTAGAGAGAAAGGATGGTAGTGTCCTTCCCTGTATCATTTTATCCTAACGCATGACTGACAAATAACAGTTAAATTGTAAGCAACGATACGAGCCCCTGTGGACCTATAAGTCTTATATTGTAATATTGTGTGAAACTATTAAACCTGCCATTGAAAGTGTTCAACACTCTGATTAATTTGTTCCATAATTCACTAAGAACACGCACACACAGACATATACAGCAATATTGTAATAAGAGCTTCAAAAAAAACAAACTTCCTATATATGTCAGCTGTTTAAAATTTACATTTTCATTTGTTTGATGTAAATATTCGCACGTTATATCTGAGTAGCATAATTCTTTCAGAAATAAAGATAACAAAGCATGCACGTAAAGTATGCGTGTGTACTCTACACGGGAATAGCATATATGCTTTATAATTAAAAATAGCAATGTGCAAACTGTACACTTACAATAAAAATCAAAACGAGAAGGTCGCGAGAAACGTGGCGCACGAACCAAAAGGTAATGCACGAAAAGTTCGACGTTCGATGGTATGTTTAAAGACGTGAAACACAGATGAGAAAAACAATTTGTGGGTATTTAGATTAAAAACTATTAATTTGCTCCTCAGCAATTATAATAGAAATATTTTTGAGTATGTTAGGTGGACACGTATATAGACATAAGGGCATTCAGACATGTAAAGAAACATTTGAGTGTGAAGTATGTGATACAAATTTGTATCACTTAATAATTTTTAAAACGCACACGGAGATACAAACTAGTGAGAAAATCCTTTCAGAATTACGTATGATAAAAAATGTTTTGTCACCTTTAAGTCCGAAGTATGTGGTAAAGTGTTAAGTAAGAGAAACAATCTTTTAATGCACATGATGACACATACTGAAGAAAAGCCATTTAAGTGTGAACTATGTGATAAAGGGTTTCATAAGAGTGGAGGTCTTATAGCGCACATGAGGACACATACTGGAGAAAAGCCATATCAATGTCAAATATGTGATAGAGTGTTTAATCAGAAAGGAAATCTAATAACGCACATGATGACACATACTGGAGAAAAGCCATTTATGTGCGAAGTATGTGGCAAAATGTTTAGAAAGAAAGTTACTCTTTTAATCCACGCGAGGACACATACTGGAGAAAAGCCATTTAAGTGCGAAGTATGTGATAAAGTGTATAGTAGGAGAGGAAATCTATTACTGCACATTAGGAGACATACTGGAGAAAAACGATATAAATGTGAAATATGTGATAAATGGTATTATGAAAATGTAAATCTACGAAAGCACATAAGGAGACATACTGAAGAAAAAACTACTTAAGTGTGAACTTAAGAGGACATCTAGTAATGTATATGAGGAATCATAATGAAGAAAACATTTGAAGGTAAAGCATGTGATAAAAGGTTTATTGAACGTGTTTTAAGATGCTTAAGCTGATTTGGACTGGAGAAATGCCATGTATGTGTGAAGTATATAAGAAAGATTTTAGTCACAGAGTAAAACCATGTAAGTGTGAAGTATGTGATAAAGTATTTAGTCAAACTAGAATTAAGAAGAAACAAAATTATTAATTCTCCAAAAGAAAAAAAAACATTTTGTGAGATGTAAGTAATAAAATGCTTAAACAAAGTGGAAGTAGGAAGACAGTATTATGCATATTGGATAAAAATACTATTTAAGTGTGTTGTATGTAATGAAGAGTTAGTATGAGTGGTTACCTAATGATACACATGAGGATACATACTGGACAAGAAACATTTAAGTGTGAATGAAGTATGTGGTCAAGTGTTTTGTGTGCTTGTAAATCTAACTAAGCACATGGTAATTGGTATTGCAGAAAATAAATGAGTGTGATGTATGTAATAAACTGTTCAATCAAGTTTAAAATCTATCTATTCATATCTGGGAACAATCTGGAAAACAAGTGTGAAAAGTATCTTTTAAAAGGTTTATTAACAGCAGAATTGTGAGATAGTACATGAGGACACTTTACTAATGAAAAACACATTGATGTTTGAAGTGTGCTCTTTACGTGCATGTAACCGTGGATGTCTGAAGACCTTGAAAGGATGCATTAATACCCGTATGAGAGTGTTGAACGTGAGGGACAGAAATGACACTTGCAGATCAAAATCATTAATTAACTGGAGAAGGAGGTAAATTGAACTGTAGTCCATAGACTGAGGATGAGTACTGTCTGACGCCATTGGTGATGTCAAAAGGGTGGTACTCAGTACCGGATTTAAGCTACAGTTTATGGACCCAAAGTCTAAAGTCAGTCTGAAGGGGCCTCTCAAATGTATTTTATGACAAATATGGACTCCATAGTTTCCTATAGATTAGGGCATCGCTTTGTCTAAATCCGTCACTGATGGCACGGTCAAAAAACTGACCATGTCTGTTGCTCTTATAAAATTTTACAAATACACTATGAATGGCAGTGTTGTCATGGTGTATCGTGCCGACTAACATGTTAAATAGACACTCTTGATCAGATTTTCATGTCAACTGGTTAAATTCCCGGCCACTCTGGCTGCTTGACATCAAAGGCAAATATGATGCAGAAATATAAGGAAACAAATGAAATTAAGCAAAATAACACTGGCGTTTGTCTGAAGCATAAAAGGGACAATGATATGATTTTCAAATCTGCAGTCCAGGACACATTCTTTAAAGGGGATCCTGAGTGGCCCAGTGGTCTAAAGCGATCTCCGTTACGGATCACTGCCATCTCACCTCTGTTTGGAAGAGTTCGAGTCTAGGATTCGGCCAATGTTGATAGTGAGAACGCTTGCCAGTAGCTTCTCTTGGTTCGGTAGTTATTTCCTAGTTTTTCCAGTTTTCCTCCACCACCATTGATACCGTCCGTCATGTATAGCCCATCTTGTGCTGAAAAATGGCGTTAAATCATCCTACAAGTACAACGACAACAACAACAAGAAAAATCCTTAATGTTGATCCCATCCCTACAAATGCGATTCTCAATAACAGTACTGTTCTACCTTGGAATAATTATAAATATTCTGCATTTGTTTATTGGTTGCCAGATTGTTATGCATATTCGATGTCATATATATGTCAACTGTAAAAATTATTGATTGTAAATGGTTTTGATCAAAGAAGGTATATTTTCTGTATTAATTTCATTATATACATCAATTCCAGATACAATTAATGAATTCTAAAGACTATTAATATTTGTGTCAACTTCATCTTTTAGAAGCACAGAGCTCTATACAACCGTCCATTCATTTTGTTCTTAAACTTAAACAAATTTCTGCTCAGCAGATTTAGAATCAAAATGCCTGAAGTCTTGTAACTTCTCTAGCAATCTTATCAACTTCATTAGTTTCTTATTTTAAGCATGTATGGCTCTCTGCCTTTGCATAATGTTATTTTAAGAGACCTCGTTCACATGCCACTCATATCACCAGTATAGTTCAAAACCGGGAATGCTTCAGGCCTACCATCCAGAAACAATTCGTGGCGCATGATGTTAAAGCTGTTCCATTGTTATCTTGTCTTCCAACCTTTAAATTGTCGTAATCCATTATTCGTTGCAAGAATCTCACAACCATTGTTGCAATTAGAAGACAACACTTGTGTTAATCCCTGGAAAAGAAATTCGTTGCTGTATATTGCTCACACATATCATCCGATTCTGACTATAAATGGCATAGATGCTAGTATTCCACCAATGAATGAAAAACCCCATTCATCTTGGTACTATTTGTGTAAATGTGGCATTTAAATTAAATGCTAATATTTCAACAACACTGAAATATTTTAAATGTTTTTGGATTTAAAATGTGCTTAGTGTTTTTCAACACAACGTGTTTGTGCACTCGTGCTTATAATTAGACTTCTGATCAGAATGATCATTATGTGCTGGCAGTTAATTATCAGATAGCTTAATGTTCTTGTCTATAACGATCCCACTTTACGGCCTCTAGAACATAGCTCAATAATCCGCAAACTACACTTGATGTTTAGAAATAGATCAACTAAAAGAGAAATTTGCGGACAAGTAAATTTGATATACTGAAAACTTGACTATTGGAAATCTCATGCGTCCTGATTAAAAGCATGCACACTTTAGCAGATACTTTACCATTCTGGAGAACCCTACCTGCAATTGATCGTGGTTTTTGTCATTTCCATTAGTTGTATATGTGTAAAACTTCAACCTCGTTAGAGTTATGTTTGTAAAAGAAACGCTAGACACATAAATACAATTAAAAATAAACACATTTGCATCTCTGCATTAAACACTGAGAAGAATGATTTGAGTGAAATGAAAGATATGAGCTGTGAATAATGTACATATTGCTCTATTACCGACACGTCTATGCTAAAAGTATTAGGAAATGTCATATGAACAGGTATGTGGGATGTGTGTAAAGAATATTTGAGTAGAAAGACATAGCACAGTGTCGAAAGTGGTCGATGTTCCTGCATTGTTTAATAAAGTGTGTTTTCGTATAATCTGAGAACGCAAACAATGAAAATGTATCTCGTTATAGTATCATAGAAACGGTATGCATCCTTATAAAACTAAACATGCAAATGAGTTCACAACTCTTTTTCTCTTGTATTACCATTTACTTGGTCATTGGAATTGTTTTTTTTTATAAATGAACACATGATCTGTAAAGATGCTGAGCATGAATAGTTTTATGGCATGAAATTATCTTTTAAAAAATCTACATTCCTCATACCGAGAACCGTGTTTTATAAAATATCATGCAGATGAACTTTTAGTTGTATGACATGACATTATTACACAATAAACCGTACTTTTTTAAAATAAGATCAAAATGTATAATGAAATATCGAAACGATGAGCCTATTTACATTTTAATGTGGTGTAGCATAATTTTCTCTTTTTAATATGAATAGATTATGCCATCAATTATGCATCTTTTAAAATGAACCTTCATTGAAGCACGTATTGTATTTGTTTTAATAAATAAACAAACTTTGAATGTTTCTTCTTCATTTAGTGTTCTCCGAATTACCAACAGCTATGACTGCATTTTTCTCTTTTAAGCTCTCAGAATTTTGCGTCACACTATTTTCATCATTCCTTTGCCATATTACTGGACTATGTGTTGCAGGCAAAACCGAAGGTGTCGAATGTTATTGTGAACACAAATTGCATTTGTTCGATTACCCACCTGTCTATTTTCTCATGCTATGAAGAGTAGAAATTGGCTTACTTGGATGAAATAACTTATGCTTAATATAAATAATTCTGGCATTACAATGATATCCTCTTCATGTAAATCAACTGTGATTTCTTCTTCGTGTTCTCCTAACATGTCAGCGGAGATCATAAGCTGAATTTCACTAGAGTCAGATATGATCACATGGTCATCGTGAGCAGTGCCTTCTTTAAGTGAAATATATTCTCCTTAAACTTCAGGTTGTAACACTACTGCAAATAGTACATACTCAACCTGAAGTCTAAATTAGATATATTTGTTATAATACTTCATATACGCTACCCTTAGAAAAATGTATCCATACTATTCATAATAGTATATGTTAAGTATGTCGTTCTGCAAATGTATATATTTTTAGTATTGCAAAATGTATATGAATATTTTAATTAGAAAGAGCAAGATATATCAGGTTGTGTTTAATCTCACTTATGTACAAGTTACGAAAAATGAATATTTTTTTTAATAAATAGAATACTTATATAGTTTAGCTTGTTTAAATTATTTTTTCTAAAACTTATCTTACATAGTGTCTACTTTTTCGAAGAAAAATAATTTGTTGAAATTATTGTTAGGTTGAGTCTATTTGTCTTTGAGTTGAGCCGAATTATCTTAAGTTCGGCCCAATTTGATCTGAATTGTATTGGACCGAACTTTCTTCACGCCGAAATGACTATAATCCGGAAAAAATTATAACTTTCCCATCCCTCACCCTATTCGATCCCACAGCTTCAATCAAATTTTATTTTCTGGTAAACAGGGTTTATTGGAAAAACAAATAATCTTTTTGTGCCATAATCGTTTTCGTTTTTGGTTATATCCATATGTAACACAGTACACCATATTTGCTCTACAAAAGCACGATCGTAAGATATATCACAAAGATATGTATGTGGGGAAATTAAATACTTGCATAGCTAGGCTGCATACAGGGGATAAATGTACATCATATCCGTGTTTGGCACGCGAAAACTATTAGTGATTACGGAGAATGCGGAATAATTTATGTTCAGTTAGAAAGCGATTTTGTAGGTCTTAATTAGATATTTTAATGGTGTGCATACATAACAACTGTGTTTCGTTCATGTCTATAATATTACACGTTTATACTATATACCATGCATGTGACCTTAAACATAAATGGGCAAGATGATGGAAGAAGAACTTCTTAACAGTTGCTGGTTTTAAACACTTATGACTATTTGCCTTGATATGATTTTATGTTAAGAGATATCTCTCTCACAAGCCACTCACATCACCAGTATAGATGAAAGCAGTAAAACGTAAGGCATAACAGCAAACTTCATAAACATAAATGCAAATAGCTAAGAATGTTTCATTATTGCTTTTATCATGCATCCCATGGAAATTTCCTCTTCCATGATCCATTCCAGGAATCTCACTATCCCTTTGACATTCTGTTTTCTTTATCAAAACAAGATTCTTTAACAGCTTTTCAGTAGCCAGTCTTTTGAGAATCAGTCTCATTTGCAGCTTTGCTCTTGGTACCAGAAAAAGTGTGCAATGATGCAATTAGAAGACTATAATATGATAATTGTGAAGGAAAGTTTAGCTGCACATGACTGACGAAAATTGTCTGATTTTGATGATGATTGGCATTTGCTTCTATTCAACCAACAGAACAATAAGTCCCAGAATCTTGGAACTAACTATTCTAAGTGTGGGATATAATAAAATTCAAGTGCATCAACCATCATTGAAAGATTTACATACAATTGGATTAACAGTGTGCTTAGTGCTTATCAACACAACGTGTTCTTGCACCACTCGTGCTTGTATTTAGACATCTGATCATGATAAATAATCACTAGTGTTGACAGATGATTATCGGATAGATATATCTCCTTTTATGATATGATCTCCCTCTAGTCTCTAGAACTGTGCTTAAAAACTCACTAACTATTCGATTGTATTTTGTATTTAGAAATAGATTCAATAAGAGAACTTTGCGGACAAGAAAACCAATGTAACAAATACTTGAATATTGGACATGTCGTGTGTCCAGATCAACAGCATGCATACTTTGACACAGACGTCAACATTCTGGAGAACCAAGTCTGCAATCAAATTTGTTTTTGTCATCTTCGTTAGGCTTTGTATATGCTACCTTAGAGTTGATCGGGTGAAAAGGAATTGCAGAAAAACACATGTACATACCTGAATTCAAACGCTACTGGAGAGCCTTGAGTGAAACCACAAATTGTGAATGCAATTCAGACCAGCGTACAGATTGCTATATTACTGACACATCACTGTGCTAAAATATCAGGAATTATCATAGGAGCAAGTATATGTGAAGTTGGTGAACGATATTGTAGGTGACGGGTGTAGCATCGTGAAGTAAATGTTCTTATTCTCTGTATTACTATGGTGCTTTTTCACATAATCTGCGAACACAAACAAGGAAAATGTTTCTCGACAGACCGATGACGTCAAGGCCCTGACTCGTCATTAGAAGGAAAACGAATTTTATCTCAGTATTATTGTATCAACATTATGGTATGCACCCTTACAAAAACATGCAAATTAGTTGAAAACTATTTTTCCCATGTACCACCATTTAGAATGGCTTATGTTCTTGTTTAGAGATAAATGAAACCCAAAGCTGTAAATATGTTGTACATTAATTTCCTTTTATCGGCATGAAATTCTCATTTTTAAAATCTACATTCCTTTTACCAAGAACTGTTCTATAAAATTTTAATATTTTGCAGATGATGTTTAATTTATTTTTGGAATGATATTATGCTACAAAATAAACTGTACTCTTTTAAAATATAAATTTGATGTTGCCTGAAAGAATCCATGTGCTGCTTCATCACATTTTAATATATTGTAACATAAATTTGTGTCTTTCCAATGTATATAGATTACGCCATGAATTAGGTATCTTTTATAATGTACATAACGTGTAGCAAGAAATATATTTGTTTTAATTTACATTTATTACACCTTGACTTATTAAACATGAATAAAATGTAAAATATCACGTGTACCTTTTGTGCTTTTCTCCAAATTCTCATAATCTTTGGCTGAATCTTTCTCTTTCTCTGCTCTCAAAGTGATTGACAAAAATTTCGATCATCTGCAATATTCCTTTGACATGTTGATTACTGACCTTGCCTGTCTGCAATATCCCTTTGACATGTTGATTACTGTACCATGTGTGTCTACAATATCAATTTGACATGTTGATTACTGTACCATGTGTGTCTGCAATATCCCTTTGACATGTTGATTATTGTACCATTTGTGTCTGCAATATCCCTTTGACATGTTGATTACTGGACCATGTGTGTCTGCAACATCCCTTTGACATGTTGATTAATGGATCATGTGTATCTGCAATATCCCTTTGACATGTTGATTACTGGACCATGTGATATTGCAATATCCTTTTGACATGTTGATTACTGCACTATGTATTTCTGCAATATCTCTTTGACATGTCGATTACTGGCAGGTATTCCTCGCGAAGATGATGGGATCATATCAGTCTTGAATCAAGCACATCTTATGATGTTCAGGGACATGTTAGGAGAAGACAAAAAAAGGACATCCGTTTAGTTTACATGAAAATAACATCAATGTAATCTTAGTACCATTTACATTATACAAACGTTATTTCATTCAGGTAAAGCACATCACACCATCTGTCTCAACGTACATCATGAAAGAAGAAGAACAACACACTGAATGGAATTCAACCTTCTCATTAGTCAAAAGAAAATAAGTTATAAATAAATGCAGCATGTTATTTTCTTTTAACCAATGAGAGGAGAATACTCCATTCAGTGCGACTTCATTCGGATTTTAAGTGGTCATCACATCTGGTCAAATTTGAGAAGTAACCATCTCTGGATTGCATAATAAATGAAACGTATGCTTGTTCAAAGCAATTAAAGTGAGCTAAACCTCTATTTCCTATAGTACTTCCTTGGACCAAATTACTCCGCATCCTCTACCCCTAATATTTGTTTAACACATGTCAATAATAAATTAATCTGTACACATTTAGCCTTAATATTAAATATTGTAAACACATAAATCATAATAGTAACGACGGCAAATTGGTTCATGCTATTATGTCCAGCTGATCATCTCAGCCTACTGAGTAAGGCTCAACCTATGTACAAATTTTTAACAAATAATAATAAATACATTAACTTGTAATATCATTCTTCTGACCTTGTTCAGAATACATCCATTAATTTGATCAACAAGACAACAAAAATATCTTACTGGATACTACCATGTAAATACAAAATTCCTCTTGGCCACACTATCTAATTTTATAACTGCCGTGACTCTATATCAACTGTCAACTAGATAAGACTGATATGACAAAAGAAACTCCATAAGTATATATCCATTATAGGGCATATGAATTGACACCGGCGCAAAAGTATGCATACTTTAAAAAAGGGTATTTGAACATTGCACAATGCAAGTCGCGCTGTGCAATTTTTGTCAGCGAAATAGACCTATTTCTCCAAACTTTGTAACAATCGGGTTGTGCAGGTTATTATGAAAATTTCTATCTCTTGTAGAGAGATTACTTGAAGCTGAAAAAATAAAATTTTTGCAACGTACAACAGCCAAAAAAGACTTGAAATTTTGGGGAGAAGGCACTCCTTTTGGACCAAAACAGGGTTAAGTGGGAGCTATACAGTGAGAACATGCATACACACATGCATGCATGCATGCATGCATGCATGCATGCATACATACATACATACATACATACATACATACATACATACATACATACATACATACATACATACATACATACATACATACATACATACATACATACATACATACATACATACATACATACATACATACATACATTATGTACTTTTGAGCTTTTGAGAGAGTGATGCATGGAAGGTGAAGTTTGCATTTAAAACGTGCACAGTGGAGAGAATGGATATTGTACTTTCGAAAATAGTAAATGATCTTAGCACCCTGTTAACTAAAATGTATGTTCCATTCTAATCCAAAAATCAACCTGAATTTGTCTAAAGTACACTATTTTTGAAGTTATTAAAATAGGTAAAATGAATTTTGCCAGACTAGACAATACCAGCTTTTGAAAGAACAATCAGTTATTTACCAAATATATAAAATATATAAAAGTTATAGGCTCCTTTTTCAACAATTTACCTCTGAAGTTCGGGAAGTGAAAATGAGCAAGTAGAGCTAGCACTTCTTTCATAGGTGCACATTTGCAGTAAAGCCATTCTGTATACTCTATATCACATATTAATCCCATCAGACTACAACAAATAATAAAGAGAGTTAAAGGTTCTTTAAACAATGCTTAAGATATACAAAGTCTCATTTTTATAGCCAGTATTACTAATGAGGAAACACAGGGAAATTCTTTTAATTTACAATTCAATCCCTATGCTAAATATGAAACTGTAGAGCGCTACCTTAAAGCAGATATAAAAAGTATGCAATAGTTTTTCTTATTTTCATAATATTATATGTGATGTTTTGAATACAATGGTACCTTAACATTGATTGTATTCATGAAAATAACCTAATTATACATATTTTGCCCTAGCTTACATTATTCGTCATGAGGCATGTTTGTGCGAGTAGTGACATTAAATATGGGGAAATTAGAAGCCTTAGAATATAGGAATAAAGTCAACTTAAATTGAAAACTGTTGCATTAAAAAAAAGAAATATATAATAGAAATGTTTCTTTTCTGGAGTAATGCCAACCTATATTACCATATTACCAACCCATATTACACCCATCAATCATATATCAAAACAAAGGACTTACAGGTTCTTTAAGCAATACCTATGATATATAAATTCTTTTTTACATAGCCAGTATAACTAGTGAGAAAACCCGGGAAAAAAATGCGTTTTCTTTTAACTTCTAACCCTATGCTAAAAATTGAACTGTAGATCGTCACCATATGCACTGATGCAAATGCAACATGCACGCATGAATTCGTACCATACTGTTCGACACAATTTCTTTGTTGCTAGTAAAGCAGTTCTGTAACTATTTATTAACAAAACATATATTAGTCTATTATCTGTTTGTCTTACTTCATGTAGAATTATTTTGCTTAATGAATAGTATTACAGTTGAAAATGACTGAACTAGACCGGGTTTTTTTTCATCCAAATCGACGCAACGAAAGACATCGATTGCCCCATGAGTGCATCTATTTTAAGAAAGAGATTTTATTAATATAACTACTCACTTTCTAGCTTCATTAAAAGAATCAATTGATAAAAATTCATATTTATGGTTTTATTATTTGCGAACATAGTGGTAGTAATGACATACATTGATTAAATAATATTTCCTTCACAAACTTTTTCAGATTTTTACGACAATTAATGTTAGAAAACAAATTTGACCTTACTGCTTCTTTTTTAAATTCCACAGCAAAACATTATCCATTATGTTGTACCCTAAATGATTAAATGTTTGGGCAAAATTATCTATTCCGTAATATATACAGTTTACACTCATTGAATTATGTATTTAGTCAAATACACTGAACTACATTCGTTGTACCCAATATATACAATTCTGTAGCTGAGAGCAGACATTTATGGCTAACTAAGGGATCAATGGGAATGACAGATCATAATGTTACAGTATGGTTACAAAAAGTAATAACTTAAGGAGAATGGAATACCCTCGGGACAATATAAACTTATGTTTATATTTATGTTTGTACCATAGGGTCAAAAGGAAATTTAACATGCATGGCACAGTCTTGGGACAATGTAAATTTAACACAGCGACAACTGATTGAAAGAGTCAAGCGGAATTGTAGAGGGGTGACGTCACAGTACTTGACAGTTCGGAATTAATGGCAATATTGGTGCAATGAGAAGAACACAATCTTGCGCAAAAGTGTTGCAAGAGGCTGGCCTGAATACGCGCTGCTCTAGGGTCAAATAGAGATATAGACATAGGTTCATTTTTAGACACACAGGCAGAGACTGTCATACATAGTTTTATCGACATAAATCTGTCAAGCATAAATTTATACAACCGACTGAAAATTATAAACAAGATATAACAGATACATGTTTTCAACAGATTAGTGTCAATGAAAAGGGTCAGTGTTTTGTGTTAAAACCATTAAATTAACGTAGAGAGCATGGCACGTATCTTTTTTATCTTCCTCAAACCTTTGTCTGTCAACTGGTTCTTAGATATAGACCTGTTTCAGACAGCCTTGTTTCTCCACATATACACTTTGTTCATGGCGATATCCCGTTACGATCTGTCATACATGTGATTGACCTGGTTGAACAGCATTGACGATATTAACGTAGACGATTCTACGTTAGTCCACATCTTGTGACGACAACAGGTGAATGGAATGAGGTGAACGTCGCTTATTTATAACAGAAGAACGGAAGGAACTGATTGAGTTCTTTCACCAATCCTAACATGCGTTACAAAGTTCAGCCAAAGTGCGGAGACTGTCTTCCAACCATAAAAGAGAAAGAGCGAGAGCTTCGTGTGCTGTCACAATTTCTATAAAGGTGCGCTAGCGTCTGTGTACAGTGAATCAATATGACTGTTAGAACATGACGGAATCTACAAAGACGATGAATTCAGAAGTTACTACAGTGGAGAAAAGGAGTGACGGCATGGCACTGGCTATCAAATCAAAACTTTCTACTTCCAGAAGAGAACAACTTTAATTGAGATTTAGTTGATTTTCTCCCTTCACGAGAATTTATTCCGGTGTATGTAGCATCTCCGCTTTCTCCGTCATTACCGTTCGTCGAGGATTTTAAACAATAGGAGAAAGAAGAATTGGAGAAATGTTTTTAACAGCAGAAAGTAGCAGAACAAGCCTTTCTCATTCAGTAGGAACAGAGGGAATAAGATACAAGAAGAATATAACAGGAAGAAGAAAAGGCAGATAATAAACAATGTCTAAGAGAGAATGAGTACAGTGAAAGTCAAGCAGTGACGGAACTCATACATTTTTGCAGATTTCTCTACTTCTAAGATACCAACACTAGTGACATCTATTAAATAATATCCAGTACCAGGTCCAGAAATTGGTCTTGGCACAAATAAAGGATAAGGCAGTTACAGCGCATTAGCTTTCGTTCCTGAGTTTGTTTAAAGACACAAATACCAGATTGTCCTTTTCATCGCCACCTACTTCTCTCGAAAGGACATTACTCAACGTTTACTAAAATCAGATAAAACTTAAATCCTTTCTTTCTCATGATGGATGTGTGTAACTAAGTGAGTGTAGGTCCAATGATCATAAAAATTAAAACCAATAAAAACATACGTTTTTCATTCTTATGTATTCTCGTAGAAGTAACGATCAAAATTTCATAATATATTACTGTAAAAATATTTTGGTTTCTTCTTTTCTTCTCACTCTCTCCATTTTTAAATTTCTTCACTGTAGCGGGTTTACCTTTCCCTCCTATTCTTCCGCACTTTCTACTTGTCTTCCTTTCTACTCATTCTTCATGGGTATTGGTTACTTTTTCTTGTCATAGCATTTTTCTTCATCGTCGGAAGCATTCTTTTACTGCTCCTGTTGTTTCTTGGCTCGGTTCACTTTTTCGTGCTGGACTTTCTGAAAACCAATGGTTTTCACTTGACAATCATAACATATATATTCATCTTTGTCTCTCTTCTTAATCTCATTGATTTATTGAAGTTCTAGATATTATAACGCCCAATACCCTTTCTTCTGCCAGATACAGCAGTAACTTGACTTTTATCTCAAAAGCAGGGAAAGTATTCATTCGGCTTCTCTGAAGAAAACATTCTTATGAAACCTTGCAAAGCTCTGATCAGATATTCGATCTGTGTTGGTTATTAATCTTTCTGCTGGATTGTGAGAGAAATGAATCCTTTGAAGGAAGTTCCTGACCTTTATATAGGAGGACACTTACCTTACATTGATATAAAGGAGAACATAAAGTTTAACATGTAGTCAAATGATATTTTGCAATCAAGATCGCAAGATTTCGTGGAGAAAAGATAAGAAAGAAAAAAATGTGACCTATGGCCTCGCACACTAGTTGAAGTCTTAGCTAAAATCCATGACATTGACATTGACATTGAAGATGACACGCGTAAGCTTGAATCCATATCCAGAGGGTCTACGCCAAATAAAAGGCTCACCGCCAGTAACACCTGAAAACTACTATCACATTCCAGGGACTGATAAATAATCGTATAGAAAATCTAGATTCACGTCCTACACATACACAGCGAATTTTAAAGATATGAAGTCCAATGTTCCGCTGCAGAAAACAGAATGGTTCATCACCGAAATGTGTAATTCTTTGTTAACCACACCGACACGTCAAATGCATGCCTACATCAATGACTGTTGTAAGCACATAATTAGTTCTTGATATGTGGATTTGTTGACCGTTTGATATTTAGAAAGGTGTGAGTCGAAAAAAATTAATATGTTTAAAATCATCACAGTTCTGGTTTCTTTGCAACAAAACATTATGACACACAGTGTGGTATAAAGTCTCTTGTGCATTTGTTCCAAGGTATGTGGTTATTTCAATATAGTTTATAATTCTATTATATTGCAATTTTATTAAAATAAAGAAGATAAAATATACAATTATTAAGCTTATTTACTGACTTGCAATTACAAGACTAGAATCTTGCTACTCTTATCAAATAAAATTAGTATCGATGATATAGCTTTTGCGCAAGCTATGCTCTTTGCTGTGTTGATTCGGTTCGGAAGAATGGTCCACTTACGTCATATTTTGCTTATAATGCTTCAATGTGCTGCTTACAAATAATTACAGTAATGTTGTATTGGTTGTTGTTGTTGTTGTTGTTGTTGTTGTTGTTGTTGTTGTTGGGTTTAAGGCCATTTTTAGCACACGATAAACTTTACATGGAGGTCTGTATTAATGGTGGAGGAAGAAACCTGGAAATCACCGGAAAAAACACCGACCCTCGAAAAGCTACTAGCAAGCTTTCTCACATATCCACATTAGCCAAATCCTAGACTCGAAACCACGCACAGAGAGAGAGAGAGGTGAGATGGCAGTGATCCGTAACGAACAACGCTCGTCCACTCGGGGCCCCCACGTTTTATCGGAGCCAATGAAAACAAAACAAAGAGCACAGTACGAAGATACTTGTGCTTTTTTTCTCTATGTGCATATTACAGTGGTTGATTCAAAGTAGTTTATAAACATTTTTGATTGCACTTTCATTACCTTTCAGAAACAAAAAAATAAATAGAATTCAGTGGCAGTCATTACGTACTTTCTACTGACTTAAATGTATCAAATCCAAAGATACACTCAAAAGTATGCATGCAACGGGTACGTGCAATAGAGGTCATAATTAAAATAAAAATAAGAGAACACATACACCAACGCGTTGTTCCCACGTCTCCCTGTTTAGCTCGTATGTATCCCTGTTAGATCTTATAGAAGTGACTTCTCCATACAATTCAAGTTTAATTTGACCCTTGCATACTGATGTACTAAGACATATTTAACATGTGCAATTTTTACAAATCCCATTATGATGATCAGAGCTTTACAAGATAACTTGCACAACTCAATGGCTATTTTAGTTGTAGGAATATGACAATCTCGCTGTCTACATTGTGTGAGGAGGCTGTTGCAATTCATATATGTTCAAATGTTAAAGCATAAATAAGTTTGCACCAATTTCTGCATCAGATATGGAAAATAAACTTGTGGAGTTTCATTGTTGTTTTATCAATATAATCTAGTTCATTGCTTGTAGGAAGACACTTTATTTATAGAATTGGATTGTGTAGCAACCAGGTCGGATAAACCATATCAGAGTTTATCATATTTATTGTCATTGTACTCAGCCTTTATAACAATTTTGAGCTCTTTTAAGTAGGCATAGATTTTTAATAGATATTTAATCTCGTAATGCCAATACTCGTCATTACAATTATGATATAAGTGTGTAACATATTTAATATTATTAAAGATAAATGTGTACAGATTATTGCCTTATTATTATAATGTTTCTTCCACTGTCTAACAAAAGCAGCCCTTATTATAGGAGCAAGTATTATGAGTAATATATACAGGGTGAAGGAAGTACAACAGAGAAAAGAGTTCTTGCTCACTTGCTTTGTTCTTTAAGAGAATATGTCATATTATTCGTATTATCCAGAGATGCTTACTTGAACGATTTGGCCAGACAGGATAATCGCGCTGGCTTAATATACATTTGAATTCCTGCTGAATGGAATAGTGCCATCTAATTGTTTAAAATAAAGTGACATCCTGCATTTATTTATAAACTATTTTCGATTGGCCATTTACAAGGCTATGTTCAATTCAGATCGTTGTTCTTCCATATTATATGGGGCGCGATCATAGATAACTCAGAGGTAGTGTCGTAAGCATATGCATGAGCTAAACATCAGGACTTAATTTATTACTTTATTGTTGTTGTTGTTGTTTTGGAGCTTAACGCCATTTTTCAGCACACGATAGGCTATACATGGCGGCAAATATTTTTGGTGGAGGAAGAAACTGGGAAATCAGCGGAGTGAACCACCGACCCGCGAGAACCTAAAGGCAAGCTTTCTCACGTATCCATATTCGCCGAATCTTCGACTAGAACCCACGCAGAGCTGAGATGTCAGTGATCCGTAACGGAAAGCACTTTAAACCACCCGGCCTCCTTATTACTTTACATGAAATGCGGTTTGAGATGTCAGCATTTATTCTTGAAAGGGTAGCGAGAAAGGAAGTAGTTTTCTCCCCTTTATAATTTTATCCTAATGTATGACTGACAGTTAACGGTCAAATTGTAAGTAACGATACGGGCCCCTGTGGAACTGCTATGGTTCATGCCCTTTATTTGACCTATAAATCTTATATTTTAATATATTTCCTAAAACTATTAAACCCGCCATTGAAAGTGTTCAAAACTCTGATTAACTTATTATATATTAAAACTGTTTATAAACTCTCAAAATCCCTTTCCAATTAAAGGTGCTACCGATTTTACAAGCGTGTCAAGATTTGTCTAATTTTGGAAGTATTTCCATGGTTCCCACCCTTGAAGGAAATGCAACATGACATATGTGACAATTAGGTTAATATGTTAATTCGAGGCCGATGTTATTAGCACAACCTCGCAAACATTAACTGCCAAAGCCTCTTCGCTCTGCTATTCTTGTTCGCAGGCAGAAGAAATATAAATTTTCAAAAAAATATTAAGTGAATATCGTGGGTAAATTTTTTAGTATTGTCACCCAATCGATGGGCTTGTTCCGTGATTCGCTCAGAACACGCACACACAGACATACACATACATGCACGTGCTCACACAAACACATGTATTTTTATTTTAATATCCCGACGAATTTGTCAGCTATATTGTAATAAGAGCTTGAAAATAACAAACTTACTATATATGTCAGCTGTTTAAAATTTATATTTTCATTTGTTTGATGTAAATATTCGCACGTTATATCTGAGTAGCATAATTCTTTCAGACATAAAGATAACAAAGCATGCGCGTAAAATATGCGTGTGTACTCTACACGTGAATAACATATAAGCTTTATAATTAAAGATAGCAATGTGCAAAACATGCACAAAAAAAATCCAAACGCGAAGAGTGGGAGTGGATCCTTGATTTTGTGTGTGACTGGTCCACATATTTCTACTATACCACAGTGATTACTATGTTTTATAGTTACATATTTCCACTTTCGTTATATTTGTCTATTGATAATAAAGTTTATTAATCTTGAATGAAATATGTATTGTTCAACATTTTGTTGATGAAAGTCAGTTTTTCCTGACGGCCTCTACTTGTTTACACACCTTATAACCATTCTAATGCAAACTGAGACTGACACATGTCACAGTGTGAAAAGTGTTAGCGAACGGCTGACGTGCAACATGTAGAACACGGCCGTCATACGAACTCTATATTATGTAATAATTACCTTTCTCAAACGATTTCTTAAGGCAAATTAATCGGTTAACAAATCTATATGGAAAATGACGGGTATTTGTTATCCTTAGCTCAATTTAAAAAACTGACAGTACGATTTACTCGTCGCTAACGCGTTTACAATTCGACGTGCGGATCAGTCTTCAATTATGTCTACACGGCGGCCGTGCAAATAGTCTTTTCAGAAGATGGGACATCGCTTTCCGTGCTAATAGACACTTACACATAATTTGATCGTTTATAACGTCATGTATTACTCATATTCATATTTGTTATGTATTTAATTCATTTCACACGCATATGAACTTCAATTAAACAATAATAAAAAATATCAACGAAAAATATAAGATGCAGTTATTTTATTTCTTTTTCGGTTACAAATTTCGATAAAATTATCACCATCACAAACTTGGTGAAATTTTATAAACTTTTTGTACCGTGGTATTGAAAAACTAAGATTGTTCTCCTTATAGGTAAATATTTAAGTGAAAAATTTAATTCTGTATAGCTATATATTTCCTTCATTTTTCCTGCATGTTGTAGTAACCAAGATTTAGCATTCCATTTTATGTTACAACATATCACTGTTGTGTCTCCAGCTAATAAAAATGTCCAGTAAGCCAATATTTGGACAATTGGCCCAGACATGAATAGCTAACACTCGCTTCAGAGCCCAAACGTGAAGCAAAATAAATGGCATTAGTTAAATTAGGTATTTAAGTGTGATGTATGTGATGAGAGTTAGCAGGAGTTGCTATCTCATGATACGCATGAGGATACACACTGGAGAAGAAACATTTAAGTGTGAAGTATGTGGTCAAGTGTTTTGTGTGCTTATAAATCTAATTAAGCACATGGTAATTGGTATTGCAGAAAAAAATATTTAAGTATAATGTATGTAATAGACTGCTCAATCAAGGTTAATATCTAACTATGCATATATGGGAACAATCTGGAAAACAAGTATGAAAAGTATGTTTTAAAAGGTTTAGTAACAGCAGAATTGTGAGATAGTACATGAGGACACATTACTAGTGAAAAAAAAAACACATTGATGTTTGAAGTGTGCTCTTTAAGTGTATGTAACCGTGGAGGTCTGAAGACCTTGAAAGGATGCATTAGTACCCGTATGAGAGTTTTGAACGTGAGGGACAGATATGACACTTGCAGATCAAAATCATCAATTAACTGGAGAAGGAGGTAAATTGAACGGTAGTCCTTAGACTGGGTACGAGAACTTTTTGGCACCATTTGTGGTGTCAAGAGGGTGGTACTCAGTACCGGATTTAGGCATAAGCTAAACAATCTACACCTGAGGGCCTGAAAGTCTGAACTCAATCTGAAGGGGCCTCTCAAATTTATTTTATGACAAATATGGCCACTATAGCTTCCCATTGATTAGGGCCTCGCTTTCTCTAAATCTGCCACTGATGGCACTGTAAAAAAAAAAAAAACTGAACGTATCAGTTACTCTTACATATACACTATGAATGGCAGTGTTGTCATGGTGTATCGTGCTGATTAACTTGTTAAATAAACACTCTTGATCAGATTTCCATGCGGACTTGTTCATTCACCGGCAAATCTGGCTTCATACCAAAGGCAAATATGATACCGAAAGATACGGAAAGAAATGAAATTAAGCAAACTAAAATTGCCGTTGGTCTGAGGCATAGAAGGGAACAGTTCTCTCACTAGTTTAAGTAAAATGACCATCCTACATGTCGTATGATAAAATTCGTTTCATTTTCTTACGTATGATTTTCACATTTGCAGTCCAGGAAACATTCCTTGAAGGGGGCATCGAGTGGCCCAGTGGTCTAAAGCGCTCTCCTTTACGTATCACTGCCACCTCACCTCCGTCTGCGTGGGTTCGAGTCTAGGATTCTGCCAATGTGGATAGTGAGAAAACTTGCCAGTATCTTCTCGTGGGTTGGTAGTTCTTTCCGAGTTTTTCCAGTTTTCCTCCACCACCATTAATACTGTCCGTCATGTATAGCCCATATATATCGGATTGTTTTATGTATATATATATATATATATATATATATATATATATATATATATATATATATATATATATATATATATATATATATATATATATATATATATTATAATTAAGTTTGATTACACCATCATAGTATTTTCTTTATTTTAATCATTACAAGGTCCACAAGATTATCAGAATATATAAACGTGCTATTTTATATTTAATTAAATCTTATATTTGACAGGTCCCCTGTAACGAAAAATTTAAGTTTATATTTGTGATTTAGCGTCAAATAATCTTGCTACAATCGGGGTTTTGCTTCCTTTAATACATATTTAAACTGCTCAACGTACCTTGGAAATAATGAGAATTGTCATCTTTTCTATAAATGTCACATTTAAATCTCGTCCATAATTTATTAATATTTTGCATAGTCCATAATCTAGGCCGAAGGAGCCCATAATTTGAGTGGAATTAGCGTTGTCCGAATTTGCCATGGTCCGAATCAGTCTTTAACCAGATATTTGTAATGTCTATTTTATGCAAATATCTCATGGGCATGACCTTGATAATACATGTACAATATAGTACATGAGCAGATTTGCTGAAAAACTATAAGATATTTTATTTTCCAATGAACCTGGACAAAATTAAACTTAATTTTAATTGTTATTATTGTATTCATTGTTTATATCCATAACGCCAAAAGTCTCATTGAAACCACCGCATTGTGCGGAAGTAGACCGGAAGTGTATTGTACCGGTGGACATACTGTCAAATCCAGTTAGAGTACTGTGCGTAAAAGCGGCCATTCAATCTCGTTACGGTACTTAAAAAGTACTTGCGGGTAAGGTGTTGATTGTCTTCAAACAGATAATATCGAATACTGTAAATAAAGTCAGCGAAATGTCAGATACCCGTTGCCTAATGTCAAGTGTGACCTATATACATAGATACTGACCTATGCAGTACAGGGGTGGGAGAGTTAGCTACCGTGTGATAATTAGGCGGATGTCGTTTACCCTGACTTGAGTGCCTGCAGAATAAGCAGATAATGGAACTTGCTGGAGAAAAAACATTTAAATGTGAAGTTTCTGATGAAAGTTTTTATAGTAGTGGAGCTTTCGTTAGGCACATAAATAGAAATGCAGAAGAAAAACCATTTAAGTGTGAAGTGTGTGATAAAAGGTTTATATACAGTGGAAGGCTAAATACACATATGAGGATTCATACTGGAGAAAAACCGTTTAAATGTGAGGTATGTGATAAAATGTTTAGGCTGAGACTATATTTGAAGATGCACATGAGAACACATACTGGTGAAAAACCATTCAAGTGTGAAATATGTGACAAAAGGTGTAGTCACATTGGAAATCTGAAGATGCATATGATGATACATACTGGAGAAAAACCATTCAAGTGTGAAATATGTGATAAGAAGTTTAGTCACAGTGGAGCTCTGAATCAGCACATTAGGACACATACTGGAGAAAGACCATTTAAGTGTGAAGTATGTGATGAAAGGTTTAATATCAAAGGAAATCTGAATACACACATGAGGACACATACTGGAGAAAAACCATTTCAGTGTGGAGTATGTGATAAAAGGTTTAGTCAAAGTGGACATATGAATGCACACATGAGGATACATACTGGAGAAAATCCATTTAAGTGTGAAGTATGTAATAAAGCTTTTAGTCTTAGTTCTGATCTTATGAGGCACATGAGGACACATACTGGAGAAAAACCTTTTAAGTGTGATGTATGCGATGAAAAGTTTACTCTCTGTGGAAATCTAAGAAAGCACATGATGACACATACTGGAGAAAAACCGTTTAAGTGTGAAGTGTGTAAGAAAATGTTTCGTCAGAGTGGACATCTAAAAATACACATGAAGAAACATACTGGAGAAAAACAATTAGGTGTGAAGAGTGTGAGAAAAGGTTTAGTAAAAGTGGAACTTGACATAAGCAGTTGAGGATAAATGTTATCCAAAAACCATTTAAATCTCATCTCAAACCTAGTATGCAGATATATTTTTAAGATAGCAGCAAGCTTACATTATGGGTTGTTTTCACAGACGTCATGATTGTGTACGCAAACACCCACAATGCAAAGTGCACGTACCTTGCACCACCATTTTGAGTCTCAAACAAACCTTTATCAATTTGGGTTATCATGCACATTTAAAATAAAATCTGATTTAATTGTCGCTAAAAGATGTTTAGTTAATCAAAATGATACATAAATTATACCTGAAAGCATGTGCCTCTAAAGCACGAAAATAAAAATACAACTGTAAGTTCCATGGTTTATATAGAAAGACAGAAAAGTGAAGTTCATCAGAAATCGAGCATATTGCTATCAAATATAACAGCAGGCTTTTTTTATATAAACAGACAATATTGTTTTAAATATTTTGTATGATGTCCCTGAGCATGTCACCGTGAAAGAGTATTTTCAAACAATTATCTTCGGGATATAGTTACGGAAATAAAAGGTCATATTGTGTGTATTGTGCCAGAACTTTAATGAATAAATACTTTTCGCGAAAACATGTGCTTGTGCCAAAGACAGCTGAAAAACAATTTTAATCAGTACGGTCAAATATTGTATTTGTGGTGGTTATGATGGACGTAGAATGATATTGAATAGAAGTGATAACCGTTCAAAGAAGTTTCATCTTCAGTGTATTAAAGCGAAACATTTGCCTAACGGAACATGACTTTGTACAGAACGTCATAACCAATTATTCTTGAAATGCTTTAAGAAATATGAAATTACATATTAACTATTGTTTTTTTTTCTTAAACTTGAACTATAACTAAATGATTGATCTCAGCCAATGTAAATTGAGAATCATTACATATTTCTACACGTTTGTGTATCGATTTGGTTATGCGTCTGTGTATTGATTGATCTCTTTTTTTATGAAAGAATAACAAAGATGGTTCAAATGTTAATGTTTCACTTGAAGGGGACAGTCTAGTATCTGGTCTCATGCGGTTGATATGTAGAATATAATGTAATGTATTATGATATCCTTACACACAATATGAAACATGTCTTGATAATTGTATGGGAATAACAATGTTAAGTAATGGTTTGAGACTCAAAATGGCAGATATGGAAGTAACACATTTTGAGATGTCACATAAAAACAACGGATAACTTGCTGTAATCTCAGATTTAAAGCCATACTGCAAACTTGAGCAACCCTAATTTGCAAACTTGTGCAACTATACCTATGTAAATTTAAGCTTTCTCAAAGTCACTGTGCTTACTAACTAAAAGCATGAACAAGCTTACAAATAGATAGCTCCTAGATTATGTCATGAGCCGCCATATATATATATATATATATATATATATATATATATATATATATATATATATATATATATATATATATATATATGGTCAATGGGCAGATTTACCGATGGCTTTATATGGTGTTTGGAAATTGAAATAAATTTATTTTATAAAAATTATGTATATAAATAGAACATAAATAAAATTTACTGTTAGTAGCTATATTTGTGATTTATAAGTTGACTTTGCTTCAGTGTGCCTTTTTAAAAATGGCAAAATTTGGTGATTGCATATAGAAGTAACTGCCAGATTGCCCATCGTCCAGGTAAACTAGGCAGAATATTGTCTGCTAGTGACCTTATCAGGAAACCTTTATACAAGCCAACTGTATCAGAATAACTGATGTGGTATCAATTAAATTATTCTATGCATGGTTATCTGCCTCAATATTTCTAAATCATGAATATAAAAAGCATGAGTAATATTATATATTAAAATGAATGTGTTCAATATATTTTGTAAACTAATTAGCACAACATCTTATGGAAGAAATGTACTCCTCAAATCATTTGGCAATCAGGGGTAATGTGAAGTAGGCAACTAAGTTGCTTATAAACTATAAACTTTACCTTTTCCTGTTAGGATTCAAAAACAACTTCACCCTATGATTCTTTTTTAGTCCTACAATGAGGTACAGTAGATTATGACTTTTGAGGTGCTCCTTAGCTGTAGCTTACCAGGAAATTCTGACCCTGTAGTGTTATAGCCAAGGCAAAATTTTGTCATGCAGTGTTTATACCAGCTGCACACATAGACTCTTGCACATTCACAGGCATGTGATTTAATACATGATTGACCAATAATTATTTCTTGAGCAACTTATAACTGCTTGATATCTGCAAGTTAAGCATACTATTTGATTATGAAAACAACCCAATTTCTGTTTTAATACATAAACATCAATATGTAAATAGCCATGTTTGTTTTAAGAATATAATTGGCAAAGAACACTTGATAATTAAAATTTTCAGAAATGAAAATTTTAACTGCCATGTTTGCATTTTGTTAATAAATAGGGTTTGAAACCGTAAGTGAACCTATAATGGTAGACATCACTGTGTCTGGAAATTGTTACATAATTAGACTGTTGTTATAAATAACTGCAAATAGATTATCAAAAATGTACAGTTCATCAAAAGCAAAGTTTAAATAATTTTATTTGATATAAGATTTACCTTAATTATGTAATTATGTAGGTGAAAAGCATATCAGTGTAATGGATACAGTGTATTTAGTTTGCAATTTTTTTTAAGGTTTTAAAAAAAAAAATTATTTCATTACATGCTATTGTAATGTAACATTGTATGTTGGACATGACCTTGCCCAAAATTCATTTAATTTATGCTTGATATGAATTGATTTTTTAAAAAATTAATCCAATTACCAATACATAGCTAAAATATTCTCATGTGTTTAATATCAGAACCATTATTGAATAATTCAATATGTGTGTTTAATATCAGAACCATTATTGAATATGTGTATTGAAAATGTGTATTTGGGTCTAAGTTGATATTATTAGAATTTTCTTGGTTTACCTGACATAATCCAGGTTCTGTATTTCAGAAATAGGTTTCTAGTAACTCATTGTTATTTTGTAAACACCAAGATTATTCTGAAAGTTTTGTCATTATGTAAGTTTTTTCAGAAAATGCTAGTCATTACCTGAGGTAAAGTAGAAAGACTGTATAATCTTAACACTGAAGGGAAAATAAATTTGTAATTTAATATCTGGTACAATATAGTTGTATTATATATTATATCCAGTTGTGCTGGAATTAATTTCTTGAAATTATTGTATTCATAAATTATTTTTTCAAGAATTATAAAAGTGATCTGATAAAATTTTTGAACGGAGACATTCACTGTAATTTATAGTGAATTCATACCTCGTATTATATTACTATGATTCAGCAAAATAATGTTTGTATATCAACACTATACAGGTTACCACAAACACATCATCGCCTTCAACTTTGGATTTATTTTGGACTTCTACTGAATATTATTCAAAACTTTAAATTATTAGGACTTGTGTCTATAATCAGGTATTCCACTTTGTATGTTAGGGAAATAAATTATTGATTTTATAAAGCTTGTTGCTTTTCAGTCTTTTCTGTTATTTATTTTTTGAGCATAGACTCAGAACAGGGGATATTGCTATGTATGTTGAGTTAGAAAAGCACTACAACTTTGTATGGTCAAGTTTGTTTATGACAGTCCCTTTTTGTGAAAATATCAAAAAAAGCAATGAAACTGATACTACTTAACCAATGCATAACATTACTACATGTATACAGGCAAATTGTTATTGTAGGAGTTAATGACATTTTTCAGCACAAGATAGGCTTATACATGGTGGCCAGTATAACTGGTGGAGGAGGAACCCAGGAATATCCCATGAGTAGCTACTGCAAAGTTTTCTCACATATCCACATTGGCCGAGCCCAAGACTCAAACCCACACACAGAAAGATTTTGTACGACTCATCCTCTCAGGGCTTCTACATAGACAAATAATAAAACAATACCTTTACAATCCTATTAATGGATGGTTGTAATTAAGCTTGACAGTTGGTTGTTATATAAAGAAAATCCCCCCTGCTAGGAACAAGTTATGCATAATGCCATATGTGCTTGTGTTGATTCAGTTGGACAAAGGGGTCTAGTTCAGTCATATATCAAGAGGTCTCGCTAATACTAGGATTCCAGGACTCTTATTTCTGTAAAAAAAAAAAAGAAAAAGTCTCACCAGCACAAGTCGCAGTCTTTTCACATAGGCATATTGGTCATACCAGAAGTGGCTAAATGCAAAAGAGAGAAGAACTATTGGTTATCATTTAGTTTAATTTTCCTTTTTCTTTACACCACTAACATAGAGCTTTTGTTTGTCCATCAGAATGAGACCAAATTTTGTTAATTCAGTAAAATGCCTTATTCCAAACACTAAGCCAGGCATCACACACTTTTTCTTACACTTGATCAGCACATCTTTCTGCTCAGCATCTAGTTGAAGCAAGACTGGCAAGTCTTTAAATTTGCCACCCGCTATGCATACAGAGGACTCCTGTGTGATTTAACAATGCAGTTAGGATGAACTGAGCTATCAGTTCGAGCACCTTCTGAATCTCATTATAATCTTGTCAATTTGCCATTTTACCCCAAAATAATAATCCAGATTTGCAAAGGTCATTTTGCCTAAATCGAAGCTTGTCTTAATGTTGAGGTTACATGTAGCACTGATTCAGGAAACATTCGGGAAACAAACACAATAATGAGAGCTGAAGTATTTCATTAAATGTTCTCTAATACACATTCATCTCTGGGTCTTTCTGCCTTTGAACTCAGTAATTGTAAATATCAGCATATTCTGCCACCACTTAGCAGTTGGTCAAAGTCTTTGAATTTGTCACCCAGCTATTGCATCAATTTCTTTTGATATACTCTTAAATGACAACCTTTATATCTGGGGTTCTTTCAGCTAATCTGAATTCTGTCTATGTAAAAATCAGCAGAGCTAAAATGATCAATTGATCAGCACATCTTTCTGCTCAGCATCTAGTTGAAGCAAGACTGGCAAGTCTTTAAATTTGCCACCCGCTATGCATACAGAGGACTCCTGTGTGATTTATTTGCATCTCAGATCAAAAAAGTTGCATATAGATAGACATGATTAGGCAATTCCGAAACCTCTGATATCCACATTAATGATTCAGTGTATTGTGTATTAATAGTTACAGTAATGTCTAATTCGCAACAATGCAGTTAGGATGAACAGTACAGTGTGAAATTACATGCATCTTTGTACAATGTATATGTTAGAGGGGGTTGTTTTAGAGTTATCTAAAAATCACTTTGACTGCAATTTTATACAGAACATTCACAAATTTAAAAAAAAAACATGAAATGGTTGTTTATTAAGCATTTTTTTCTGACATACAAGACTATAATCTGATCACTCCCATTAGGTAGAAGGATTACAATGTGCCTTTTAAAATCACATGGTCACTGCATGTATCTTCATCCAAATATACACTTTTAAGTATGACTACAGTAATTTTTATACACATACAAAATGTTTGTCATAAATGTATATCATAATAATTTTTTTCAACTTTAAAATAATTTAATGATTGAAACCAATGAGAAATAGAGGACATGATTCAGATAGGAGAGAGAGATATCAGACTTGGGTTCAGTTACTTTCATCAGTTACAGTTACAATGTGCTTCCCGATATAAGTTACAATTTAAGATACTCAAAGTTATGGTTTCAGTTACAATTAAACCATATCAGTGATTTCACTAACAATTACAAATATGTTGTAATTGTTATTAATTACTCAATTACAGCACTTATGTTGTAATTGGACCCAAGTCAGAAACCTACATTAGATTGAGTAAAATCATTTTATATAGTTTTCTTATAAAATTTCACTTTATTGTAATTTCAATATTATTTCTTGTATTATTAGCCCAAAACCTGGCAGTTAAAATAAATATGTATATTTTCTCAATGTTAATAATTTGTTTATAACTTATAGACACATTTACTTTCGCTCTTGTAATTGACTTATACTTCAGCATTTACACAAATTTACACCATTTATTACATTTATACTTTGTTGCCGATTTTCAATTACAATTACAAATACACTGTAATTGTAATTAATTACTTAATTGCACCAATTACATTGAACCTAAATCCTATATTTTAAAGTTGTGTTTGTTGGGTATTTTTGCCCCCATTTCTTCATGCTATCTTCAAAAGAATAAGGCCACTCTTCCCTAAAATGCAAGTCCACCTTGATCCCTGTGTGATATTCAAATAAAATATGAAGCACATTTGAAATGGAGCTCTGAGGGAAAACTCTTCACATTTTTGCTGATATGGCTATAGAAACATTTTACTTCACTTAAATATATAAATCCATTTGATGGATGATAGTGTCAGATGGTTAGGTTCCCTGTCCAATTTATTAAAATTGTACACTATTAGGTGAAAAACAAATGTTCGTCATTCAAGTTACACTGAATCACCTCTAAATCTAAGATAAAAATGGGGAAAGTTCAGCAGGAGTCCACCATATACACACAACAGACATGTGCAAATTCAAAGACTTGCCAGTCTTGTTTCATCCACCTGTTAAGAGTTCCTAAATTTTAGTTATACCATCTGTTTTGAAAGGGCTATGACATGTAAAATGAATGGTACTTCAGTTCTTTACATGATAAATGCAATAAAATTGCCTACTTGACACCTTAAGATATTTTGAAATAGAATGACTGTCATCTCCTTTGTGAATGACAGGAATTAGATGTAACAACCACAGAACAATTATTGACTATGTTATGCAATAGAAAAAATGGCATCTCAGAATAAGGAAAATGAAGGTGTGCATGTTAGGGAATAATTTCATCACCCTTTTGTAACTGACTACATTGCAACAATTACAGCAGTTTGACAGGTACAGCAGTACATAACAATGATCTGTATCTCAAAGGATATATTTATAACCATAGGGTAATGTTAAGCAGCCTTCTTGTAAAACGACAATGCAACACACTCTTGAATTTGCTTAACATATGACAACTCATGAGTTGTAATTATCTTGGGGGTTCTAAGATCATATCATATATTGCTACACATATATTGATATTGATCAAAATGAAATTTCCAGAATTAACCAGCTCACTTATGATAGATCAATCTTGAAAATTGATCCTATTTGTAACTGAGGCTTATATGGTAGTTTTATGTTTTAGAACTTCAAATATGTTATATACATTTTGGTAGTTCATAAACTAGTATCCCATCTGTGAAAAAAATGGAAGCAACTGCTGATAAATTCTTGATAACGAATTAGTGCACTATTACAGGAAACAATACTTCATCGGTATGATTTTATTATTTGATTTCTTTTAATAAAAGCAAAATTCATTAAGCTTAATTATTTATTGAATGCCTGTAGAATGGGGTTGATAACTCTCTCTCATAAAGAAAACAAAAATTAATTACATTTGAAAGTTTAATTTTTTTATGAAAATAACTGACAATTATTTTATTCACATAGCAGCAGATTGTCAATGAAACAAAAATAGGACTATTCTTATTCTTTCAAAAACCTTAATGCCAAAAGTTATCAATGCAAACATTACAGACGATATATTTGATGGTGCATGCATTGTTGGTAAAAATTATTTAAAAGTACCCAACATCAAATATCTTGCTTTATTAAGTTGGTCTGTAAATAATTATGCAACCGACAATTGCCAATGTATGTGTTTTACAGTCATCATTCACTAACAAAATGACAGCATAGTTAATTCAGTGTACAATAAATTAAAGAATTTCCTGTATGCAAACAAAATTGTATATCTAACAATGCTTATATATATATATATATATATATATATATATATATATATATATATATATATATATATATATATATATATATATCTATATATATATATATATATGTATATATATGTATATATATATATATATATATATATATATATATATATATATATATATATATATATATATATATATATATATATTGGAATAAAATATTTGTAGTAAAAGTGACATTTTATATTTAATTGAGTACAAGAAATAATTCAGCTTATTTTGAAATATATTAATATATTAATAATGTTCATAGTTAATTTAAAATCAATACATATTACAATCTATTTTATTTATGTAGCAGCTAAGCATAAGTAATTTACATCTTTTATCATTTTTCAAGATTGCAAAACTTTTAATTCAACCCTGTTTTCTCAAAAGAACATTTTTCTTGCTGCCACCAAATGTGGTATGAAAACCTGATTATTCATTTATGTTGGTTGTTTTCAACATTTCATGAGATATATGTGTTAAGAGTACTTTACTTTTACTTTTCCATAGCATACATTACTACATGTAGCAGAGAAAGAGTTTTCTTAAACGCTTACAGTAAAGGTTTCAGTTAAGATGTGAATATAAATATAATCCACCCTTTATTAGGGTGTATGTGTGTGTGTGTGTGTGTGTATATATATATATATATATATATATATATATATATATATATATATATATATATATATATATATATATATATATATATAGTTTAATACAAACAAGACCCAATACTATCATACAGATTAGAGAAATTAAATAATACTCTACGGAGTTTCGAACCCAGGTCCGCGAGTAAATGGCACTCATCGCATTGCCTGCACGAACCAGCCCATATACTGTCAATACTAAGCACGCATTACCATAAAAATGATGGCACTGAGTCTGTATTATATGAGCTCGTGACACACTCGCATGACGACCTACTAGACAATTCTCTCTCTCTCTCTCTCTCTCTCTCTCTCTCTCTCTCTCTCTCTATATATATATATATATATATATATATATATATATATATATATATATATATATATAAACACACACACACACAGTCCTTCCAGATTCTTATGAAAGAAATCAAGGTATATAGGAATATTTTATTACAAAGAATTATAAATATATATCAGACAGAACAGACTGTGATAGTAATGTTTGTTTTAAACTAATAAATTCTGTCCACTATTATCAAGATTCTACTACAGAATCCAGGGATAGCACAGTTTATGTCATTATATATATATATATATATATATATATATATATATATATATATATATATATATATATATATATATATATATATATATATATATATATATATATATATATATATATGGTCATTGTTAATACCAGAGACACATGTATACCTTCTTTTGGTCCCTTAAACTTTCTGATTATTACCCATGTACATGTATGTATGTACTATACATATATACATACACACACACACACACACACACATATATATATATATATATATATATATATATATATATATATATATATATATATATATATATATATATATATATATATATATATATATATATATATAGTGGCGTAGCTAGGTGGGTGCGGGGAAGGGCAGACCGCACCGGATGACACCATCTCAGAGGGGTGACACCAAATGAAAAATTGCAAATTTTACTGAGCAGACGTTTTAAAGAATGTATTAGTATCTATACCTTAACGTTGTTACAGTTCTTTAATACTTGTGTACGCTGACCTTCAGTTAACTTTTTTTTCTTGTCATTTTGATACTGTTGACTTATTACATGCTGAATAAATAAAAAATCTGTGGGTGAGATCTGGAGGGGTGACACCATGGGTTTACCGCATTGGGTGACACCAACCATATCGACGCCATATATATATATATATATATATATATATATATATATATATATATATATATATATATATATATATATATATATGATTTGACATTATAACAATGCATAGCGCAAATAATTGTTGCAAATGTATCTGAATGCTTGTACAGATGATATGTATACATGTTTTTGTGTATATGTGTATATTACTACACAATCATTTTCTTAAACTGCATGCTATTAGATGTATAAGACTAGGATGAAGTTTCACTGATTCATCGACGAAACGAATATAAATATTAATTTAAAAAATTAACTTGGTATAGATTTTCTCTCTCTCTCGTGACAGAATGTGTAGAAATCTGAAGTGTGAGAAAAATAATTTGGGCTTGATAAAACACGTGAAACAACTTCTGAACTTACTCAAGGTAACCTACAATGACGTTGTTTGTAAACTTCCCTTCGGATTTATCTGCAGGATTCCTAATATCGCCGATACAAGATTCAATAGCCTTTCTAAACTGTTGGGTAAATTTTTTTTACGAGTCACAAATACTGCATTCGTCTCGTTTGTTGGGGGAGGGTTTTTTTTTTTTTTTTTTTTTTTTCTTAAACATTTGATAACATTCCGCAAACCAATTGTAACAAGATAACCGAGTTTGTGATTTTCAGATTAATAACAAAACACCATTGATGGGAACACAATACAATGTATTTAATATCATATGAAAAAAAAAATCAAATGAAGTATGATGGATACGTGCGTGAATGGGTCCCAATATGGAACTAATCAACATAATCAGCACGATCTTACTAATGTAACAAAATACGGTACCAAGACAAAGAAAGAAAGAACGATTCACGGTATATAAAGAACAGAAATATGACTGCACCATAGTAAAATACAAATTATAATTTCGTTTAAAATAACGAATTGATAGTTTTACTCATGATAGCAAAACAAATGATAGTTCGTTCAAAATAACGGATTGATAATTTTAATCACAATATCTACACAATAGCAAACACTGGGTATTACAAAACCCTACGTTAGCCAACGGCCAAAATATTTTATCTGGAGCAATGTATATACTCCCTTAAAACTCTTTGCTACCAGTTCCACTAGACAAACAGATTTGTAGTCACCTGACCACTATTGATTCCTGGGTTTGACAATCAGCACCCGACACTTTGGTCTGCAACTCCCCATTTCCATCAAACCCGACTGGAAACGTTGGAATATTCAAAGCACAGCCCAGCACTGCAAACGCAGCATACGCAGCTGTAAACAGCAAAGGCAACTTTTCACAGACGTACACAGCACAGCTCAGCACTAAACTCTACAGCATAACAGCACGGCAACAACACAGCGCATCAACACCAACACGGCACCGCAACACCAACACAGCTCTACACAAACACAGAATAGCAAACCACTGCACCAACACAGCTCTCTACAGCTGGAGATATGCAGGTCTCACAGTAGACCTCTGATCGACAAAACGGTTCGTATTGTAATCCTAATTTCGTTCCAGTTTGAATTATATATACCCAATGTAGCTCATCATCGTCTGTGTAATTCATGTATTCGGTTTTTTCCAGCCTGAAGCACTTCGCACGTGCCGAGCAAGGAAGAACCGAACTCACTATTTTCGAAATATAGAATGTACATTGATCACCCTCGGGTATCATTGTACACTAAAAGCGAAAAAAAGAAAAAATATTTATACAATTCCCTGACACCATTTTTTTGTAAACGTAAAAGTGTCAGATGGCTGACCCACCCAGCATTCCTACTCCATGTTGATTAGTCTGGTAGCAGAATGAACAGTGAAACTCGGGGGGGTTTACAATAACACAAATACCCTTATGGTAATTATCCCTTAACCCTAAACATATCTCTCTCTCTCTCTCTCTCTCTCTCTCTCTCTCTCTCTCTCTCTCTCTCTCTCTCTCTCTCTCTCTCTCTCTCTCTCTCTCTCTCTCTTTGTGTGTGTTCTGTCAGTATATCAATTTTTCCAGTCTTTCTCTCGCCCCCTATCAAGAACGGTAAATTTTAGGGTCAAAACCAACAAAAAGAAAGACGAGATAAAAGTAGAGCTGTGTTATAGTTGGTCGTAATGTTTGTTAAAATAGAGTAACGACTTTGGTCAGCTGTACATACATTAAGATGTTATAAATCCTCTTATTGTCTCGTCGTTTCACTTAGTTTATATTCCATTTTCATTTTCGTACATTCGTTCGTACGTGAAATCCAGAGCGTTCTGTGTTGAGAAAGTGAACCAAGTGTTTGTAAAGTTCTGCTTTCTTTTTTATATCCAGCTCTCTCGTGTTTAAATCGTAAGTGTGTCTTATACTTATTTACAAATATAATTGAAATTTGAGCTCATAAATATAAGCGACTTATAACTCTGCAAAATGAATTGTGAATAGCCCCAAGAAGGGACAGAAATAAGTTGGTAGTGGACTCACTGGACTGGAATGTGAAATAGTTCATTCGCTCGGTCAATACACAGTTGCCTGGGGGTCAATGTTCACTCCATTATGGGTTACAATGCAGTTGAAAGTTCCATGGATTTATGTTCAAGCAGGGAAAGAGCAAGAAGTTGATATCGATTTCGTTGGTATGTAACCGTAGAAATTTCATAAGAGCGGATGGTCGAGAAAGTGAAAAATAGGCATCTGCCAGACCGAGACCGGTGGCAAATTCCTTCAGAAGGATGGAGAAGCGGGACTGATAATGCCAGGTCCATCCTGGATGACATTTACCGTCCTAACCAGAAAAAGTGTGTGATTTCGATTTATAACGTAGCTTTAGCAACTTAGCAGTCATATCGCTACGATGTCTGCAGTGTTACAGTTTATAATGATGTCTAGCACTGGGGCATCATGCCGCAGAATGTGGCATGATGTCCCACCCAGTCACATTATCCTGACACCAGGCCGACCAGTTCTAACACTAACCTCTTAATGCTGAGAACCAAGCGAGACAGCTGTTGCTACCATTTTTTAAAGTATGACACGGCCTGGGTTAGAACCCGGGACCTCAAGCATCCGAGGCGGACGCTCTAACCACTAGCACACCTGGCCGGTCACTAACCGGATAAAGCTTGTTAAAAACGCATCCGGAAATTGAGGATTAAGAAAATATTCAATGCCCGCTTCTAGATGAGCATTTGGATCCTTTACTACCAAATTTGTCCTTTCTAGAGTCTGACGGTACTTCAGAGGACGATATGAGATGGAGTTGGCAAAACGAGAAACGAACCTTCTCTGCGGTAATTTAGACATCCCATTCGCTTGAAGGAAAGAAATCCATCCAACGATGTTTGGAAAAGCAATAACCGGGGCAACGCATTCAACGGATAGAGAGTGGAGGGGAGGATGTAGACACACTTTATTTCTTATCTCCTCGATGCTACCCTCTTCCGAACCTACCTACTACAATGTATACATGTATGGAATTGGCAACATTACTGGCTTGTATTAATGATGTTACAAGACGATGACTGCAGCGCACAAAGATGAAATGTCAGTTCTTGGACTCAGACTGCCTGCCTCTTCACGTCCTCTCTCTTGCCACCAAATATTAGAGGGGATCCAGAAGGAGGTTTAACGGAATAGCATACAATATATATTATCGGACTCGCCTTCAAGCCTGTAAAAAAATCGCTTCAGGCGCCAAATCCAAAAGCAAAAGAAAGTAACGAAAGTGTCCATATTATTGAGAATGAGCTTCGTAGTGGTGAGCATAATGTTATTTATACAGTGTATAGATGTAGGCGATTTTAGATCAACAGCAGCGCAATTTGTTTGATTAACTCATGAAAATTAATGATGAAGTCTCGAAATGTGTCTTACACTACACTAGTGAGATTACAATGAATGCTGGACTTTGTCTTTCAGAAGAAGCAAAGGGCTTTTTAATGGATCACTGATCTTGACTTATAAACTCTAGTCCATTTACTCGATTTTTTATCGACTGTGGAAGGCGAAGGAAGGAAATACCGACTTATTCGTCGTGAAAAATAACCGAAGCTTTGACCTTCTAGAAAAATGGGTAGCGTACATTCAGAGTTCGGCTGCATCCCATGCGTTCCTCTAACGCTATCGTAAAAACTATACTCAGTGCTCTATATGATGGTATCTAAGCAGTAACCATCATGATATTTGTCTACATGGTCAGTGCATTAGTAGTTCGGGTTGGGCTCAAGATCAATATCGGTCTAATACATTCCTGGAGAGACGGACGCGACTTTGTCATTGTCTCTAAGACTCTCACGGTGCCATCCAAACGGGTAAATGGTGAATATATGGAAGCCATATCCTCATGATGCAGTCGTCGAATTTATACAAAGGGCTTGTCAAAATCAGCCACATTCAGTACGAGTATCATATGTTATAACTGAATCATAGACCTTTATACTAACAGAGTAACGGTGATGTTAGGTGGTCGGGCGGATCTATGAATAAGAGCCACGGTAATGTTAATGTACCATGGCTCAACTGGTTCGATAGCCTGACAGTTGGACGGTACCGTCGGTAACCAAAACTGGATCAACACGTGCTCTTAGTGGGCAGGGCTCATTGAAACTATCTATATGCCCTGACTTACAAATCCGAAGTCCCTGTTCGGATATGAGAAATTGGTCAGACCTAATCAACACTGTCGTTTGTTGTAACAAACGATTCACAAGAAATTCAGAGACGGTGTAAACGTTGTAGAATTCGCAGTTTTCTACATTCCTCCAGATATAATATCCTCGCCAACCGGGCTGAAAACCGACTCCGTATAAGATGTTATTTAAAACACGAGAACACTCGGTACTTTGATCTCCCAAGTCTTTCCCTGCTTCTTGAAATTTTCATCACAAGTGTCGACCAGGTCTACCGCCAACTGGCTCAAATGCTGCACGAAGCCGATGTGCACTTGTACATATGAGCAACTAAACGTGCTGTTTCTCGATGGCTTTTTTCTTATTATTGCATGTAACTTACATGGTCGTGATATTTAATTCTGAAACAACAAAGTAAGAAAAGAAAACAAAACACAACTGCCTCACGAACGCCAGAGACACCCTCTACACAAAAGAGGGTGTTAAATAAAATAAGTGTGTGCGAACGCTAATTCGTCGTGATTTTGTATAGCGTTGCTAAACCATGCGGTCAGATAACTAAGCAACCAAGTCCCAATAGAAGTAATTCATAACATTAAGGCTAAAATTTATAAAACACGATGTATACCACCTGTAGAATAAATTTTATTCATTCAAAAATAGCACCATCAATAAATGGAACATAAAGTAGAACTAATTTCCAATGGATTTCCGTTCGCGAAAGGAACGATTCACAAGTGAAAGCTTCTAAATAGCATCACTTGTAGGCGGTCATAAGTACTGGATCTGAGCTACTGCTGTTTTGCCTTTAATATATACAGAAAAAAAATACATAAGTCTTTGGGTGGGATAAATTCGGGAATTGGTAGGGGTTATATTCCTAAGTTGATTTGAACTGGGAACGTGATCGAAGGAGAAATATATTGTAATACCATGTAGGAGATGCGCATTAGATTATATCGCTCCGTTTAAGCAATTCTTAGGTTTGCTTGTTTGATTATTGGAATTCGATGCAATCGGAAATATGCCTTAGCCCGAAATAATTAGCCAACTCCTACGAGCAAACGTCACGAAGAGAAAGTGTTAGTGCGTTTCCATGGTGCCATGGTCAATGAGTAGCTAATTCAGATTCAAACCGCATGACTATCCCTGTCATAATGTAGTCCTTTTTAAAATTCAGTGGTGTACATTGGTGTTGTCATTGCAGTGGCAGTATTTTCGGTAGCAAACCGGTAAATTTTACAATGGAGTAAACAAGAAGGGACTTGGCAGATACTGTTCATGTTGCCATGGTGGCAAATGTGAGGCAGATGTATTGCCGTGATGCGCCTTGAAACCATAGATTGACTGGCCTAAGGTGGCGTAGTTAAAATAGTTTCCTGTTTTATGGAATAGTTGTACAGATTCTACGGCGTGAACTGCTGACGGTACGGAAAGATGATGATGAGAAACTTGTGCGGTTGATAGATATTTGGCAAGTTGTGAATCTTGTTGTGTTGCATTGATTAGAGTAAAAATTATGTATAAAATGGACACGTCGGGCTTTATTACATACAACTTAAGTTGTAAGAAGTCTTAGGAAATTTGGGGTAAACTTATGACTTCAACATTCCGACTCTACATCCCCGTTTGTAAACTGCCCCCACCAACACACACACACACACACACACACACACACACACCGATTCCAATAAAAAAAAAAACGTTTAATGTGATAAAGAGTGCACATTACTAAGTCAATTGAATCATTGATTTATAATTTCTAACCTGACTGTGACCAGAATGGCACTAATACTGGCATCCCCTTGCACCTTTCATGCTTAACGGACATTAAATTCCAACATGGCTCCATAATCCGTACACTATGGGGTAGTATATTTCCATCCGACAACATAAGGACATAATTCATCCTATTCGGTAACTGCCGGGTAATTCCGTAAATTACCATAACATTGACTTTGGAATTATATCCATTTGCAAAAATTGAACATATTAATGAAATCGTTTGTTGAATTCACGTGAAAGGCAAATTTGTTCTCATTCTTTTCTTTTGCTTGATTCAAAATTGTAAATATCGGAAGCAGACGACATATGTATGTAGATCTTTAGCGGCTCACACACCCCTTTGCTGAAAATGGACTGGTCCAGGAACTGGAAGTGGGTGTCAAACATGTCCATATATTGAAAACTTTCGTTAAGCATGAAACGCGCAGACGCTGACGCTGTTATGGCAATTCTACTCACTGTCAGGTTAGAAAATAAAAATCAATGAATGAACTAAGTTCTTTGACTTTTTTTCAAATTAAAGGTTATCGTTATTAAAATCGGGGGGAGGGGGTGACAAACAAACGGATTAACAGACTCGGAATATAGTGGGAATCGCGCTAGGGTTTTGACACCGTTCGGTCAAGCAAAGACACCTGGCTTATAACAATATCATCGTCCGTGTGTTCCATCTTTTGGTTTTCAGTGTAACTTCTAACTGTTAGGCTGGATCGCTTCAATGCAATATATCAGAATAGTAAAATGTATACAGGGCCTTTAAACCTCGAGTCCCTAGTTGTTCGAATTCTACCTTTCGGTCAATGGTGAAATCCAAGTCTATGAGAATGAAAACGGCACTTCCTACACTTATCCAAACGTCACATTCGGCGAACAATTATTGCTTTTAATCCAATATGCCACAAATTGAACAGAGTGTGTTTTAAAAATTAAACTATTCTTGATTACGAATGGCCTAAGACGCAATTTGGATAAAGTAGTGAAGCTGGAACTAACGAGGGGTGCGGAATGGTATCTTCCCTTATGTTATATTGTTGCATGCTAGACTCCAAATTTTCTTTGTGGGCGCACGACCCGACTAAAGGCCTTTAGAGTGGAGAACGAAAAAAAAGCACATGATGGATCGTACTGGAGAAAAATTATTTATGTGTGATGTATGTAATGCACGGTTTAGTCAAAGTGGAGCTTTGATTGGGCATATGAGAATACACACTGGAGAAAAACCATTTAACTGTGAAGTATGTGATAAAAGTTTTAATTTGCGTGGAAATCGAGATCAACACATGAGGACACACACTGGAGAAAAACCATTTAAATGTGAAATGTGTGATAAAATGTTTGGTTGGAGTGGAAGCCTTACGAGGCATAAGAGGATACATACTGGAGAAAAACCGTTTAAGTGTGAAGCGTGTAAAAAATCTTTTATTGACCGTGACACTCTCAAGAAACACATGACGATACATACTGGAGAAAAACCATATAAGTGTGATTTATGTGATAAAAGATTTAGTGACACCGGAAATCGGAATAAGCACATGAGGACACACACTGGAGAAAAGCCATTTAAGTGTGATGTATGTAATAGAATGTTTTCTCAGAAAGAAACGGTACTGTTTCACATGAGGATACATACAGGAGAAAAACCAGTTAAGTGTGAAGTATGTGATAAATGGTTTAGAGACAGCGGGCATAGGAATAGACACATGAGAATACATACCGGAGAAAAACCGTATACGTGTGAAGTATGCAAGAAAAGGTTTACTGACGGTGGAACTCACAGAAGGCACATGAGCATACATTCTAAAGAAAAACCATTTAAGTGTGAAATATGTGATAAAAGATTTCGTGACTCTAGATATCTGGTTAAGCACATGAAGGTACACAATGGAACAAAACCATTTAAGAGTTAAGTACCTAATTAAATGTTTCCTTACAATGTAATGATAAACATGCACAAGAGTGCACATACGGGAGAAAAAACATTTGTATGAAGTATGTAATATAGTTCTAATGGAGATCTAACGATGCATATTAGGACACAAAAACCATTCAAGTGTGAAATGTAAAATGATCTTCAAGGTGGAAACTAGTGACACATGTGAGGATGCATATTGAAAAAAAATCTTGTATGTAATGAAAGGTTTAGTGAAAGTTAGAAGAAGCACCTGAGGATATATAGGTAATTTTCAGTTGTAACCACTAACCAATGCCAGATTTAGGGCAAATGAGGCCCCTTACTTGGGTTCTGAAGGAGGTAGATCCAGTAGCCCTACCTAGGTAGTCAGTTAAAATAGTTACAGGCTTTTGAAAAATGCATTGTCAATTTATATTTTGCCAAGAAGATGGACCCTCTGGTCAACATGGGCCCTGTGCTTAAGCACACCTAAGCACAATGTTAGATCCAGTACTGGTGATAACACATGATGTTTATTGTACAAAATGAAAATCAGAACATTCCACATCAGTTATATGGACACCTGTTTATATCATTAGCTAATGCTAATTATTCTATGATTGCTAATGTCCATTCATTTGTGAAATATATAGTATTATGGTTAAAGAAAAGAAGAAAACTAAGTCAACTGTTATGATTGTGTTTGTAATTTAACTTTTATAAATAAAAAAACATTACATTTTTCTGTATTAATTTTTTTTATGTAGCTTAATTCCATTCACTTTTTGCCTTTTCAGAGTTAAGCAATACAGTAGAACATACTACATTCAATGTTAAACATTGGCAAGTTTCTTGAAATTGCTTTAGAATCAAAATCCCTAAGTTGTAGATTTTCCTCCATCATCCTTATCAATTCATTATATTTTCTTATTTGTTAAACATTTGTAGCAAGATAACCAAGATGGATTTCCCGATTTACAAAAGAATAGTTTTGATGCTGACACAAATGTTTATTGATGTTTGTCTTGAATGAAAAAAGAATATTCAATAGTAAGTGCATGTATAAGAGCCAGATATTTGATAAGTTAACTTAATATGCACAAACCAAAAAATGCAACAAATATAAAAACAAATAAATGACCTTATGCAGTACAAGGACAAAGGTGAACAATTTATATATAATTTCATACAATGAAAAGAATGACAAGTTTTACTCAATAGTAAATGTGATGTATTCACTCAAAAAGTGAAGACATATTTTACTCCAATAGTAAAATGATTGGACAGATGTCATACAAATATATCTTTACAATCTCAAAACACTGGGTGTAACAAAACTCCCAAATTAGCCCTTGGCTGGAAGATCACATGCATGGAGTAACACAAATCATTATGTCAATATCAGACTTGGCTGCCAGTCACACTGGTCAATCAAGCAGCATTACTATAGGTAGTCACTACCACCATTTATTTCCTTGGTAAATCAAGCAATCAGGGCCCACCAATCCAGTCATCAATGCCTGACCACCTGCTACTCAACCAGCAACACACTGCACTCAGCTGTACAGCCACCATCAAACCAGCTCCATTGTCAGCTTCACAGCCACTTTGGCCAGCAACACAGCCATCATAGTCAACTTCCATGGTCAGCTCTACAACTGGTACCCAATTTACCCTGGAAATATTTCCACAGCTATCATCAGCTCTGATCACCATGGATCAGCTACACAGCTGCCATGGTCAGCTCTAATCACCATGGTTAGCTACAATGAGAAGGAAACACTCATCAGCTGAAAATACATCTAACACCATGTACTGTGCATGACATGGGCATATACAATAACAATGATGTTATAAATGGTAAGTTATACAAATTACAATATTGGTACAGGTTTACAAAATAATAAACAGGTTCAGAAGTGAACCTGTGTCTGATAAGATCCATATGGTACTAAACATTTCTTAATAAAATGCAACTTTATATTGCTAATATAAATCTCTTGCTAAGCCACAAACAAGGATAGAAATTACATGTGATATACTATGCTAGTCAAAGCAATATTGTAAACATACAAAAAGAAATGTGGTAATACAATAGCTTTAACTTACAATATACATAAAAAATAAACTTAAAAATAACTTAATTCTGTTAGAGCTGAAGATGTACAAGTCCTTAAGTGCACTGCTTACTGACAAGACTTTCCCTAATGTGAAGATAGCATTCATATACAGGCAATGTAGCGGTGCTAGATGTTAATGGTTTTTTTTTCCACATCATGAGCACTTTGCACTTGTGGCAGGGATGAAACTAACTCACTTTATGTATATCTAAATAATGTACAATATACATAAATTACCCCCGGGTATCCTTGTAAGTTCTACCCACTTAGGTGGACAAGCCGCTTATCTCGACAGAAAAACAAAGTTCTGGTCCCTAGGTCTACTATTACTACCAAAATTTCTATGCTTATGTTGACAGCGAGATAAAAAAGGTATATGTAGACAATGTCCCTTGGTCCCAGCTTGAACAAATCCTTTCTGGTCTTATCATTTATGTTGACAAGCTGCCAGTTCCTACCCATTCTTTGGTCAACAATTAGTTGATCTTGCCGACAGGCTTTAAGTTTACAACCTAAACATTTATGTCAACAAGCGGCCATTTCCGACCAGTACAGTATTCAGCAATTAGTTCACCTTGCCGGCAGGCTTTAAAGTTGAGGTCAGATAAAAAAAAAAAAAAAATTAAACAGGCACAAAAACGGGCTTTTGTTTGGTCCTATAATATGGGCTTTTCACGGCGACTTAAATGATCGGTGGTTAAAAGTGATCGGTGGTTAAATTTTTTTTTTGCTCTGTGAAAGTTTCCTTTTTAACTTTATTTTTATTTGCAATGACTACCAATGGAAGTGTAAACACATTAATTTACAGTCTCTGGAAACTAAATATCTGACTGTTAAGGGGAGTTTAGGGTGGGGCATCTCTCATCTATGTCTGAAAATTTTTAAATTTATTGAGTTGACATTGTTACAATATTGTATCGTAAGAATTATTTTCTTTTAATACCTCATTAGCATGTGTCAATGTATACACTATTATTCCTTCATTAATCATACCAGATGCATATCTCATGTTCACTTTTATGTACTTTTCATGATGACTTCTGTAACTAAATACAAGTACTGTTTAAATATAACTTGTTGACAGGTTTTCAAAATCCCCGTGAATATCCCCCTCCCCTAGGTAGCCTTAATGAGATGTGAAGAGATTAACCAAAATCTAAGCCAATTTATGTACAAGTACATGTACTTGAAGCATGTAAATAATAATGATAATGCCGACATTGAATATAGTAATGCTTTTTATATCAGGATGTAACCAATGCAATATATTATTGTGGATTTTATTATACAAAGGTAACGAAAATGTAATTTGTCATTATACAAAAGTCTTTCACCCTGGTTTTGTCTTCATGTACAGTGGCAGATTAGTCTAAAGCGATCATGGTCACGGATGACTGCCATCTCACCTCCGTGTGAGTTTAACCTCGGGAGTCTGCACAACGACACTTCTGACCTGAAATCACCTTAACAGTATTATAGTCTGCATTTTTATCAATAAAGCACAACAAAATTTCTGACATGAAATTACCTTAACGGTATTATAATGCCATTAAGGTGATTTCACGTTATCAGAAATTTTTTCGTTGTGCTTTATCGACAACAATGTAGTTTAACTTGTATCTTTTTAACGACAACCCCACCCCAACACTTATCTCGACATCCGCTTATGTCGACAATTTTTCCTCAGGCCCGAGCATGTCGATATTAACGAATAGCACTGTACACAGGAAACGAAAACCCGAGTACATATATTTAATAAATAATGGGATTTATACAATTCCATGACAGTACTGTCCTCTCTCATGATTTGATCATATCTTGAAACCTCTCTCTCAAGTCACAAACATAGCTGAAACTATGAATACTTTAGGTCAAACAGTAAAGTTGGGAAACAAGTCTGATTGCATAAACTTAAAAATGTTCCATGACAGGACTCTGCGATCCAAACTTTTAGTTAAAATATGCATGAATTTTCCAAAGATCACGGTTTCTTCCAGTAAAATGTCCCTATGACATGTCAGATTTTTCCTGAAACATTCCATCTTTCCAAATAACAATCTACTGCATCCAGACTGCATATTATCTATTCAAGTAAAGAGGCTATTCTAACTATTATTAACAGTTGATACAAGTATTGACTGTTCTCATTGAAGTTAACTTGTGAAAGTACTGTACATGTAATAACTGTTCTCATTGAAGTTAACTTGTGAAAGGACTGTATTAACTGTTCTCATTGAAGATAACATGTGAAAGGACTGTTGTTCTAAAGGACTGCTATCATCATCATCAATCCCTTAACCTAAAGGGAGTACCACATTTGACTTTACAACCAATTCACTCCATCATTTGATGTTCTCTACTGCCCTTTGGGTATCTCCAAATTCCATACCTGTCCACTCCTTTGTCTTTCCACCTCTTTTTCTGTCTGCCTCTTCTTCTGCACCCTCTCTGTGGATTGCTTTTGTCAGTCCAGATGATCTTGAGGCATGACCGTACCACTTAAGTTTGCACTTTTTTTTTACAGTGGTCAAGAGGTCTTCATAGGATTTGTTGGATCTTTGGATCATGTTGTGGACTAAATTGTTGGTTTCATGGTCAGTATATCATATACCCCAGATCTTGCGGTAGCAAATCATTTCAAAGGTTTGATTCCTTTTTTTGTAGTTTTAATGTGAGTCACAGTGTCCAAGTTTCAGAAGCATACAGAAAGATCTATCTGACAATCGAGCACATAGCTTTATTTTGGAACCAAAAGCAGTGTTGGTATCTATCATGTTGGTCTCAACCATGTTATTGCTGCTTTTGTCTGGGCAATTCTGCAAAGTAGTTCTGGTTTAGGAGCCCTCATCTGTGATAATTTATCCCAAATACTTAAAGCTTGTGACTCTTTCCATCTTATGTCCACTAACCTTTATTTCCCCACAGATGTCATTGCTGTTATTTGTCATCAGTATGGTTCTTCTCTGTGCTTTTACCCCAACCCATATGCTGTGGAGTTTGTGTTGAGGTGCTCAACCAAGTCAACCAGCTCTTTTTCAGCTACTAAACCATCAATATCATCTGTGAGGTGATGGTGATTATTCTTCCTCCAATGCTGACAGTGTTTTTGTCATGCGAGACATCCTCCATGACTCTTTCCAGGAAAATGTTGAAGAGTGTAGCTGACAGTATACATCCTTATCAGACTCCAACTGTCATTCGAAACCAATCTACTGCTACTATTGATGAGAACAGCCCTAGTGGCTTTGTCTTATATGTGCTCAACAGCCTGCATCAGGTTTGATCTGTTGTTATGCTTTCTCATAGCTGCCCATAAGGCTGCATGCCATACCCTATCAAAGGCCCCTTCTTCTACAAAACAGGGTATAAATGCTGCTGACACTAAATGTATTTCTCGCAACGGAGTCTGAGACTGAAGATTTGTTCTGTGGTGCTCCTTACTGCTCAGGAGCCTGACTGCTCTTCTGCAATAATTTTCTCTGCTTAATGCTTTAGTCTGATGAAAATTATTCTCAACATAACCTTTCTCGAGTGACTGCTCAAACTGATGGTTCTGTAGATTTGTGATAGCTGTATGTTTTCTTTTATGGTGAGAATGATAACCAAAGATTGAGTCCTTGTGGCGTGACATTCACCTGTCTGCCATATCTTGTTGCAGATTTTTGTTAGGACTGTGACTCTATCTTCTCATGCTGCTTGAATGACCTCTGCTGGTATGTTGTAAATGCTGGCTGACTTTCCTTTCTTTAGTGACCTAACTGCAATTTCAACTTCAAGAAGAATAGGGTTGTCATAAGTTTCTTCTACCTGATGGCAATTTAGTAATGCTGGATCTCCTTGGGTCTTACGATTGTACAGTTCTGAGCAGTATTCTGCCAATCTTTTGAGGATGTCTTGATCTTCAGTGAGGCATTTCCCTGGTTTGTCTTAGATAGTAGTAGTTTTCCCTTATATATGGATTATGTGATCTTTTACCAGTTGATATTCCATTTTTCTGTCATTTGTACCCAGTCTTCTATTTTGCAGCATTGTCTTTCTATCCAGAATTCCTTTGCCTTTTTCATACTTTTCTTGATTATGTTGTTTATATCTGTATTTTCTCGCTCCTTCATGGTCTCCTTTTCCCATTTTTCAGTTCTCTTCTTTTGTTGCATTGTTTAAAGACATTTGTTGTGATCCAATGTTATATTGTTCGATGGTATTTGCCAATGTGCTAGTCACAGCTGAAATGAATGTGATTGTTAAAGACTCAAGGTTGGTGTCTTGGCTGTCCAGAGTTGTCAAAGGTGCAAATTTACCACATGTGATTGCTTGGAAGTTTATGTGACTTTTGGCTATTTAAATTTGTCAATGTCAAATCTGATTCTTTGTTGGTTAGACCTTTTGATTATTTTCAGTTGGAGGCAAAGTGACATTAATTAATCATGGTCACTTCCAATATCTGCTCCTGAAAAACTTAGTATTCTGGCGATATTCGGTCCTGTGCAGAATTTTTTTTTCAACTAGATTTAGTCAATCGGGTTGTGATGTTGTCCATTTTGACTGCGCCAGGTCCATCTTCTGGATGCTTTGTGAGAGCCGAATATGTTGGTTAGCACAATATTGTTGTAGGCAGTAAACTCCAAAAGCCTCAGTGCTCTTTCGTTTTTTTTTTCTGCATTGCAGAAGAGTCCATATGAACTTGTCCAGCTTGTCTGTAAAAAAACTCCCACATTTTCATTTCAGTCTCTTTGTACAAACAGAATGTCCTTCATGGGTGAGTGGACAGTAATATCTTGCAGTTAGTTATTAAAACTCTCTAGTTGTCATCAAAGTTAGATTTGCGTGCATCAACCCGTATGATTGTAATGTTGAAGAGAGTCGCACTCATGCGGATGGCAATGAACCTGCTTGAATTTGGGCAGCAATCCAAAATGCTGTTCACAATGCCCTTTTGGACAAGAAATCCAATACTGATTTTTTGTGTCCCCTCTTTCGCTGAAGTAAAACTTATGCCCTTCCCATCTGTTGTTATGTTGCCAAAGTTTTTTCCAGCTACTAATAATGTTCCAGTTGTACCTCTCCAACTCTTGTGTAAGTTCATTCAACTTTCCCACAGCGCTCAATGTTCTAATAATCCATGTACCGATGATGTTCTTCCCACGAACCATGGTAGTGGGGGCACCAGCAGCATACTTGTCACCTTCATCTTGTTGTGCAGCGGTAGGCGCGGATATTGTTCACCCTGTCTGCGACCGATTATGTATGGAAGAATTTTCAGTTGTCTTTCTGCCGTGTGTCAAAGGCAAGACACGGCCTAGCGGAAGATTGTATGACCACAGGCGAAATCCACTGATCTGGCCCTAAGACATGGTCATTGAGCTCATCTTGGAGCCATTTTGCTATGGCCGTTGACTTCATCGAGAAAGACTTATGCTCAGTGATGCTTTGCTATCATCACGCTATTTTACCCAGATATAGACTCGTGGGGCAGGAACGTCTTATTCCATCTAGTACGGATCCAATGGGCATGTACCAATGCACAGGCTACTATGACGTACATAAAGAAACCAACTATGTATGCACCTTTAATTGATTGGCAAACAAATGGTGCCCATTTTTGTTGTAATGGTGTTTACATGAAATTTGTGACGAAATAAATATAAAGTAATCAAAGCTTTCCCCATTGTTTGAATGTGTCCCATTTTTTACTAATTGAGAATCTGGAGGGTTTGCAGCTCTGATTGTTACAGGTTGGACCCCCACCCTCTCCGGACCCTCTCTTGATTGACAGATTATCTTAATTTTCTTTATAACATAGTTATAAATTGGACCTCCGTCTCCCTCCTAAAAGCCCAATATCAATTGACGGATACTCTTAATTTTCTTGGTAACGAGCCTTTGTGGTTGCTGCAGTCACTTCAGCTCATCTTCGTAATTTTCAGCTTCTATTCAAGTCAAACATGAAAGCAGAAGATTCATAATTTTCTCTTGCAAAGAAAAGAACCAGAACTGGAAGGACAATTATACCATCATGTTTAGATTTGTGAAACCATCTAGTAAAAAATAATATTTGCGTTTTGCAAACTATGTAATTGTGATTTAGCTATTTGGTATGGGGGCGCCCATTACATAAAAGGTCTCGAAAAATCTATCAAACATCATCTCACTGCTTCAACAACTCAGTCTGACTTGACAACGTTTATAAATCCCAGAGAGAACCTTGATATAATTCGTTCGGAAGTTCGTTTTACTAAATATCATTTAGAAATTAACCTTTTGTAAGTTGCTAGTATTGCTGTCAATTTATTTTGCATACTTTTCCAGATAGTAAAATCGCAAAGGATTACCAGAAAACTGTTCAGTAAAAAAAAAAATATGTATTAAAATGTTCAAGTCAGTATCTGTTTCTGAAAATTGGTGTTTTTGTCATAAACAGTCACTCTGTGTGTGCCTAGATTGGCAGCTATGGTTTTATGTAGACCACGATTTTAGGGTGACCTAAACTCGGTCCAGCTAATTTTCAAAGATCATTATATAGAGACTATTGTGTTAAATGTTCCCTTTCCTACTTGTGCTTCAACTGTAATAAAGCAAATTAAAGTGGTTGATTAAATGATAGGCCTACTGAAAATTTACGTACATTTTATATCTATTCAAATTTTATAGCATATACCATTCCTGAAGTGTCATAAATACTGCCTTAAGAACCCACGCAGAAAAACTCTAAAAAAAACCTACAAAACAAAGGAAAGACTTATTATTTGTCGATTCTTCTTGATGTATTAAAACTAAATAGATAACGTCAGTCTTGTAACACTCATTTCTAATGTATGTCGTCGAGATCAAAGCTGAACATCAGCCACCTTGACTTGTAGAAATAATGGTTGCATGTGCCGATGACACCTAATGTCAACCTTCAAGTACGCATATCATGGTGGTGAAAATGAAGGGACAAAACTTTCTTGCGGCAGGTGGATTAAATATTAAATATTCCTACGATAGCATGTGTTCTTTGATACCAATCTATTCAAAGTTTTCGATATTTTACTCCTCATTAGCGCCACATGTCGTGTACTTATAAACAATATAAAAAGAAAAGTTAGTTCCGCATCACCAGCTGGTTTCCAAATGTCGGGATTGCTGGTGAGTATACAATTTTAAAAAGCCACCCATAATGACCATACCGTGTGCTCTTAGAATATATATCTTCTTATAATTGCTATAACAGTAACAAATCGTTTAACGTGTTTGTCTTCTGATAATGTCTAACAGTGGTGTCACTAAGGGGTGCGGGTCACATCAAGTGACACCATCAGAGGGAGTAACACCAAAATGAATGGTTATAAAAATTTTGAATTTTTGTGCAAAAGGGGGTCTGTAGGGAGTGACACGATGAGTTACCGTACATAACTGTCAATAAAATAGTTGAATTCTTGTGCAGGAAGGTGACCATGGAGGTGTCACCTAGTCACCACACTGGATGACACCAAACCTAGTGACCCCACTGATGTCCAATAATGTTATACAGTAGTTAGATCCCGTCATTACCGTATTTGTCAAGAACCATGACATCACATTTATCGTAGTAAAAGTGTGATGTCTGGACGGATGTAGTTTTCTAGTGGCTTTCGCATTTGACATGTGACTTTACGATTTTTTGCATTTTATTGGAACACTGGGAGTTGTTTAAGCAATCTTAGGTCGACAAGTACTTTTAAGAACAAGCCTGCGCTAATCCCAGTCATAATTGGTTCTACGTGCATTTATTTAATTCTCTTTGTTATGATTCTGTTGGACGGCACAGGAGGCAGAATGAGTGCCACAGAAGTAGCATCCAATTATTCATTTAAGTTGATTTACACTTTGTGCAAAATATACATTGTTGTTAGGTTTTTCGTCGCATATAAGGTTTCCGTCACCAATATTGGCGCCAAACGCACGAGAAATTTGACAAATGTACGAAAATGAAATACTGTATTGCTTACCGATTGAAAAGCGGCAGTTGTCACCAGAACATTCTGTTTAAAATAATGCAAATGCATAGGGCTATGAAAATGGAACAAATTCATTTGGACTCTTTCTTTGAGCATTTCCACTGAGGAACTAGGTCAAATTTATAGCTAGTTTTATAAAATGCAATGAAATAATGCCACTAAATGGCAAGATGTATTAAGCAAACTAAACAGATTTTTTAAAAATTGTAAAAGTTGATCGTTTTATAAAATTAAGCTATTATGCTGAAGGAGAACAACGAATATGATATTATGTATTTACAACGTCACGTGTATGAAAAAAAAATACTACATAATTTAGAAACAGACTATAAAAAGGGAATTTCTTGAGACTGTTCGAGCGGCATCTAAAATAGCAGACGATAAAGTTGATGTGGGACAACTTGCAAAATTAGAAACTTGGATTACCATGCATTATTTTTATAAGGCAAACATTTCTATCTTTTAAAAAATGTCTTTATCTGTATGATTCTAAGGAAAAAATCTTAAATAGGTTTTTCTGGGGTTACATGTTCAAGAAGGTCATGGAGTGTGTCTTTATTCTGACATTTAGAAATCACATTTTCATATGCATTAATAATAGATAAGTCAGATATGTTGTATACATTATGGACATCAATTTCCTTAATTAAGGACGAACGTTCTTTCTTGATACAAACTGGATTTTCTACAATGTTTACAGAAATGAATAATCGTTCCGCAGTGGGTGGGTGGGTACGTATCAAGATCACAACACCAGGACAAGTGTATGCTCTCGTAAAAAAATGTATTTTTCGGTATTGCCCCAATATCATAGTAACTTCCCTTACATTGCATGTAATCTATATGGTGTCTGTTTATCGATCATTACTCGCAGTCACCTGATTCAAACAGGAAATTAAATGCTTTTTAAAATAGAACACTGGTTTTAAAATTTGTCCAGGATTCCTACATAGGGTCGGCAATGATGAACAGGACGGTCCGGCGACTGGAACTAACATTTTTTTCTGTCTCTCTTATTTTGCCTAATGGCTGAGAATAAGAATTATTTTATGCAGAATACATGTTCTTAGATTTAAAATGAAAAGAAACAAAAACCACAAAATGTTAGGAAAAGGTTTGGCTTTGATTTGGCGTTTATGTCTTATTGGATTAAGAAATAGATTGGGTAGCAAAGTCAATACTAACAAGATTAGGGTCCCAAGTGGCCGAGTCGTCTAAACCTCTCTCCGTTACGGATCACTGCCATATCATCTTTGTCTGCGTGGGTTCGAGTCTAAGATTCGGCGAGTGTGGATAGGTGAGACAGTTGGTCAGTAGCTTTTTGTAGGTCGGTGATTCTTTCCACGGATTATCCGGTTTCATCCTCCACCATTAATACTGGCCGCCATGCATAGCCTTTCATGTGCTGAAAATGGCGTTAAGCCCCACAGCAACAACTAACCAGATTAACAGTTTCCCCACCCCCTGTTTATACACCTACTGAATGAAGTGCTTTCATAGTATAAACTTCGTAACTTAAATTCATTTTAGTTGATCAATAAAACATTTATAAATACTGTTGTTGATGTAATATAAATTGAATACCTGAAATTAACCCCCATAATCATTCATATGATGAAAGAGAGCAAGACAACAAAGCAAAATGAATACTCTAGGACATAAGGCTCTGTTTCACAAATAATCATCATTTTGAAGAGGGGAATGAAATTTCATAGCGATTCTAAGTTAACCGTGACCCAGATTCGTTTTTCACCTGAGTGAACGCGTGAGTTAGTGATCGATCAGTGCACGATACGCATGAAGGAACCATAACGTCGAGCACAATACACTTAAAAATTGCTGTATCGTTTCTTGGCTAACGACACCTTTTCATTGCGTCTACGCCTGTTATGTCGAATGCAATTCGCGAGAATTGTTGTATCTGGATGTTCTCGTGTCTTTCATTTCAAGTTGACGTTTTTATATTATGGTGTTTATATATATATATATATATATATATATATATATATATATATATATATATATATATATATATATATATATATATATATATATATATATATATATATATATATATATATACAGTAGACTCGATTATCCGCGGTAATGGTGGGGAGAGCTAGCGCGGATAATCAAAAACAGCAGATAAACCAAAGTGCATATATACAATCCAGATATAGTGGCATAAAATTAACTGAGTTAATTTTTTCGCCGTAATATCCTACTTATGTTTACCTTTTGTGATGCAGGCCAATATTCTTCTTCACTAATATCCTAATGTCGGAACACAAAAATAAATAATTAAATTTAATACAATTATATTGAACATTAAAATAAAGGAAGATGAATAAATGAACAAACAAAAACAACGAATGTTTATGAAAAGTAGTCTTTTATTGATTTCTGTTTTAATGACATACCTTCTTTTTTCTTTATGGTTGCTCTTAATCTGCGTAATACCAATTTATCTGAGAGCAGAGAATCACTTTGTTGCTCCAGATACTCTAGCAAACCCTCAGTCCATTGAATAGCAGATGCATTTTTTTATCCTTGTTTCAGGAATAAGTTCCATGTCTTCGTCGTCCCTCTCATCAGAATCTGTTGTCTTTCCTTGTGCACTTTTAATGATTTCACTGTCGGACAAAACCTCACACCCTAGATCGTCACAATCAACATTAAAACATTCTAAAATGTTTCCACTATCAAGTTCCTTACCACCCTCTGTACTTTGTAAAATGGCGGCTAATTCAGAAGTCGAAATCTCTTCTTCATCGAAACTATTGCAGTCGACAGTTTCAACTATATGAAATAATTTTTTCCATGATTTACTAATTGTGGTTGGCTTTATGGAATCCCAGGCATGTGCAACTTTGTAGAAAGTTTTTAAATCATTGCCTTCTTCCACTAACTTCTGCAGAAGTCGTCCTCTATATTGCCTCTTCATAGGAGAAATCACCCCTTGATCCATTGGCTGGATTAGCGCAGTTACATTAGGTGGCAAATAATGTGTTATTATTTTACCGTCAGCAGACTGCAAAACCGCTTCATTTGGATGGCTTGGAGCATTGTCTAATAAAAGAATTGATTTTCTCTGGCAAACCTTTTGATTTCAGATGCTCGAGAACTTGTGGTACAAAGTTTTCATGGAACCATGTTTTAAAAATTGTGGTATCCATCCAGGCTTTCTTCTGATTAAAATATATCACAGGCATATTGGTTTTTTTCAGTTCCCTTGAAACAACGCGGCTTTTTCGCTTTTCCAATTGCAGCTAGTTTTACTTTATGAGAACCAGTAGCACTTGCGCAACATAAAGTAGTGATTCTTTCTTTGCTGGATTTATGCCCTGGTGCTCGACTTTCTGATTTATGTGCTAATGTTTTTGTGGGAAGACATTTCCAATTTAGGCCAGTTTCAGCAGCATTATAAATTTGTCCAGGAGTCACCTGTTGCTCTTCTATGAACTTTTGAAAATCATTTTGGAACTCATTTGCAAATGTTTCATTGTTGCTTAATTTTCCCCATGTATAGAAATCTCACGTATTCCATGCCGCTATTTGAATCGCGTCAGCCATTCCGAGGATGCATTGAAATCACCTTCCATTCCTAATGCATCAAAGTATAGTTTTGCCTGTTTTGCGCAGATATTTCCTGCAACAGGAATGTTTTGTGCCTTTGTTGGTTAAACCATTGCAACATCGCTTTATCAAGCTCATCATAAGTTGACAGATTCATTGTTTTTCTGCTTGATAAGCCACTTGATGAATCAGAATTACTGACGTAGTTAATAAATTTATTTTTATTTTTCGGAGATCGCGAACTGTTGTTTCACCTATACCGTAATGTAAAGCTAAGCTTTTGGTAGACCCGTCTTGCTCAAGTTTCTTAATTATGTCGAGTTTTTGGTTAATTGTTAAAACTACGCGCTTCCTTTTCCGCTCCATTATCCTCTTTCCAACACAAAAACTTAAATACAGTATTTTTGGACACAACTGAAGTAGCCTACTGCACTGATAACAACTGAAGAATCGTACTGTTCTTTTAACAGAACTCCAGCCCCCACACCAAAAAGGAGGCGTTTAACATCTGCAATTTCTTTGGGACAGGAAATAAAGCCCTATTATAAAATTCTATAACAACTCTCGCCGAGAACCAGACGTAAGCCCAAGTCGTCGTTAAACAGGTCGGTCGACTTCCTGTATAAAATTTTCGATTTTGAAATCGGCGCATAACTCCCCATCTTTTTAAGATATGGAGTAAAAAAATTCTTTAAAAATACATTGCCGCGGTTAAGCCGCAAAGCGGTTAAACCACGAGCGGATAATCGAGAGTCTACTGTATATATATATATATATATATATATATATATATATATATATATATATATATATATATATATATATATATATATATATATATATATATATATATAGGAACATTCCCTTGGCTACACTGTCCAGAGTCTCGTTATTTCGGGTTTTATGATAGGTCTATAGTTGGAGTGATATCCCGCTGAATCTGTCTGATAACTAGCACTCCAGAGTGTGGCAGATTCTACCTCAACGATATACCGTCTTATTCCTGGCTTCTTGGGTGTCGCCGACTTGGTCACAGACTAGACGCAGGGTCGCCGACTTGTCGCAGAGTCGCCGACTGGGTCGCAATCACCGTGTCGCTGGGTCGCCGACTTCTAGCAGAGTTGCTTAAGGTCGCAGTCTCGATCGCTGATTGATTGCACTCGCCGACTCTGTCGCTGTCTCTCTCGCAGTGTCGCCGACTTTGTCGCAGTCGCCGACCCGTCACACGGTCCCAGACTGGGTCTTCTATGGTCGCCGACTGGGTCGCTGTCTCAGTAGCAGATTCGCGACGTTAACCGCTCTAGATCTATAGGAAGACGACAGTGTGAAAATGACGAAAGAAGAGCTATTCTCAGTCTAAAACGTGTATTGTTGCAAGACCTCTGCGTTTCTTGGACGAGCCTTGTAGCGCCGGGCTGCTGGTCGAGGAAAGACCTTGTCGTAACCTTTTAAGATTCCTGGCCTTGCTCTGAATACGACCAAGTGTGGTTCCTCTGGTAGGGTGGTTATACTTTTACACTACATGGGACGTCCTCAACCTACGCCGCTTCCTATATATATATATATATATATATATATATATATATATATATATATATATATATATATATATATATATATATATATATATATATATATATATATATATATAACAGCTTGCGGCTTGCGTATCATGTTTGTTTCGTTTCTCGTATTTGTTTCGTTGTGTGTTAGTATATTATATTAAGTATTTGTTCTCTTTCATTGTAGCTTTGTTTTGTTTTTCTTTTGTTCTTGTATGGTTGACGCTAAAAAAATATCACACGATCGTGTTGTATTCGTTTCTTCTGTACAGCGCCCGGCTCACATAACACTTAGAGATATCATCAAAGACGATTTCTTGCAGTGACATCAAGACATCTATAAAGTACTAATTGAACAAAGCAGTAATTGAGAATTCAACTTTGAAGATTGTTTCACAAAAAATGTCACTTATGCTTGAAGAAGAAGAAAAAAAAGAAAGGACTGCTGGATGGTGTATCAACAGTTAGACTGGTTTACTGCTCCATTGACTTTAAGCTATTCCACTATAACATACAAAACAGGGAGCCAAACTAATCACTAAGAACCGACAACAACGACTAAATGCACATATGATTTAGTGTACACGTGAAAGTTGTTAAAGCCTTTTGGAGGTCCTGCAGCAACTCGCATTTTCTTATAATGCTGTCTATTTTATTGGACCCAGTTGTTTTCAAGTTATTGAGGGACAGGAGCGCATCAGTGTTTCTTACCATGCTTCTCCCCGGGTTCTTCCTATACCACTTATACTGTCTGCTGTATATAGCATATCTTTTGTTGAGAAATGTTGTTAAACAAAAAGACACAACAATCTGGAATAATGTTAGCGATCTTGCTGATGCTTGGGACTTTGAAAATAATAATCTAAAAATGTAAGATCTCGGAAACGGTTAATTACACGTAGTTGGACGCAATTGTTTTATTTGGGAGGCATGAAATCACGGACAGGTGTCTTCCGTACACACGTTTTTGTTGCAAACAGGAAAGTTTTGCGGCAGAATAAATGTTCTAATCACTACGAAAACTGAAGCAATGCTTTTATTTTAGTTTGTTGCTTCTTTGATCAAAGGTCGCCGGCTTGCTTTAATGAAGATGCTGCTAAAGGCCCCCGTTGAAGGACTAAACAAATACATGTTCGTTATTGCTGCGACATCAAGTACGAGACAATTTAAATACAATTCCTTAGTATATATCGGTGCTTCAGAGGTAGTTAGTTTTCATTGAAGTCGCTTGAATGCTTTTTTTCTGTTAAATTGCTGTTGTGTGGTTGCCGATAGTAATTTCACGTTCCCGTCCTCCGAGTTGGTCGATTGTAGCTGTCGATTGGTCAATTGCAAGACAATTTTAATTATATTACCGCATAGGGTAGCCCGGCCAGATATCGGCATAAGCGGATTAAGATATAACAAGGCCCTGTTGGGGGGGGGGTAGTCCGTAGGAAATAAGGATTTATTTACTTAACAATTAATTCCTGTGCTTTTGGTATATCCAAGTTTGTGGCTACCTGTCCTGTGCCTCTGAATTTCTCCACTCCAAACTCAAAACTATATATACCGTTTTTATCAGCCAAAAATATCGCCAGATGGTATACTTTGTCGCCAAAAAGGAAAACAAGACGCAGGATCGTAATTTCCGACCCAGGCAAAGCCCAGCGCGATCACTATTTATATCATTTCCGATTATTGCCGTATAAATATTGCCGGTGAACTCGAAATCAAGTGACATGGACAAAATGCTGTTTGCAAATTTAGACAAGTATTTTGGGGTTAAACGGAAACATGATGAATATTTCAATTATAACTGTGCTAAAGTTGTTAGAACTGAGTTCGGATGCGACAGGAGCCAAGTGTAAGAAAGTACGTAAATGCCTGGGTTAGTGGTGATTACAATTTTTGCAGGTGGGACTGCAATTTTCGCTGATGGGACTCCTATTTTTTTATAAAATTATTAGTCATGGACTCCTAGTTTTTAAAACCTAGAAAGAACTCAGAATTAACTTATTAATGTTACTATTATTTATACAGAGTAACAAACAACTACGTTAGAAAAAGCACTTTATTTACAACTATTCTCAATGCAGTTATAAAATTAATATTCAGCCCCCCTCCCAGGGTTTTCTCAATGGATATCTTGCATGTCCTCACTCGATTTTGGAGGTCCCCTCGTAGCTCACGCCCTCTCTTATAATGCAGTCTCTTTTATACGAGGAAAGGAGTCTGTGTGGATTATGAAAGCATACCATACCTAATATTACCATAAATTTGTAGCATCTTTCTTGTTATAGAAAAAGATGTCATGATAATCGAAAGACAAATCATTGAAAGATAAAAGTAGATTACATTCACCAACACAAAACATTCAAAATGTAGTATGAATATAATAGGATACACATATTAGTTCCAAACTCTACATCATGTTGGTAGGAATGAAAAACAAAAGCTATCATGGCGTGAATCAGTAATCAACTATTTTGCACAGCAATTTCAGTTTTTCCCTGGCACATCATAAACATGTGTCTAGGTTTAAATTTCTTGCTATAGGATTTTTGAGCGTAAATACACCTGCTGCATACTGTATATTTATTTCTTTTTCAAGACAGTCCTCATCTACAATTATACCATACAGACTTTTAACAGACTCACAGATCACGACATCACATTTCCATCATCTCCTTTCAGAGCCATTGGAAGCATTCTGTTATCTCACTTTTCTTAACACAACAATCTAATATTTGAAATCATTTTCAGCAATTCCTACAACTGAACAAAAATAATACATGTACCAAAGTCTAAACCTTATGCATGTGCTAACACTCACACAATGCAATCTTTACAGACACCCATTATTTCTCCACAAAGTACAGACCTGACCTGTCCTGCCCAGATCTTGAAAGCCCCAAAGTGGCCAAGTGGTCTAAAGAACTCACCTGTACCAAACACTGCCATCTCAAGTCTGTCAACATCGGGTTCAAGTCTTGTACTCAGCCAAGGTGAGAAAATTGCAAGTAGCTTCTTGTGCATCAGAAGTTCTTATCAGGGTTTACCCTGGGTTCTTCCTCCACCACTTATGCTGCCTGCCATATATAGCCCATCTTGTGTTGAGAAATGTTTTTAAACCAATAGAATCAACAACAGATCACATAACATAATGCATTTAATGGTTCACCCATTAGTTAAGAACTATACAATTACAAAATGAACTGTCAGTTAAAGAAACACTAAGGACAAAATCATCTGAAAACTTATTTGTTACTTCATTCATTAAATTAGTTAAATCTCAGTGCTCACATGTTCATTGCATTAAAAACAGAAAATGAAAGTCAACATTTTTAAGAACAATGACTCCACCAGCATATAAACAAATACATACAACATAAAAGGTAAGACAATGACATAACTCACAAAAAGACTAGATCCATTCTTGGAATAGTCACAAATAAGTTAGTGTAGATTTTATTTCAATATTTATTATATAATTTGAAATTTAAGCATCATAAAGGAGTCATTTATGACTTAATTTATATTACTTTGTAATAATTTTTGTGTACTCATGGGTCCATAGATTATTTAGAATGTTTGAGTTCTATGCACTTTTCAAAGCTTACAGTCTGGCTTATTAGGATTAAGAGGGTTACATACTTTGCAGGATTAAAGCTTTAGGGGGCCTGGGGCATTTCAACTTTTGGGGGAACTAGAGACATAAATGTGTAAGGAGTGGAGATACTGAAAGGGCCTTTAAAGACCAGGATTTCAACCTTGAAAGGTAATTTTCTCTCATATTGATAATAAATTAAAAAGCATCTGTCTGCTAATCACTGTTTAGACCACAATGTTTAACTCTGGTTAATAAAGCTTTCAACAGTGCACACAATTGAGTTATGCCAAAATTAATACATTTATTTTATTATGTTGGTCAAAATTTATGAACATGAGAGTATAACACATAAATAAAAATACAGAAAAAGATGATGCCATGATCAGACAGTTCCTTTCTGTATACTCCAGTATGTATCCTCACCTACATATTTAGATTTCATGTATCCTCATATTTCAATTTCCACTATCATCACATATGTAACACTTAAATGCTTTCTTCCAGGTTGTGTCATTTGCTCATTTAAAGTTCCATTAAGACTAAACTTTTCTTCACATACTTCACATATGATAGAATGTGTTTCATGTAAAATGTCAAATTTCAACTCTTATGAAACATTTTATTACATACTTTACAGGTTAATGGTTTATCTCAAGTGTGTCTTCCTCATATGCTGATTCATATGTCCCATGGTTCTAAACATTTTATCACATATTTCACACTTAAATGATTTTTCTCTGGCATGGATCCGAATGTGCTTGTTTAGATATCCACTGAGACTAAACCTTTCACCACACACTCCACATTTAAATGGTTTTTCCCCTGAATGTGTCCTCATGTGCTGATTCCTAGTTCCACTGTGGCTAAACATTTTATCACATACTTCACACTTAAATGGTTTTTCACCAGTATGTATCCTTACATGCGTATTCAGGTTTCCACTGTGTCTAAAATGTTTACCACATATTTCACACTTAAATGGTTTTTCACCAGTATGTGTCCTCATGTGCTCGCTCAAAGTTCCACTGAGACTAAACCGGTTATGACATACTTCACATTTAAATGGTTTTTCTCCAGTGTGTATCCGCATGTGCATATTCAGATGTCCACTCAACCTAAACATTTTGTCACATAATTCACACTTAAATGGCTTTTCTCCAGTATGTGTCCTCATGTGATTCATTAGATCTGAACTTTGACTGAACAGTTTATTACATTCTTCACACTTATATGGTTTTTCTCCTGTGTGTTTCCGCATGTGCTGTTTCAGGCTTCCACCGACACTAAACTTTTCATCACATACTTCACATTTGAATGGTTTTTCTCCAGTATGTATCCTCTGGTGCTGATTGCGAGCTCCATGGTGGCTAAAAGTTTTATCACATACTTCACACTTAAACGGTTTTTCTCCCGTATGTATCCTCAGGTGCTGATTCCTCACTCCACTGCGGCTAAAGGTTTTATCACACACTTCACATTTAAATGTTTTTCTTTTAGTCTGTGTGTTTGTGTGTTCATTGATAGATGCATTGAGTCCAATCCCATGATTAAATACTTCTAACTTAAACGGCTTTCCTTCAAAAGCTTCAGCAGGTTCCATCATCATCATGTAATTATACCACGGGTATCAAGGGGAAAACTAATGAAAATACCATGGCAACTAGTAAGAAGTATATCTAGCCGAACACAATTTTATTTCTTCGATGGCGCTGTTCTAATGTTTTTACACTGTGTGCATATTTATACACTCATAAATTAAGTCACCGTAAAGAGGTTCTTTGCATAATCAACCAATTCCATATTCGCACCTTACTATTTTTGAACCTCCACAATTAAGTAAAAGTAAAGTCCTTCCTTTGCTCAGAGTATATTTTTTTTTACACCCATACTATCCACCGCTATATTTCCGGCACAGGAATCGGACGTTTTATCAATAAGGTACGACGAATTCTCTGACAACATGAAATCACCTTATTGGTACTAGGAATAAATACTTTACGCGTAAGGAGTGAAAGCGTACCCTAACCCTCCGCCTTATTCGACATTTCTCATGCGCATTGTATCGCTTCAGAATCGCATGAAGACTGAAAAAATAAACATACCCATCCAAAGGATTGAAACCTACCAGTGCTTGACTCACTAATAACCATCGAATGGATTCAATCCGCGAATTAACTTTTGTTTTCACGATTTCGGTTACAGCCCTGTTCTACATGATCCTATCACGAGGAAGTAACCCATTCTACCATTTCCGTTCCTGCATTTAGTTATCACGGTATCAATTGCTTTTCCGTATACCTCAATTCTGATGTTTTGTGAAATAAATATACTTTCTCTTCTACTTCAGCATTCATGTGACACACTGTCATATATAACAATGTTAGAATGTCAATTTGACAATGACAAAAGCGGGTACTCCGTTACATTTAAGAGATAACTCTGCTAGAACAAGATATGGGTAAGAGTTATCTAGTCATTACAGACACATTTTCATCCATGTGAACCACATTGTAAAAAAATCGTAAAGAATACAATATATGATCTGCATAGAAATTAAAATGATCTCACATATTGCCAAGAGCTAAATTTTCATTAAGCTCAACAGAAAGTACAACTCTTACATAAGGAACAAACCACAGCTAGTTGCTTTGTTTATTTCTGTATAGAATGCTCCTTCATCTTAAGCTTCAGCCACCTGGACTTGCGCAATTGGTACCATTATCCTAGTAAATGCGTGTTAGGGTCTAATAATCGTACCGAACACGGAGCAGAATATGTTATCTTTTAATACTAATGAAATTTACTAATGCAGAATCAATCCATTAGTTGAATTTGCTCAGAATAATGAATGCATCATGAATTTAGTTTTACAGAATTATATTACTACTAGTTTCAAATGTTGTAAAACAAAAATGCTCTCTCTCTCTCTCTCTCTCTCTCTCTCTCTCTCTCTCTCTCTCTCTCTCTCTCTCTCTCTCTCTCTCTCTCTCTCTCTCTCTCTCTCTCTCTCTCTCTGCACAAACATATATCCATCCATCCATCCATCAATCCATGCACGCATAAATGAACGCATACATACATACATACATACATACATACATACATACATACATACATACATACATACATACATACATACATACATACATACATACATACATACATACATACATACATACATACATACATACATACATACATACAGAGAGAGAGAGAGAGAGAGAGAGAGAGAGAGAGAAGGCAGGTGAAGAATGAAAAAATTACTTATATTTTAACATTTATGGTAATACTGACATTAGATACTAATGACACTTTGCATGATATTTACTATTATACCATTGATGATGATGAGGTGAAAAACATGGTGGTGGTGAACGATAGGAAAGGACCTTGAATGATACATTTATCATTTATGACGATAATAATCTCTCTCTCTCTCTCTCTCTCTCTCTCTCTCTCTCTCTCTCTCTCATCATCATCATCATCATCATAAGAAATAGTACATATCTCATTCAAGTATCGTATTTTCTTCCTCAACATTATTTTCTGTAATGGAAAAACCTCATGGCAAACAGCACATGATATTACCAGATGGCAACTTCTAGAAAGTCGATCATACACATTTTTAAATCTACCGGGTCCAGCATCCGTCTAGCTTTAGATATTGATAGTGTGATGACGTCATCAACCGTCATTTATACTATCCGATTGTTTAACAACGTATTTCTGTTCTGGAGATTTATATAAAATTAACGTATGATACAATCTGATATAAAAAGCAATTCAAACATTTTATCTGGTGAAATTACTTTTATGATGTTATTCAGCCTGTGGTAGAATGGACTACTTCCGTGTGATGGAGTTCTATCGAAGGGGTTTGTGACCATAATGGCATCAATAAAGGTCTAATCGCCGGATTGAATTCATGCGATGGTCATCTGAGAGTTATGGGTTGGTAGGCTACTGTCTTTTGAATGGATATTTGTCATGCTTGTACTCCTTGTGTTAATTTAGGTTAATGATAAGTTTATTTCATGTTGTCAGAGATTGCACCGTACTTTTCATCGTATTGATAAAATGTCAGACTCACATGATGTCTGACCTTTACCCAAGTAAAAGCGACTCTTGCCCATTACGAATTCGAACAGTGACTATTCAAAACTAAAAGAGATTTAAATTAAATTTGAGTTACAAATTATTTTCTCTTAGGATCATTTGAAACATACAACTTTGTACAATTTTCAACTAACCTGTTTATTTATTATATTTTCCGTGCATCAAGGGTTTGACCAATAAATGTTTGCATAAAGGAAAAGACGTTCCAAATGGATAGACTGGTCTCCCGACACAATTATGGCACCTTTTCTTCCCACTTCCCTTGATGATACTCCTCGCTGGTGTTAATTGAGACATTGCAATACAGTCAATAACCGAACTATGCTTAAGTTTACCATAAGATTCATGAAGATAAACGTATGATGGTTTGCATGTGTCTGAAATATGACAAGAAGTTTTTTTTAAAAATTGTTTTTATTAATTTATCTATGAGTCATTTATTTTTTTTTCTATTAGTAGATTCATTCGTATAAGGAATCAGTACACAGTTAGTACTTCCTGTTCAGTACCCATGAATGTAGTTCTAGTCTATTTTAGAACATTTTTTGCTCTCACGTTTTGTTGGTGATAGAAGAGTTTTGTTAATGCGTTTTTGTTGGTAGGGCTTTATAGGTAATTGTTTATTCTTGAGAAAATTGCTCTTATGGTGTAGTTGTCTATGTGTATTGCGGCGTCAGTGCACAGTGAGTAACAAGGCTTTGTTGATGATTCGAAAATGAAATCTGTGTTCCATTGCATAGTGTTTGTTTACAATTCAGCCTCTCCAAAAAATGCAGGTCAACCCTTGACAAGAACTTCACCGTGAAGTATTCTTTGAAGGTATTTTAGATTAATATATGATTTGTATTGATTGTCACGCAGAGGAGAGTTCAGTACTGAGAAACAAATGCAGAGAATATATAGTAAAATTAATTGTGTTCTATGGCCATAATAAATACACTCGGTCGTACTTGATTGGGACATATTGAACCTTGCTTCGCGTGTCAGTTTCTCCGCTATTTACTTAAAACACGTATGTATATCATACTTGCATTGAAAGTAAAAACACGTTCTGGAATCGCATTTTCGAAAAATAATACTTTTATATTTAAAGTTCTGGTCGATTTACGATTTATCACACTAGTCCAATCCAGCAAAATCGAGTAAGCCTAAATGGCGGCATTCAATGAATTGCGCTGAAAATTGGTAAAAGTAAATAACTCGTATCAAAATCGCTTAAAATCAAAGTTTGTTTTTCCTAATATTATTATTGTTATTATTAGAAGAATTACAAATCGTAAGATCCGGGTGTACACCAATATACGGTATAATTGTGTATTTCAGTTCTTGAGCGTACTTCGGTGTTCCTCAGTAGTAGCCTTCCTCGTCCCATATGCGGCAGCGAGGGAGTTAATATTCCCTCCGCCATTAAAGAGTTGAAAAAAATGTCAACCAAACACATCACATCGTACATCCACTCTAAGATTTTTATGCACAAATGGATTCAGCTGTGAATAATTTTATCATTCGAGCATGAACAGCTTAATATATATATATATATATATATATATATATATATATATATATATATATATATATATATATATATATATATATATATATATATATATATATATATATATATATATATATATATATATATATATATATATATATGCATATGGGCATTGGTATTATATTAATTTAATGTAATGTATTCTTTTGTTTCCTCAACGTTAGTATCTCTGATAGTTCTGCCCTTAAATTTACATGAGCTACATACAAGTAAAATTTCATCAAATAATTTCAGGGATGAAACTGACACAGTGCTGCTTAAAATGTTGAATACTTTTAACCGTTCAGCATGTATACCAACTGGATCAATTCTTTTGGTGGATGTAACGTCTTCTACACTAATTAACCCGTAGTAAATTTAGTCAGACTACTAATGGAAATAGTATGTTTAAACCTTGCTTGTCAATGTTTTTATCCCTTGCTAGAAGATGGTCCACACATTAACTTTTCCACTATAAACTTATAATTTGTTTACATGTCTGTCCTAGTTTTTACATAAAAGTGATCATTATGAGTTAAAACATCTGATTTTGTATGCTGTGTAGAAGTACATGCACGCGCAAGAAAGGATGGTTTAAAGTTTATTCTGCAAGATGAGATTGGATACATTTTGTTAGCTTCTTCACCTGTTATCAATCTGTATGCAACAACTTACAGTTTCTCTCTTGATCTGTTCTGCTTTTGTCAATTTTCTTTTCCCAGCTAAAACAGCATTTGCTATATGTTTGTCTTTTGGCAACGTTGCTAAATCATTACACATGAACATGATCTACAGTAGTACTCTGATCTAAAAGATATAGTGAATTACAAATGCTATGTGTATGCATTGATTCTATTAGTATGGACAAGAAATAATGTAATTTTTACAAAGATAATATATGACATTTTTACAAAAATGTACCAATTTTATGGTTAACTTTACTTTCATAAGTTGTTCATTTATATTTTTAAAATCAGTAACAATAAGGATACAACTTTTGTAGTAAAATATTTTACTTGTCATCGTTTTTGTTTTCTTTACAAACATGACGTATTGTCAACGAATTGACAATATATTAAGTATCTACGAACAAAAGTCTAGCTGATCCTCTACCGGCTGAATCGCATTTGTGTCAGAGATGTATCTCCTGTTTCCCTCTATTTTGAACCACCAAGGTATGAACATTAAATAGTTAATGTAAATTCGCATTTTGTTTGCAGAATATAACGTTTATTTATTGATTAGCGTGTCTTGATGAAATGATGCATATGTAAACTGCTACGAGGCGAGGAGCAGTTCCATAGATGCAATCGTATTTTCAAACAAAGAAAATGGGACTATCCCCCAACATATTTAGTTTATAAAATGACCTAACTGTTTGGCATATTTATGTGACTTTTATCCAACTCGTATTAAATAAATTATATTGTTACACTAGTACATTTTTGGAAAGAAAACTATCGAGGATAGTAAAAATGCCTTCCGTTAGGCTAACAGTTTGAATTACGCGCGCTACAGTAATGTGAGCTAAGAATTATCGTTCTTGATCGAGGCATTTTTTTTTAAAAAAAAGAAAAAAAATACCAAATATAATAATTTGAAAACAATGACAAGAGAAATTTAAATGAATATATATATATATATATATATATATATATATATATATATATATATATATATATATATATATATATATATATATATATATATATATATATATATATGCGAAAAAAAACTCACCACGTTAACCCTTTGATGTTTTTGAGAAGGTTTAGGTGACCATTACATTTGAGTACTGGTTTGGTAATGTGGTATTTACATATGAGATGGGGATCGAAATATATACCCAAGAACTTACCCGTTTTTTCAAATATAAAGAGTTCGGCTTTTATGTACATGGAGAATGGTTCTATCATGCATCTGCCATTATGGAAGAATATTATACCAGTTGTTTTCCCTTTTGATAGTTTAAACCCCAGTTGTCCCCCCTCCCCATTTTCCAATTTTTGCCTGATTGGTTTATAAATGAACGATCATTTGTTAGCGGTATTGGTTGTCCGTTCTCCATATGCCACTGTCGCAAGCAAATTGCGATAAGTCGATTTGTCTAAGGTCGACAGCATGTTCAATATCGTTGATTATAATGTTAAAGAGTGTTGGGCTTAACACACTTTCTTGAGTGTTACTGTTATCTAATTCTTGATTTTCTGAATATAGGTTCACTATTCTGGTTCTAATAAGTCTTCCTTTTAGAAAGATTGGAGTCATTTGTGCATTGAACCATTAATCCAAATGTTCAGCTTAAACAATGGCCATTGATCCACCAATCAAAAGCATTCTAAGTTGTGAAATCGTATGAGTCGATCGCAATTTTCGTTAAGTGTTTAAAAGTACGTTAAAAGATGATAATGCGTGATGAACCTAACTAGTGGTCCAGTGGATCTTTGTTATGAAGCCTATTTGTACTTGGATAGTGTTCTTCGAGTTGTGTTAATTGTGCGTTAATCATTGCTTTACATGCCATACAGTACAGTGCGGATGAGAGATACTGTAGGAGACTAAATAATTTGTTTCCGTTTGGAAATGGATTCCATTTTTCAGATTGTTCTGTCTTCCAAGATTTGTTATCACTAGAATTCCCAACTTGTATGAAAATTTATTTTTTTGTAAAATAAAAAGTTGTTAAAATTTATATATTTTTTTATATTTTCTTTAATATTTAATATATCAATCTTTGTTAATTTGAAGACTATTTTCAGACAGTTATCAAGTATTACAATTAGGTTTTTACTGCATTGAAAAATTCCTATAATTAAGGAAGATATAGCAAATTTAGTTTTGGTTTCTTAAGAACAATTGGACCTCAAATTGCACCCTATAGAACACCAGCACTACACACTTTCTGACAGCTGTCACATGTCTTGCTTGCAAGGAAATTTCAAAAGACTTTATGTATGAAGTTGAAACAGTAGTGGCATGCAAAATAAAATGCAAATATAAAAGTTTGACAAAAACATTGACCCTTTCAGGAATCGGTACACAATTAATAAAATCCGGTTCAGTACCCACGAATGTAGTCCCAGTCTATTTTTAGATCACTTTTTCCGGTCTAAATTTAGTGGTGATACTAGAGTCAGATTTTGGCATTCTTGGTAAGGATTTAAAGGCAATTGTTTATTCTTTAAAATGTGAGCTTAGGGTGTGGTTGTCTGTGTGTATTTCGGCGACAGTGCACATTGAGTAATAAGGTCATGGTGATGATCCGGAAGTGAATTCTGTGTTCCGTTGCCTGGTGTTTTGTTTACAATTCAGCCTCTCAAAAAAATGCAGGTCAACCCTTGACAAGAACTAAACCGTAAAGTCATCTTTGAAGGTATTTTAGATTAACATATGATTTGTATTGATTGTCACACAGTGGAAAGTTCAGTACTGAGAAACAAATGTAGAGAATATATAGTGAAATTAATTGTGTACTATGTCCATATGCGGCAGCGAGGGAGTTAATATTCCCTCCGCCATTAAAGAGTTGAAAAAAATGTCAACCAAACACATCACATCGTACATCCACTCTAAGATTTTTATGCACAAATGGATTCAGCTGTGAATAATTTTATCACTCGAGCATGAACAGCTTAATATATATATATATATATATATATATATATATATATATATATATATATATATATATATATATATATATATATATATATATATATATATATATATATATATATATATATATATATATGCATATGGGCATTGGTATTATATTAATTTAATGTAATGTATTCTTTTGTTTCCTCAACGTTAGTATCTCTGATAGTTCTGCCCTTAAATTTACATGAGCTACATACAAGTAAAATTTCATCAAATAATTTCAGGGATGAAACTGACACAGTGCTGCTTAAAATGTTGAATACTTTTAACCGTTCAGCATGTATACCAACTGGATCAATTCTTTTGGTGGATGTAACGTCTTCTACACTAATTAACCCGTAGTAAATTTAGTCAGACTACTAATGGAAATAGTATGTTTAAACCTTGCTTGTCAATGTTTTTATCCCTTGCTAGAAGATGGTCCACACATTAACTTTTCCACTATAAACTTATAATTTGTTTACATGTCTGTCCTAGTTTTTACATAAAAGTGATCATTATGAGTTAAAACATCTGATTTTGTATGCTGTGTAGAAGTACATGCACGCGCAAGAAAGGATGGTTTAAAGTTTATTCTGCAAGATGAGATTGGATACATTTTGTTAGCTTCTTCACCTGTTATCAATCTGTATGCAACAACTTACAGTTTCTCTCTTGATCTGTTCTGCTTTTGTCAATTTTCTTTTCCCAGCTAAAACAGCATTTGCTATATGTTTGTCTTTTGGCAACGTTGCTAAATCATTACACATGAACATGATCTACAGTAGTACTCTGATCTAAAAGATATAGTGAATTACAAATGCTATGTGTATGCATTGATTCTATTAGTATGGACAAGAAATAATGTAATTTTTACAAAGATAATATATGACATTTTTACAAAAATGTACCAATTTTATGGTTAACTTTACTTTCATAAGTTGTTCATTTATATTTTTAAAATCAGTAACAATAAGGATACAACTTTTGTAGTAAAATATTTTACTTGTCATCGTTTTTGTTTTCTTTACAAACATGACGTATTGTCAACGAATTGACAATATATTAAGTATCTACGAACAAAAGTCTAGCTGATCCTCTACCGGCTGAATCGCATTTGTGTCAGAGATGTATCTCCTGTTTCCCTCTATTTTGAACCACCAAGGTATGAACATTAAATAGTTAATGTAAATTCGCATTTTGTTTGCAGAATATAACGTTTATTTATTGATTAGCGTGTCTTGATGAAATGATGCATATGTAAACTGCTACGAGGCGAGGAGCAGTTCCATAGATGCAATCGTATTTTCAAACAACGAAAATGGGACTATCCCCCAACATATTTAGTTTATAAAATGACCTAACTGTTTGGCATATTTATGTGACTTTTATCCAACTCGTATTAAATAAATTATATTGTTACACTAGTACATTTTTGGAAAGAAAACTATCGAGGATAGTAAAAATGCCTTCCGTTAGGCTAACAGTTTGAATTACGCGCGCTACAGTAATGTGAGCTAAGAATTATCGTTCTTGATCGGTGCATTTTTTTTAAAAAAATAGAAAAAAAATACCAAATATAATAATTTGAAAACAATGACAAGAGAAATTTAAATGAATATATATATATATATATATATATATATATATATATATATATATATATATATATATATATATATATATATATATATATGCGAAAAAAAACTCACCACGTTAACCCTTTGATGTTTTTGAGAAGGTTTAGGTGACCATTACATTTGAGTACTGGTTTGGTAATGTGGTATTTACATGTGAGATGGGGATCGAAATATATACCCAAGAACTTACCCGTTTTTTTCAAATATAAAGAGTTCGGCTTTTATGTACATGGAGAATGGTTCTATCATGCATCTGCCATTATGGAAGAATATTATACCAGTTGTTTTCCCTTTTGATAGTTTAAACCCCAGTTGTCCCCCCTCCCCATTTTCCAATTTTTGCCTGATTGGTTTATAAATGAACGATCATTTGTTAGCGGTATTGGTTGTCCGTTCTCCATATGCCACTGTCGCAAGCAAATTGCGATAAGTCGATTTGTCTAAGGTCGACAGCATGTTCAATATCGTTGATTATAATGTTAAAGAGTGTTGGGCTTAACACACTTTCTTGAGTGTTACTGTTATCTAATTCTTGATTTTCTGAATATAGGTTCACTATTCTGGTTCTAATAAGTCTTCCTTTTAGAAAGATTGGATCCATTTGTGCATGTGACCATTAATCCCAAAATGGTTCAGCTTAACAATAAGGCCATTGATCCAAACCAGATCAAAGGCATTCTCAAGGTTGTGAAAAATCGCTATGAAATGTCGATCGCATTTTCGTTTAGTGTTTAAAAGATAGTTAAAAGATATATTAATGCGTGATTCGAGCCTAACTAGTTGGTCCAAGGTGGATCTTTTGTTATGGAAGCCAGTTTGGTACTTTGAGATAAGGTTGTTACTTCGAAGGTTGTGTTTAATTATGTCGTTAATCATTGCTTTACTTCGCCATACATACAGTGTCAGTGAGAGAGACTGACCTGTAGGATGATAATAATTTAGGGTATTTACCGGTGTTTGGAATTGGGATGTTTCCATTTTTCTGTATTTGTTCTGTTTTCCAAGATTTGTTTATCAGGTCTAGTAGGATTCCTTCGAGATTGGGTGGGATATTTTATGTATATATATATATATATATATATATATATATATATATATATATATATATATATATATATATATATATATATATATATATATATATATATATATATATATATATTTCATATATATATATATTTCATATCCTAAATTATTTTCTCATGGCGAGGTGGATTTGGTCTCTGATAGCTATTTTTCGTTTTTCAATGGAAAAATCAGCATTAAGTGGGGAATATTTAGGATCAAAGTCGGTGAAAAAATGAGGATACCTTCGCTCTACCGTTGCTCGGTGTGTCTGGAAATGTGCTGATGATAGTTAAAGGTGCTGATTCTGGCAAAATGTTTTGCCAGTCTAGCTTTACCTTTGTTAGTTGTCACACCTTTACCATGTTTACCTTTGTTAGTTGTCACACCTTTACCTTGTTTACCTTTGTTAGTTGTCACACCTTTACCTTGTTTACCTTTGTTAGTTGCCACACCTTTACCTTGTTTACCTTTGTTAGTTGCCACACCTTTACCTTGTTTACCTTTGCTAGTTGTCACACCTTTGATATTTGGTATGATGTTACTACTTTTGCCTCTTTCATTTGTCTGCAAAGGAATTGAATTGATTAAGCTGAAGGGTAGGGCAGTAGGTTTGCCATGATGTTTCCTTTTGCTCTTCTGATGCCACGCTTTGTCTGTTCTTTTTTTTTCTACCTTTGATTTATATTCCACATAATCGTTTGATTAGTTTGTGTGCCGGAATATGTTAAGGACTTTCTTCTTCTCTCTCATTATGTTCCTGCAATCATTGTTCCACTATGGAATGGATGGTTTTACAATTGATTTATCCCGTTTTCCTCTTTTGTGGATGCTTCTTATGGCAGCCACATTTTTAGCTTCTAAGATGTTATTTTTATATGTGTCTCTATCTTTGTTTTGCAAATTTACTATAATTCTGCTGGAAAGTGAGGAGTTGAACGTCTGCCGGTCGGCTTTATCCAGTCTCCATTTGGAGATTTTGGGGAAGATGGCTATTGGGTTGGTATGATAGGTATGCATTGGAACGTGGTCACTTCCTAATGTGGTTTCTCTATCCACCTCCCAATTTGTCATAGTTGCTAATTTTGGATAGCATATCGTCAGGTAAATTGTGAGATGGCGAATGGTACTCACGGGTTGTAGGGTATTCTGGATCAGTCTGAGAGTTTGATTGTTGTCCAAAGGATGTATTTGGGAGTGAGTCAAAGATACACAGACCCTCCTTTTCTTTTCATTATTTCTCCTAACGAATTTACTGGCTGAATAACCGGGGATTTTTGGTAGGTATTTATAGTTTTGATGCAGTAAAGTTTCTTGAAACAAATGATATCAGTTTTGTGGTAGGTCTTATCAAGTTTGATCGGTAGTTCTGGTTTGTTTTTATTAAGTACCCGACTATTCCTGTAATTAATTGATTGATTTATTAAATTATAGTTGCGTGCGTATAAATGGTTTGTTCCTGCATACATTATTCCTGGGGGATGGAATTATAGCCTCATCTTCCAAACAATTCGGCACTTACAGAGTGCTGATACTTAAGCCATCTGGTCGTGGGTCAATTAAGTTTAAACACCTGACTGAATGCACCAGCCGGAGAATTGACTTGAAGTACAGCAGAGTCAAGTTCTTTTAGCTACTGCAGCACACTTCACATTATGAAAAGACTCGTTGGCATACAGGTATCGCCGGACTATCTTTATTCTTCAAGCATTCCTGGGGGCCCCAAGTATACACGTGCAGCGTGCTTTACCATGCATCCATCATGTCACTCTGCCACAGCACCTGTCAGCACTTTGAGACATTACTGGAGTGGGAATAGACCCAACAAGCAGACCTGAATGCTATACACTACTTTTGGTAATCTTAATTGAATCGACATTTTAAGTACCCTGCGAAGACAGGACGTAAATTCATTCACTGGATTTGGAGATATAAACCTTTAAATATCACCAAAATGCGACTTCTACGGAAACGACCGAGCGACTTTTGTAAACAACCCAATACGCACGCGCGAGCTTGTGAAGTCACAAGAAAAACCCCTAGTTGGCTTGCAACATGGCTACTCGTCGCCAAGTCAGAGTGAACCAGAACCAGCTTGTTCTTCCTCTTCTTTTGATGAAGGACAAAAAGAGAGTAGTGAAAAACGGCGCTGAACCATACCGCTATTAACCGTATACAAGTGGAGTCAACATTAGAGGAAGAAAGGGAAAAAATTGAACGATAGGCCTATATGGGCAACAAACTGAACAATACTGAATGGTAAGTTGCATCGGCTTGTTTTCGAGATATTGATGCTAATTTCTCTCATTATTACATTTATTATTTTTTCACGTTATATCGTTTCATTTGTACATGTACAATATAGAAGATAAACGTGAATAGATACAATTCTTGCTTTATTTCAAATATCTTTATACAAATATGCATATAGCTTGATTCGCACAATAGACAAAGGCACAGTCATTTTGAATTACTCTGTTCATTGTCTGGAAAGTTCGTAAGATTTCCATGGTGATTTGACAGGCAGCATAAATCTTTATCAACCATATTTTGGCACATTTGATTATAAGCTTTCTTGTATTTAGTAGCAGATTAAATTAAATGTGTAACCTCGTAACTGTCAAAAACTGTCACCACACCAATATAAACTTGAATATCACAGATGTGGTGGAATGTGTTAAACGATACTCAGACTTCTTGATATAGTACATTCTTTAGGCAGTATAGATGATTCTTGCATGTGTTGTGTTGCAAGATTTTAATTTGTAATGTTTAATTCCATTAAGCACTGTTTACATTAGCAAGGCATGCCTCAAATAACAAGCCTATCTATTTTATACAGGTGTCTTTGTGCTAAGTGCCAAGTTATGCCCACAGCAGAGGAATCCCAATGGTGCCATGAAATTGCTAAAACATACGACAAAATCACTGCAGTGTATTGCTGACCATCCTGGGTTTCGAACAGTTTGTCTGGACTCGTACGTACTTGAGACAGCATATTACCAGTACAGACAGCAATATAATCAACACATGGAAGACAGCAATGAGCAAGTACATTTTATTACATAGCTGAAGTATGTCAATATTTCAGAATTAAATAACATCTTCACCCAGACAGATATTCTTATCATTAATTTGTAACAATACCATGTCTTAGTCTTGAACATAAACAATTGGTAGGAAATATTAACAACTGCAAATTTTTTAGTCTAAAAATGAGATCCATTGAATAAATATTAAAATTAATGTGTACAGCTGTAATTGTATTTTTTTATGTCTAAGTTTCTCATGTCATTTTTTTATCAATTTTCAGAAGGAGGCATTTAGAGGCAGTTTGTTTGATGGCGCCAGCACGATCATCTCCAGCTGCAATACTACCACCACCATACCTCACTTCAAAGTAGCTCCCTTGATTTTTCTTCCAAAGATGTGTAATTGTTGGCTGGAGGTAGTACCTTTTGATATATACAGAAAATATGTGTTGGCGTTGGCTATATTCAGAATTCAAAAACTCTCAAAGCTTGTGAGGTAATGGCTCCAGCATATAAGAAAGTGGATGAAAGCTGCAGGTTTCCAGCTGGAATGAATCTAACGAAGGGCTGGCTATTCCAGGATCTCTTGTTATTACAAAAGTCACATTTCAGAATAATATTAAAAGTTCTCTTTCTGTGGTTATTTCCTTGTGCTTCATTTACACAGTTAACACAAACATTGAATACACCTAGGAGGGCACTCTCTGCTAGTTCACCCTTGAGTCACAGGCATTATACTTCTGGAAATTTTTAGGAGAATCAAAGTATAGCAACAGCCATTAATGACTACAACCTAATTTAAACCTAAGAGATATCCTGCCACACACCCAGCTGCATTTCCATCTTGCTAGACTGTAACACTGTTTATAATGCCAATTAAGTTATATTTTCAAGATTTTATTTCTATATATTTCCTTTTATCACTTTTTACCTGAAACGTTTTCAGGATAAAATACCTTAATAACATAATGTTCAACTGACAATCTATACCCTTTAGGACATGCATCATTTTAGAAATAAAGTAGAATACTACCAAATCACATTGGTGGGATAATGCTTTTGTAGAAAAGCACACATTACTGAAGTGTTACAATTTGGTCATCTATTCACATTTATTAAAGTTCAATATTATTTGTTGTTCCAAAAATAATTTCCAAATTATTTTAATAAAAATTTATTTAATCCTGACTGATGAATGCTCTGATTTGTTTTCAATCTTGTTAGTGAAACCTAACATATCTGGGTCAGAACAAAAATAGTTCCATTTTCTACTTCATCTTCTGTTACATTGTCAGCTGAACTTTTACATGTAGCCAAACCATCCTGTAATGTCTGAAAGATAAATTTAGTTGAGGTCGTACTGCCATGCATTATACTGATGAAATGGCCATGATGAAGCTTTGCATAAAGAAACTTTATTGCTCACATTTATGTAAAATAGGTTCCACCTCAAGTTATATTACGAATCAAACCTGGCCATATTAATGTATGGCAACTGATTCTCTCTCTCTCTCTCTCTCTCTCTCTCTCTCTCTCTCTCTCTCTCTCTCTCTCTCACACACACACACACACACACACACACACACGTACACTAACATGAAAAAGAAACAATCATTCATAAAGCAATGAAATAAAAGGAAGACAATTTTCAAAAGTTAAGAGATACTATATTACCTGTTCTCTACTCCTCTTGTATGACAGTCTCGTGCACTTGGGTGTCTGGTCTAAACTATTGGTTGAGCTGGGTGGGTGACTTTCGTCCGCATCAGGGCTATGAGCACGCTATGCCTCGCTGCATAATGGATGATACTGCGTTAGGGAGAAGAGTAGCTTTTTTCTTTATTCCAAACGTAGCCATCAAACTTTGACTTGGTTCAAAAGAATCTGGTTGAAAATGCTCACTACAGATTGTCTAATGTTTTGCAGGTTCTTTACAATCCGCTCTTGTAAGCCGCACAAACCGGGACCAAAGTCCTTTATAGATACTGTCAGAGGGAAACACCATCTTTTGGTGTATTGCTACATCCACCAATGATACACCTCTTGCCCATACCGCGTAATACACGCAGTCATAATACAATCCAGAGACGCTTCACAGTGGACAACGTTATAACAATGGTTCCTACCAATGCGGGTTCCTCTTGTGACGTCATACTGTCTGCTGTCACGGAAACGGCCGAAGTTGCTCTTGGCTTACGGGGAAAATTCGTGACATGTATATTTTGCTAAATATCTCTCCATCCGTTGATTGCATAGAGTAGAAATGTTCAGATACGATATGAATCACGATGTTTAATAATTTAAGAGTCAAATGATACTGGGGTCTCAGGTCTACCTTTAAGTTAAATATGAATTTATGGTCCAATCCGAAGCAGAATGAGAAGCCAGTCGCGATTGGTTGCGACTATGACGTCACATTATGACATCTGGTATTTGGACGGGTGTAAATTGTTCCACACCTTAGTCATGGCACGGGTGTCTGAGTGAGGAAAAGGAGGAAAGAAACTCGGCAGTTGGCGCTAACGTGACAGGGCCCCGAAATGCCAGTGAGTACTTAATTTTTCAAACATTTAGTCCAGTTATGCTAATGGACATAAAGGTAATAATCCAATAATACGTAGCCACCTGTGCAATTGACCAAATTACTACATTTGATTATAATTACACAAGTTGGAAATTAGCGTACAAAATGTACGTAAATATTCCTAAAATATGTCAATCAGCTAAGTAAAATGACTGATACAGTTTTTTGTACGATGCTGCTGATTCATGCATAATAAATTAAGAATAATGATGATAGAAAGAGGATCAAAAATTGATCTACAACATAAAGAAATAATCATAAACCGTTCTCAAACCAAAAGAGAAAACCGTAGAACTCAAATCAGGCAATTTAAATGGGTTTTCGGCCTTTTCAATACTTTCTATGTCGGGAACTTTCCAGAGTGTGGGCAGCACTGAACTCTACGTTTTTTGTGGGTTTTTTTTTTCTCGTCTGGCCGCGCTGCACTCTGTGCATAGTGCGTTCCTCTTAGGACATTCACTGCATTGTGTATACACTTCACACTTGAGCTCGCCTTCTTCAGTGCTGCTAACTTGCAACTTCGGCTTTTCGGCTTTTGAAAAAAAATTACTGTTAGCTATCAGCATTGTGATTTCATTTTATATAATATTATCAAATGATACTTAAAGCAATTTATATAAATGAAATCTATACGAAATTAAGAACCGCTATAGAACTTTGTTTTGAGCGTACATATGGCATCAGTACTGTGATGTGTCGAATTTTGCAAACTCTTGGAAGCATTGGTTAAAGGAATTGTATCAATGTCAACTTAAAGTTGAAAGGGCAAGACATAGATGATTATTTGCATTTCATATCTAAACGTCAAAAGGGAATTCGTTCCAACCTACGTAACTTGACCGAGTCATATGATATGGTACAAGAGAATGACATAAGACCCTTTCCCAAAATCAACCGGTTAAAGGGAGAAGCTTGCTATAAGTGATTGTTCAAAGGAACGTTCATTACGGCATTAGTTGTTTAGTTCTCTTGTCAATCCAAAAATTCTACGGAACAGATTTAGGATACAGTCTATTCCGATTGGTTAATATAGATTTATGGGCGTAACTCTGTAAGAAATTAAAGGTTTTACTTTAGAATAATTCTTCACTCTTCAATCTTTCTTGGGAAAGTTAGACGGGACTCCGGGAGCGTGAAAGACATTATATCGTGATTTGGCAGTAAAGCGTGAGAGTTGTCTCGGCGAGTAGACAAACTCATATCTTCGAATTCGTAGAAAGTACGTTTTCGTTATTGAGTAAGGGGCCAGATAGTTGTCTCATTTAGGAGACGGACTATACGTGAGGTTCGTGAAAACGAGTAAAGGAAACGGCAAAAGGTACGTAATCTTAGTTTCCCAATTTTAATGTAATTCTATTTGTTGATCTATTTGCAAATGTATGTATGTATGTATGTATGTATGTATGTATGTATGTATGTATGTATGTATGTATGTATGTATGTATGTATGTATGTATGTATGTATGTATGTATGTATGTATGTATGTATGTATGTATGTATGTATGTATGTTATGTTTGTATGATTTCATTTTGTAGGATTTTAGTGAAATGCTAGTCATGACATTCTTATTCTTTGATTTTCTAATTATCAATTCATTTGGGGAATTGAGAAGATTGGATGTAATTAACATTTCATTCAAAGAATTGACAAGAATGCATGCAATTGAATTTTTAATACATAGGAGTGATTAGGAATTTTCATGAATTAAGCTTAAGAAATGATGGGTAATGTTTCATAGTTTTATGGATTAATTATATCTAGTATGAGTATGACATAACATTACATGTATATTCATATACTAGTTTGTAATATTTTAATTGATCACTTAAGTGTATATCTATATGCTAGTTATAATATTGGTCGAGTAAACTATTTTAAAATAGTTAGATCTGAGGGTCTAAGCCATAAGTAACATAACACTGGTAGATTGGTAGAATAAGAAGTCAAGGGGGTTACATACGGGTTCATACGGGAGCCGAATAGAATTTAATTGACCACCCCTAGCGTGACCCAAATTAAGGTCAGGACAAGCATTGCCTGACTATGTAAACAGAGAGTTAATTAACTTTCATGCGGCAGAATTTATGCCTTTTGTTTTCTGAGCCGAATCAATATAAAAATACAGATATACTTGGAAACGTGACCTATTATCTATTGCGAGACATTTTATTTATTGAAGGAAACGGCTTTCCTGGATTCACCTGAGAAATCCCTGAACCAATCACAGGACCAGAGCAAATTCTAAGCCGAAATCTAAGTCCAGAGATGATTCTCAAATCAGAGTTCGACTGACAAGAGTCCAAACCAAACAACTAGACAAAGATCGGCAGAGCAGGGACGAACGGAAGTCTTGATGTTCGCATAAAATATGTGATGAAGTCTCTTATCGTTGCACTCAAAGGTCACATCTCTTTGGCAATGAAGATAGAATATTAACGTTGAAAGTAAATGTAGCCTTTAAAGAAATTTGTATTGTCTTTTTATTTGAGTACATGTTAGTACAATTTTTCTTCATTGTAACTAAATAATTGATTTCTTTTCATTTTAAAATTCTGTTGATAAACAGATTACATTTTATATTTGTTCATTGAAAGGGAGCTCGTTGTGTTTATTTCTTCAATATACTTGTTCAGTGATCTGCATTCTTTTTTCTATCTAGCCACACTGGGTAAATTACACCGCGGAGGTTATTCCCTAGCAACGAACCGTAGTGAAAGAGGTTGGATGTGTTTGAACGCAGCCAATTTATCACAAGTACACATTTAATAAAATACGAATGTAGTCCCAGTCAACTTGACAAGAACTTCACCGTAAAGTCATCTTTGAAGGTATTTTAGATTAACATATGATCTGTATTGATTGTCACACTGGAAAGTTCAGTACTGAGAAACAAATGTAGAGACTATTCAGTAAAATTGTGTTCTATGACCATATATAGGAGAGGTTGTGAAGAGTTCACTCCCCTACAGTGTACAGTTTATGATGGTCAGGTTTATTTCTCATATAAAATTAACATTTTTATGTGGTATAAATAAAATATATGTATAATATGTACGCATTATCAATAATACACCACTAACTGGACTCCAAGTTCTAAAATTCTAGCAAGACCTTTGATTAAAAGAATGAAAAAGTGTCCACTGTGCAAACAGTCAAACATTACCCCCAAAAATGGTCATCAAACATTGTTGTAAGAACAAAATCCAAGAAGAGAGATGCACAAAAGCCTCATATTCAATGAAAATAAATATATCAGGACAATATTAATGTCTAGACTGACAACATAACAAACACTTGCTCCATAAAACAACTGACTCCATCACTCTAGACTATCTAATAAAGACTTGCTCCACAAAACAATTAACTCCATCATTCTAGACTGACTACCCAATAAAGACTTGCTTCATCAAACAATTGACTCCATCACTTTACCAGTAGATTGACAACCTAATAAGGATTTGCTCCCCCAAACAATTGACTCCATAACTAAAACTAAGGACTAGAAGTCTACAAGTACTCATACTTGAAAGAAGGCATCAAGCTATGACTATAAATATAAATGACCTCACCACTGATGCAGGATCTCTGTAGGAGATGGGATCAAGGAGGCCACCATACTCATGGGATGGTACCAGCCTGTTCATGGACTGAAAGACCCTCTCATATATGTCCAGATAAATATTTGTGTACATGAGTGTTCCATTTTAATGTAGCTTTAACAATTTTTCAGTCATACAGCTCATGTTTGCAGTGTGGCAGTTTATAGTGATGACTATCACTTGGACATCATGCAGCAGACATTATGTCCCAGTCCCAGTCACATTGTCCAGACACCAGGACGACTAGTCCTAAGACTAACCAATTATTGCTGAATACCAAGTGAGCAGCTGTTAGTACCATTTTTATGTGTCTTTGGTATGACTCAACCAGTGTTCAAAACAGTGATTTCCCGCTTCTGAGGTGGATGCACTGATCACTTAGGCCACTGGAGCATTCTGTGGCACAAATACAGTAATGAACACAGAAATGGTTTCCTCTCACACTAACCACACACACATAAATTCAAAAAAGACAGACAAGAAAATATACATATAATTGAAAGCATGTTTCCTACGAAATCAAACTTTCGCTATATAATGCAGAAAATGTGTTTCCTTTGTTTCCTCTAATTTCTTTCTTTCGATCTTTATGTCTATGACTTGACAGCAACATAAAGGGAAAATGCCAAATGCACAGCACACCACACACAAGAAAGACACCAATTGGACTTTATTTTAATTTTTTTTTCTTTTTGTTTTCCTTCACAGAAAATTGTCTCTCAATAAGGTAAAAAAGATATGAATAAAAGAAATGAACTGGATATAAATTACAGAAGACATTTCCCAGCATGCATCCTTATGTGTGTTATTATTTGACTACAAATCTGAAATTTATGTGTGTTATTATTTGATTACAAATCTGAAATGTGTTTACCCAAATTTGTGGCTTAGGGCACATTCATATTTATAGGTTACTGCATTTGTATCGGAAAATATAAACGAGTTTTATGGATGGATATACTGCACTCCCATGATTGTACAGTATATCCATCTGACAAAACGAGTTCATATCTAACCATAAAAATACAGTAACCTTTTTATTTTATGCTCATTTCTCATTCTTCTCAAAGCTTAAATAAATAAACCAAAATAAACTACAAGAAACAAAGTAACTAAATGTATGCTGTATTCCAAACTAAATATATAAGCGTAATGATCATTACACAACATTCTTATTGGGCGCATAACTCTGCCCAGATAAATTTAAAGTTGGTCGCACGCTAGACCTAGGTTTCGAAAAGAAAATTGTTTTTGGTCCACTTAAAATTGAAATTTGGAGTACCGGTAATATTGTTAATGAATATGCATTGCAACAACTTTTCCATTTGATCTGGAATGAATACGTTTTGGTATTTGTGTCGACTCAAAGCACTCTTTTGATTATGGTCTGGATTTTTCTACATGAAGCGACTTGCATCGGATTCCAGCTGAGTCTGCCAAGTTAATAGAACTGAAGTGTGTTGACATCAGCATGCATGTTTCTTGTCTGTTATTAAATGATTCAGATCATTATATGTTAAAATCATAAAGCCTTTCCATTGCAATTATCGAAAAGATGCTGTAGAATTTAATGTTTATTTCATTTTGATTGCAGTAAGGAGGATGTAACTGCGCTTGGAATATACTGTACTCGAAATTACAGTCAATTTCAAAATGTGTAATCAACTTTGAGAATTCATGCCATGACTCATGTTATTCAGATTTACAAAATTACGAAAGTATATTTTTGAGGACATTCGGGATGCAAAATTGTAAGTATATTTTTGCCATTTTTATTAACAGCTAAAGAAGACAGATCACGTGTATAACTTGCGTGGTATTGTGAGGACCCTATATGGCGTCTATATCTAGACTAAATCTGACATATTGTATTGTATCAAAAAAGTAAACGAAGACTGTGCCAAAGCAGTTTGCATGTGTCAGTATATGAAACATTTGCTGGTATGTGGCAGTCTATGAAATATCTGCTTTAGTTCATTCATAAAAAAATACTTTTAAAAATCGTTCCTTTGAATTGAGCGTGAGGAGTGCAGTATGTATTTGTGCAATATCAGTAAATACTAAACAATTCTGATAATGAAAAGTTAACGGAGAAACAAACAAGCATATCATAATCCCACATACTTCACACCAGTATGCATCTTTGAGTTTATCATTAGATGTCTTTTGAGATGAAACATTTTTTTACATACTTTAAATGTAAATAAGTTTTCTCCACATGTATCCTCAAGTGCAATGTAAGTTAACTTTGAACAAAATATTACAAACTAAACACTTTCAAAGTTTTCATCAATTATGTATCCTCATGTGCTTATTACGATTTCCACTGCAGCTAAACCTTTTATCACATACTTCACATTTAAATGGTTTTTCTCCAGTATGTACCTTCATATGGCCATAGTACACAATTAATTTTACTATACGGTCTCTACATTTGTTCCTCAGTACTGAACTTTCCACTGTGTGACAATCAATACAAATCATATGTTAATCTAAAATACCTTCAAAGATGACTTAACGGTTTAGTTCTTGTCAAGGGTTGACCTGCATTTTTTTGAGAGGCTGAATTGTAAACAAAACACCAGGCAACGGAACACAGATTTCACTTCCGGATCAACACCATGACCTTATTACTCAATGTGCACTGTCGCCGAAATACACAAAGACAACTACACCATAAGATCACATTTTAAAGCATAATCAATTGCCTTAAATCCTTACCAAGAATGCCAAAAACTAACTAACATTGCCTGTCAGTAAAAACTTGAAACTGATATAAATTTTTATTATTAATGACATACAGATGAAATTTTAATAGGTTATGTATATTGACTTTAGAAATATAAAAATGAAATTAGAAATAAAAAAAATAATTTTAATTTTAAAAATTTAAATGAAATTTAAAAAACAATTAAAAAATAAAAATTTTCCACCAAGTATACACATATATAATATTTTTTGGGAATGATATTAAATGATATCAGCATATATATACTCCTACACCATATACAAGCTCAAATGATGGATATTTGTCAAATTTGATCAGAGAAAATATCTTTATTAGTCAAAATGAGACCCTCATTTAAAATACATGAAGACAAAATTCTACTTTGCTTTGTACCTTTAGGTCATTGAAACTATTTATTTGGGGTTCAAACAGCTAATTTATGTGTTTATGATGGGGTGACTTCCTGAGTAACACATATCTGCTTGTATAGCTATCAGTAATTGTTTATAACCATAGTTATAGGGTATTTAGTGAGAGGACAGAGATGAAGACTTTATACTAGAACCTGTTCAAGTTCTCTACAAAATCATATTAAGCTGTCAGAGAATGAAATACAGGTCAGAGGGGTAAAATATACTTTACCCAGGTATATTTACCATTGCATGTAAGAAAACAGCAAAATGATGTAAGTTGAACACAGAATGCATTCCATTTTATTGTTCAGTTTCTTTAAGATGTTGATTGATGTAGTGCGACATTGTAGCCTAGATGATATTATGGGAATTCTCATGATCCATTTTGCTTTATGCATTATTAATGACTAATAATATTTGTTATCTGACACTTTAAAGATTACATAAGTAATATTCAAACAGATTATTTGAATTTAACTTTCTACAACTGATCCTAACATGGTTACATAGCTGACATGAACAAATATGCATATATTTTGTAATGTTTGGAATCAAAAGTTGACATTGTTAGGCTGACATGGTACCTATAGTGAATCTGTAAGGCTCAGTTTTGATTGTGTGCACTTAAAATATCCCAAGATGTTATTTTCATCATGAATATGCCTCTGTATGGTAACACATTTCAATTTAGTACTTTGACAGAGGGCGGTATTGCAGCATCAGCTGATATTTCATTCCATTGAATCATTGAATCATTGAACTTAAAACCTTGGTAGCCAAGACTCTTAAAAATAGACTAAAAATATTCAAACAGATTATTTGAATCATGTTTGCACATGTGATTTTAACAAGTACATTGCATATGTCCCACACATGCAAATATCCATCCTTGTTTACAAGTTTTCGGGATGCAAATTTCACATTTAGTTGATGATATAGGATCTATTGGTACCTATAGTTGATCTGTGTGGCCACATTTTGCTATATTCACTCACAATATCTAAAATTGTTTTTTCCTTCATGAATAGGATTGCATATAGTAATAAATTTTAATTTGGTACATTGTCATTTGACTTTCCACTATACTGGTATGTATCAATGTTTGCACCAATGATCAAACCTCACCATTCCAACATTGCCTTAAACTTTATGATACATACTCTACCTGATTAGTTATTTAACCTGTAAATGGCTAAATATGCTTGTAGAAACTTCATCTATTTTTAGGATGCATTTGTCACTTTAATACATGCCCATTGCTTCACATCTTTGAGTGTCACTCTATCAAGTTTACCTTTTTTAACCATATTTGCAACCTGAATGTTATATTGAAATCACCATATCTAACACATTTTAACTTCATTTGCCTACATCTTCCTTTTTTTTTAGAATTAAGTGAAACATGTTATATATTTTCAGGTCTAGTCTGGTATCTGAAACAAAGTATTAGAGTTGGATCAATTTGGAAGCTCTCCAGTAGTCCAATGGTGATAGCAAGGTCTCATAAGGACATGTGCAGTGTGCTGCTATAAGTGACCAAGATGAGTTCATATCAGTACACTGATATACAGCATCTCAAAGACATGGCTTAGATCTTCATGAGAGAGATTCGCATCTTTTTTCAGTAAGGTGAAACTGTATTTTCATATTGCATTGTTGACTTTTGTAGTTATCGGCATTAAAATGGAATGCATATTTGCTATAAAACATGGTAGTGGTCCCATCAAAACTTTAAATTTGAGTGGGATATTAGTTATACAAACAACTGTCCAAGTACCTGAAACAATAAATGTGGAACATAGTACCTGTCATTGTTTCTTTAGTATGTACACCTATATGCATCTGGATAGGCATATTGTAATTTGCTGTCAAAATCACTGTGAGCTATCATGCTTCAGTACCCCTGGGATTAATATTATCAGTTGTACAGACCTAAACTACCATTTGTTTTAAAGACCATTCATTAATCAACATTGCTGCCTTAAATTTGTCAAACTGAATGTCATAACTTGTATGAAAATTTATTTTTTGTAAAATAAAAAGTTTTTAAAATTTATATATTTTTTAAAATTTTCATTAAAATTTAATATATCAATATTTTTTAATTTCAAGACTATTTTCAGACAGGCCTTATCAAGTATTACAATTAGGTTTTTACTGCATTGAAAAATTCCTATAATTAAGGAAGATATAGCAAATTTAGTTTTGGTTTCTTAAGAACAATTGGACCTCAAATTGCACCCTATAGAACACCAGCACTACACACTTTCTGACAGCTGTCACATGTCTTGCTTGCAAGGAAATTTCAAAAGACTTTATGTATGAAGTTGAAACAGTAGTGGCATGCAAAATAAAATGCAAATATAAAAGTTTGACAAAAACATTGACCCTTTCAGGAATCGGTACACAATTAATAAAATCCGGTTCAGTACCCACGAATGTAGTCCCAGTCTATTTTTAGATCACTTTTTCCGGTCTAAATTTAGTGGTGATACTAGAGTCAGATTTTGGCATTCTTGGTAAGGATTTAAAGGCAATTGTTTATTCTTTAAAATGTGAGCTTATGGTGTGGTTGTCTGTGTGTATTTCGGCGACAGTGCACATTGAGTAATAAGGTCATGGTGATGATCCGGAAGTGAAATCTGTGTTCCGTTGCCTGGTGTTTTGTTTACAATTCAGCCTCTCAAAAAAATGCAGGTCAACCCTTGACAAGAACTAAACCGTAAAGTCATCTTTGAAGGTATTTTAGATTAACATATGATTTGTATTGATTGTCACACAGTGGAAAGTTCAGTACTGAGAAACAAATGTAGAGAAAATATAGTGAAATTAATTGTGTACTATGGCCTGTCAGTAAAAACTTGAAACTGATATAAAATTTTTATTATTAATGACATACACATGAAATTTTAATAGGTTATGTATATTGACTTTAGAAATATAAAAATGAAATTAGAAATAAAAAAATTAATTTTAATTTTAAAAATTTAAATGAAATTTAAAAAACAATTAAAAAATAAAAATTTTCCACCAAGTATACACATATATAATATTTTTTGGGAATGATATTAAATGATATCAGCATATATATACTCCTACACCATATACAAGCTCAAATGATGGATATTTGTCAAATTTGATCAGAGAAAATATCTTTATTAGTCAAAATGAGACCCTCATTTAAAATACATGAAGACAAAATTCTACTTTGCTTTGTACCTTTAGGTCATTGAAACTATTTATTTGGGGTTCAAACAGTTAATTTATGTGTTTATGATGGGGTGACTTCCTGAGTAACACATATCTGCTTGTATAGCTATCAGTAATTGTTTATAAACATAGTTATAGGGTATTTAGTGAGAGGACAGAGATGAAGACTTTATACTAGAACCTGTTTAAGTTCTCCACAAAATCATATTAAGCTGTCAGAGAATAAAATACAGGTCAGAGGGGGTAAAATATACTTTACCCAGGTATATTTACCATTGCATGTAAGAAAATAGTAAAATGATGTAAGTTGAACACAGAATGCATTCCATTTTAGTGTTCAGTTTCTTTAAGATGTGGATTGATGTAGTGTGGCATTGTGGCCCAGATGATATTGTGAGAATTCTCATGATCCATTTTGCTTTATGCATTATTAATGACTAATAATATTTGGTATCTGACACTTTAAAGATTACATAAGTAATATTCAAACAGATTATTTGAATTTAACTTTCTACAACTGATCCTAACATGGTTACATAGCTGACATGAACAAATATGCATATATTTTGTAATGTTTGAATCAAAAGTTGACATTGTTAGGCTGACATAGTACCTATAGTGAATCTGTAAGGCTCACTTTTGACTGTGTGCACTTAAAATATCCCAAGATGTTATTTTCATCATGAATATACCTCTGTATGGTAACACATTTCAATTTAGTACTTTGACAGAAAGCGGTATTGCAGCATCAGATGATATCTGATTCCAGTGAATCATTGAATCATTGAACTTAATAACTTGGTAGCCAAGACTTTTAAAAATAGACTAAAAATGTTCAAACAGATCATGTGAATCATGTTTGCACATGTGATGTTACCAAGTACATTGCATATGTCCCAAACATGCAAATATCCATCCTTGTTTACAAGTTTTCGGGATGAAAATTTCACATTTAGTTGATGATATAGGATTTATTGGTACCTATAGTTGATCTGTGTGGCCACATTTTGCTATATTCACTTGCAATATCTAAAATTGTTTTTTCCTTCACAAATAGGATTGCATATAGTAATAAATTTTAATTTGGTACATTGTCATTTGACTTTCCACTATACTGGTATGTATCAATGTTTGCACCAATGATCAAACCTCACCGTTCCAACATTGCCTTAAACTTTATGATACATGTTCTACCTGATTAGTTATTTAACCTGTAAATGGCTAAATATGCTTGTAGAAACTTCATCTATTTTTAGGATGCATTTGTCACTTTAATACATGCCCATTGCTTCACATCTTTGAGTGTTACTTTAACAAGTTTACCTTTTTTTAACCCTATTTGCAACCTAAATGTTATTTTGAAATCACCATTTATAACACATTTTAACTTCATTTGCCTACATCTTTCTGTTTTTTTTTTAGAATTAAGTGAAACATATTATATCTTTTCAGGTCTAGCCTGGTATCTGGAACAAAGTATTAGAGTTGTATCATTTTGGAAGCTCTCCAGTAGTCCAATGGTGATAGCAAGGTCTCATAAGGACATGTGCAGTCTGCTGCTATAAGTGACCAAGATGAGTTCATATCAGTACACTGATATACAGCATCTCAAAGACATGGCTTAGATCTTCATGACAGAGATTCACATCATTTTTCAGTAAGGTGGAACTTCGCTGAAACTGTATTTTCATATTGCATTGTTGACTTTTGTAGTTATCGGCATTAAAATGGAATGCATATTTGCTATAAAACATGGTAGTGGTCCCTTCAAAACTTTAAATTTGAGTGGGCTATTAGTTATACAAACAACTGCCCAAGTACCTAAAACAATAAATGTGGAACATAGCACCTGTCATTGTTTCTTTAGTATGTACACCTATATGCATCTGGATAGGCATGTTGCAATTTGCTGTCAAAATCATTGTGAGCTATCATGCTTCAGTACCCCTGGGATTATTATTATCAGTTTACAGACCTAAACTACCATTTGTTTTAAACACCATTCATTAATCAACTTTTCTGCCTTAAATTTGTTAAACTGAATGTCATAACTTGTATGAAAATTTAATTTTGGTAAAATAAATAGTTTTTAAAATTTATATATTTATTTAATTTTTCATTAAAATTTAATATATCAATATTTTTAATTTCAAGAATAATTTCAGACAGGCCTTATCAAGTATTACAATTAGGTTTTTACTGCATTGAAAAATTCCTATAATTAAGGAAGATATAGCAAATTTAGTTTTTGTTTCTTAAGAACAATTGGATCCCTATAGAACACCAGCACTACACACTTTCTGATAGCTGTCACGTGTTTTGCTTGCAAGGAAATTTCAAAAGACTTTATGTATGAAGTTGAAATAGTAGTGGCATGCAAAAAAAAAAGTTTGACAAAAACATTGACCCTTTCAGGAATCAGTACACAATTAATAATATCCGGTTCAGTACCCACGAATGTAGTCCCAGTCTATTTTTAGATCACTTTTTCCTGTCAAAGTTTGGTGGTGATACTAGAGTCAGATTTTGGCATTCTTGGTAAGGATTTAAAGGCAATTGTTTATCCTTTAACATGTGAGGTTATGGTGTGGTTGTCTGTGTGTATTTCGGCGACAGTGCACATTGAGTAATAAGGTCATGGTGATGATCCGGAAGTGAAATCTGTGTTCCGTTGCCTGGTGTTTTGTTTACAATTCAGCCTCTCAAAAAAATGTAGGTCAACCCTTTACAAGAACTAAACCGTAAAGTCATCTTTCAAGGTATTTTAGATTAACATATGATTTGTATTGATTGTCACACAGTGGAAAGTTCAGTACTGAGAAACAAATGTAGAGAAAATATAGTGAAATTAATTGTGTACTATGGCCTGAAGATCTAAGCCATGTCTTTGAGATGCTGTATATCAGTGTACTGATATGAACTCATCTTGGTCACTTATAGCAGCACACTGCACATGTCCTTATGAGACCTTGCTATCACTATTGGACTACTGGAGAGCTTCCAAATTGATCCAACTCTAATACTTTGTTCGAGATACCAGACTAGACCTGAAAATATATAACATGTTTCACTTAATTCTAAAAAAAGGAAGATGTAGGCAAATGAAGTTAAAATGTGTTAGATATGGTGATTTCAAAATAACATTCAGGTTGCAAATAGTGTTAAAAAAGGTAAACTTGATAGAGTGACACTCAAAGATGTGAATCAATGGGCATGTATTAAAGTGACAAATGCATCATAAAAATAGATGAAGTTTCTGCAAGCATATTTAGCCATTTACAGGTTAAATAACTAATCAGGTAGAGTATGTATCATAAAGTTTAAGGCAATGTTGGAACGGTGAGGTTTGATCATTGGTGCAAACATTGATACATACCAGTATAGTGGAAAGTCAAATGACAATGTACCAAATTAAAATTTATTACTATATGCAATCCTATTCATGAAGGAAAAACAATTTTAGATATTGTGAGTGAATATAGCAAAATGTAGCCACACAGATCAACTATAGGTACCAATAGATCCTATATCATCAACTAAATGTGAAAATTTCATCCCGAAAACTTGTAAACAAGGATGGATATTTGCATGTGTGGGACATATGCAATGTACTTGTTAAAATCACATGTGCAAACATGATTCAAATAATCTCTTTGAACATTTTTAGTCTATTTTTAAGAGTTCTGGCTACCAAGTTATTAAGTTCAATGATTCAATGATTCACTGGAATCAAATATCAACTGATGCTGCAATACCGCCCTCTGTCAAAGTACTAAATTGAAATGTGTTACCATACAGAGGCATATTCATGATGGAAATAACATCTTGGGATATTTTAAGTGCACACAGTCAAAACTGAGCCTTACAGATTCACTATAGGTACCATGTCAGCCTAACAATGTCAACTTTTGATTCCAAACATTACAAAATATATGTATATTTGTTCATGTCAGCTATGTAACCATGTTAGGATCAGTTGTAGAAAGTTAAATTCAAATAATCTGTTTGAATATTACTTATGTAATCTTTAAAGTGTCAGATAACAAATATTATTAGTCATTAATAATGCATAAAGCAAAATAAATCGTGAGAATTCCCATAATATCATCTGGGCTACAATGTCGCACTACATCAATCAACATCTTAAAGAAACTAAACAATAAAATGGAATGCATTCTGTGTTCAACTTACATCATTTTGCTGTTTTCTTACATGCAATGGTAAATATACCTGGGTAAAGTATATTTTACCCCTCTGACCTGTATTTCATTCTCTGACAGCTTAATATGATTTTGTAGAGAACTTGAACAGGTTCTAGTATAAAGTCTTCATCTCTGTCCTCTCACTAAATACCTTTTAACTATGGTTATAAACAATTACTGATAGCTATACAAGCAGATATGTGTTACTCAGGAAGTCACCCCATCATAAACACATAAATTAACTGTTTGAACCCCAAATAAATAGTTTCAATGACCTAAAGGTACAAAGCAAAGTAGAATTTTGTCTTCGTGTATTTTAAATGAGGGTCTCATTTTGAATAATAAAGATATTTTCTCTGATCAAATTTGACAAATATCCATCATTTGAGCTTATATATGGTGTAGGAGTATATATGTGCTGATATCATTTAATATCAATCCCAAAAAATATTATATATGTGTATACTTGGTGGAAATTTTTTATTTTTTATTTGTTTTTTTAAATTTGATTTAAATTTTTAAAATTAAAATTATTTTTTTACTTCTAATTTCATTTTTATATTTTTAAAGTCAATATACATAACATATTAAAATTTCATGTATATGTCATTAATAATAAAAAATTTATATCAGTTTAAAGTTTTTACTGACAGGCCATAGTACACAATTAATTTTACTATATGGTCTCTACATTTGTTCCTCAGTACTGAACTTTCCACTGTGTGACAATCAATACAAATCATATGTTAATCTAAAATACCTTCAAAGATGACTTTACGGTTTAGTTCTTGTCAAGGGTTGACCTGCATTTTTATGAGAGGCTGAATTGTAAACAAAACACCAGGCAACGGAACACAGATTTCACTTCCGGATCATCACCATGACCTTATTACTCAATGTGCACTGTCGCCGAAATACACACAGACAACCACACCATAAGATCACATTTTAAAGAATAATCAATTGCCTTTAAATCCTTACCAAGAATGCCAAAATCTAACTCTAGTATCACCACCAAATTTAGACCGGAAAAAGTGATCTAAAAATAGACTGGGACTACATTCGTGGGTACTGAACCGGATTTTATTAATTATGTACTGATTCCTAATACACTACTGTAACAAATTGTCTTCCACGGTTAATACTATATTACGAAAGAATATTTGGGTGGAAAGAAGACATAAATGCTAAAATGAATTTACTTCAATTCGTTATCAAATTCAATAATTCGCTTTTAAATGAAAGATATTGACAAAAATGACTAATGCATTTACGACATCTATTTTTGACCAGTCAATAAAGAAAGAGGTATTAATGGATTTCGTAAAGAACAAATAAATGCGAAAGGACTCGTATTTTCTTTACTTATTTATCACATTTAATCATTTTTAAAAGAAAACAATGTTGGTGCAACGCGGAGGAATTTTACCTCTGTTAGGACTATTCTCAAAGGTATAGTGCGACCCACCGCTGGAACTCCTGAGAAGTATTTTAAGATAAAAGGAGGATTCTTGAATCAAAGCATCTCAGATATGACCAATGAAATCAAATGGAAGGACGAAAACTAGCTTTAGTGTTATACAAACGATGGATGGTATACCAACGTTGGCAAGAACAACGGACCCCCGTATGTACCTACCAATCCTAACTGAACAGAGATATCTCAGCTACAACACGAATTGCAATCATTGATGGATCTCAGCGATTTGTTTGAAACGGAAAAAGCGCAAAGTTATGTTTCACTTTTGCAACGACTACAACTCCTTCACCTGAAAGCTTTGCATAAAACAACTTTACCATCTCTGAAATATGTTAGGCCCTGATGAAAGTCCATCACCACTAACACCACCACCCACAGCGGTCAAGATAGACGCAACCACACGAAGAAGAGACACGAAAAGCCTTCAAGCACCGTCAAAAGCTCACATCCTTAGTAAGATTGCAACTTTCTTATTGACTCCTTCCCTACTCCTCTACTCCCCTACACTACAACGAGAAGAACTTAAAGCTTGGGTAAAAAATATGATGTACACTCCTCCTTTGAAAGAAGTCATAAAGAGAAAAGCGAACCCAGAAGTGAAAATAGAAAAGAAGGCCAAAGCCATCCAATTACCGCCATCACCACCACCACTACTACCACTATCTTCGACTTCTATTCCCGTGGCACATCGGACACGTAAAGCCGTTTCTCGCCCATCCAGAGTAGTATTAGCCAGGAGTGGATAACCTATTAAAAATGGAAAAGGTGTTAACCAGCATTTATCAGAAATTGTACCGTGCTGTCTAAACTCGACTCAAAAATGTCCGTTTAACTTAAGTGCAACGGTGGTTACAAGAATATGCCATGTACACCTTAAACAAAAATATTCGACGAAAATCTTCTAGAAGTCGCACCCGAGTGGAGGGCATCAATCGTCAATGGCAAGCCGATTTAGCCGACGTCTCGTACTTGGACACCTACAATCTTGGTTATACATATTTGTTTTGTCATTGATGTCTTTTACACATTTTCTTGGGTCGTGCTATTAACTTCCAATTCCAGCAGTGAGTTAGTACTAGCCCTCAAACTGGTGTTGAAACAAAGCTTTCCAAAACGAATTAAAGAAACCCGACATTAATTTCTTTCACCACCGAAAATCCCGAAACCAAAGATAAGTCTGTTTCGATTGTTTGTGCATTCTAATATTTACGTCAGACAAAAGTTGTTGGGGTTTTTATGTATCTTTCGAATTAAGTCCATTCTAACTAATTATTATTTTCCAAGATTTTCCTTCCTATTTGATTCCTAATCATTTTATTTGTCATTTCCACAATCCACGGATTTATCGTGTGCTAATGTTGCTACATGCGATTTCAATTGTAAAAGAATGTTAGGTTACATATCACTACCAAAATCTATGTGTTTTTCAATTTAAAAGACCTTCAGGAGTGTAGTAAGGTTAATTTTATTTGAAAGGTATACTTTTGCTAACGACATAAAGAATTCATTGTGATACAGGAGGGCTGGTATCCCTCGCAAAGTGATCGGAAAAGTGTGTGGAGACAGTGTTAGAATTAGTTGAAATTACAATCTCCAGCGCATTTGATTATTTTTTACCGTAATCGTTTCCACATTTCATATACATTCTTAATATTTTCACTATTGTGAACTACTTCTCACACCATTTTTAAAAAATGAATTTCTCTTCCATACGTAAAGAGTTCATTATAAAATGTCGGCATGCTTCGATGGTTTTTGTCCAAGTTACGTCTCATTTGGATGTCGCAGGTATATATTACCAGGTACATGTGTGGATATTTGTGTCAGTGCTTAAAATGAAATCCCTTGAAATTGTTACAAATTATCAAGATTAAGTGAACAAGGATAAATGTTGTTTTTTTTTTTCTCGTGCCAGGATATTTTATTTTCTAGAATTTTATGACCCTTTCTAGTACTGAAAATATATAAAAGTGAATTATTCAATGTGATAAGGAAAGACACACCACATCGTTTAGTCAATTGTTTCAAAACATTTTAGACATTATCGTGTGAACATATGTATATGATATTATGATATTATATTGGTAATGATATTGATGACTCTGTTTTAAACTTATACTCTTTACTGCGAAGGGAATTAGGGAAGGCCTGTACAGATCACTCACACACTGCATGTGTGAGTTAAAATTTCGGTTCTGCTGTCTGGGGTATGTGACAAGGCTTCCTAGTAGATTTTAGAGGATTACTGTTCCTTTCAGGGTCCAATGGACACACACACACACACACACACACACACACACACACACACACACACACATCAATTTAAAGTTTAGTCAATAATGCCCTGACAGGCCATAGAAAACAATTAATTTTACTATATAGTCTCTACATTTGTTTCTAAGTACTGAACTTTCCACTGTGTGACAATCAATACAAATCATATATTAATCTAAAATACCTTCAAATATGACTTTACGGTGAAGTTCTTGTCATGGGTTGTCTTGCATATTTTTGAGAGGCTGAATTGTAAACAAAACACCATGCAACGGAACACAGATTTCAATTCCGGATCATCACCATGACCTTATTTCTCAATGTGCACTGTCGCCGAAATACACACAGACAACCACACCATAAGCTCACATTCTAAAGAATAAATAATTGCCTTTAAAACCTTACCAAAAATGCCAAAATCTAACTCTTGTATCACCACCAAACGGAGACAGGAAAAAAGTGATCTAAAAATAGACTGGGACTACATTTGTGGATACTGAACCGGATTTTATTAATTGTGTAATGATGCCAAGTATCTGACTGGCAGTGCAGTTTGCATTTTGGTGTCCTTGGATTTTACCATTGACAGAAAGGAAAGATCCGAACAACCTCGAGTCTGTTAGTCAGCGCTAAATATCAACGAAATAAATGAATGATTTTCTTGTGCCATGGTACAATAAGCTTAGAAGCGTAGATAAAGCTAATTGTCAAAATGTTAAATTATGTTCAATATTTTATATATGAGTACGAATGTTCGGAATATAATTAATATTAGTATTGAACCGACCATTACTACAGTAGTGATTTGGTCGTTGTTAAATATAATATTTTAGATCAATTATATCAATATAACCATAAATAGTTCTTGAATAATAAGAAACCGTCACTGTGAGAAATATAGAGAATTTGTACTAAAATGGCCATATTGCTACCTACATATATATAGTCACATGTATTGATAGAACTACCGTTACAGATTTCTCCATTAATGAAGTGTGTTCCAGTGTGATCAAAAAAGGAATACATTTAAGGATATTACAACTCTCTCTCTCTCTCTCTCTCTCTCTCTCTCTCTCTCTCTCTCTCTCTCTCTCTCTCTCTCTCTCTCTCTCTCTCTCTCTCTCTCTCTCTGAAGATATCTACAATTTCATCAATAAACAATGACAATTAGGTAAAATTAAACTAAATAAATTATTCAAACTATGATAAGGCTGGCTAACTACATTGATCTGTTATGTTGACATGTTATTTAGTAAGGTAAATGAAGGTGACATATTTAATTAAAAAATAAAGCACCTATCAGTGGTGGAGGAAATTTGGATGCATCTCTCCCGATGATGAAGTTGATTTTGATTTAGTAGTATTTTTTTGTTTACATTACATCTGAAAAACAAAGAAACTGCAATACACTTATAACATTTATGAATGTGTTTGACAATAATTTAACTATAAAAAGGAATTCCCTAAAATACCAAGCTGAATGCTCGCATTACCAATGGATGTATGGACATATAATCGAAAATGCGCACACTTTCTGACTTTCCAGTTGATGCTGTTAAAGCAATCCTTCTCCCACTGATGGTCAGTTTATCACAAATCCTGCTGAGTATGAATGTTTTGTCATGTGCCAGGACAGCTTGTTAAATGTAGATTATGGTCTTTCTCTGAGATCTTCGTAATTACCAATTGCTGCTCATCCATTTTCTTGTTAATATACGATATTACGGACAACAATACATGCACAAAATTTATAACTGTTTAAGTGATAATAATAACTACTGACATGAATTTTATGTATGTTTCAGGAGTTATCAGTGCACTATTGAACAACGTAATCAGTAACAAGCACCAATTTACCGAAATTACTATTTGTTTTTGCTACCAGAATTAAAATGCACCACAATGCACATTAACGATATTTACTGCGGACTCGAGGTTGTTCGGATCTTACCTTTAGGTCAGTGGTGAAATCCAAGAATACTCGAATGCAAATGGCACTGCCGGTCATTATATCTAATGTAAACGCAACAGCAACATATGGGCAATTTCAAAATTTAATGTACTTATACAATTAAATAAATTTATTACACAAAATGATAGGAGTAACTATAGATCTAATATTGCATATTTTTTATGCATATTGTTTTTATAACATTTTTACTGAGGAAACGTTCTCAAGGAGACCTGCAGCTCTGGAAGGATTGCTACAAAAGACATCGTTCGGAATCAGAAAACCATTATTTATCTACACAGTAGTTTGTTCACTCATTGGTGCAGGCCTGACGCGTGGCATTTATCTTGTGTGTGCGATGAATGTTTGGCACCTTTCAGAAGGGTTGGCACATAATATTCGGCGGCAGGGCATCGGGCACTTTGCACACACAACCAGCCGGGTCTCACTGTATGCAAGTGCTACATTTCATATTTTCTTTTTTTTTGTAGCACCCCACTGTGATAATTACAAATATTCCGTTGTTTTCTGCATGAACCACCACTCCTGCCCCATCTATCAGCAATGGACATTTACATTGATTTGTACGATTGGACACGTGTGTTTACAGTCATATTGGCAAAATGGGAGAAAGTCAAATAGAATTTTTGCTTGTTTTACAAAATGATACGGATGCTTAATTATGCTCTGAAAATCTAAAGTATTAATGTGCTAAATGTAATACTGTAATATAAGATAACGGAGAGGAAAACAAAAATTAGTTTGTGAGGAGTATTTATATTTCCTTATGATAAAACAGGCTCAAAAATCTAATATCACCCACAGGCACCCATCATATTCGGAATATGATCCAGGCAGGATTTAACCTAGGTTTCCTTTCCATCTCAGAAATGCCTGACGCCTACTGTGAGGGGCCTAAGACCACATAAAAGAGGTGGAGCGACTATGACCTGATTTGCAATAGCATGTTGAGAGAATCTTCAATGACGTCTTCTTGTGATATGCTCGTCAAAATTATGGACAATACTGATGCTCCATATTATTTGCTTAATATTACAGAAAAGGCAAAGTACAACCATGGGGCGACAAAATGAATGTCCACAATCATATAGGATGAAAGAAAGATTCACAATAAGTCATCTTGGGGAAAATAATCAAGATCTTCCATATCACAGTTGCTATCACAAGCAAGCGATTTTACCTATATCACGAATGTCTCCTTTTAATGTTATCTCACTGGCAATTATACCTACAGGTGTTCCGAACATTTACCCTCTACTGTTGTAAGTGCAGCGCAAGCCACTTCAAATAAGGGAGCCAGAGTTCCAACCTAGGTAGCCTATATTGTATCCTATCATGTTTTTACAGCGTGCGGCTTTTTTCTGCCCTTTCAGTTGATATACTTTTAATCCAGTTTTTGAGGCGTGCTTATGTTGCTTTCCATTTTTCTATCCGATTCTGTTATCGTTTCCAGAAGTTGTCTCTTTTGGCACTTCATCTGGACTTGTGGTTCGTTTCCTGTTGTGTCCAGCTGATACATTCTCCCTATAGTCCGATGTGATGTTACATCTCCGTTTGTTTGTACCCATACCGATTTCAATAACTAAAACGTTTAATGTGCATAGAAATAAGTCAATTGAATCATTGATTTATAATTTCTAATCTGGCTGTGACCAGAATGGCACTAATGCTGGCATCCCCTTGCACTTTTCATGCTTAATGGACTTTCATTACTAACACGTACACTATGGGGTAGTTTATTTCCATCCGACAACATAATGACGTAATTCATCCTATTCGGTAACTGCAGGATAATTCCGTAAATTACCATAACGTTGACTTTGGAAGTATATTCCTTTGGACACGTTTACATATTATTGAAATCGCTGTTAAATCCACATGAAAGGCAAGTTTTCCTTTACTTGATTCGACACTGTAAATATCGGAAGCAGAACGACATATGTATGTACATCTTTAGTAGCGCATGCACCCCTTTGCTGAAAATGGACGGGTCCAGAAACTGGAAATTGCTCTGAAGCATGTCAGTCTATCACATTGAAGACTTCCGTTAAGGATGAAAAGCGCAGTCGATGAGGGTTTTATGGCAAATCTTCTCAGATTCAGGTTAGAAAATAAATCAATGAATGAATTGACTGAGTTCTTTGCACGTTTTATCAAATTAATGGTTTCCGTTATTGAAATCGTTAAGGGGTACAAAGAAACAATGATGTAGCATCGGACTATAGCTGGTTCTCTTGCCAACATGGATCGTTCTTCTTTCCTTATTATTATTTTGGTTTGTATCACCCTTTATATATACACAAGTACAATATTATGTCAAGCATGTGGTTGTAAAAATTTGCATAACCAGTAGATGAGCAGGGAAGGCCATACGTGTGTGCTTCAAGCTTGGAAAGGTAAATATTCCTATCATGTTTATCTAAAATCCTTTTAAATCGCAATTTGTCGTATTGTATCCACAAGAATATATGTAATTCTAAATGGTAGTACTGGGCAAGACTTTTGGACTCACTTGCACATCTTGTATAAGAGGGCAAACTATTTTTCAAATAACAGTACTTACAGCCACAACTATTTCCTTTTGATCGTTAGTCAGTACCTCAAAGGTATCAATGTCTCGATGAGAAAATGATTAGTCAAAGATGATATTAAAAGCACATACGTGGTCTTAGAAAGCTAAGCAAGTGAGCCAGAACACCATATTCTACTTCTTTAACAAAAATACTTGTATCAACTACCTACAATATAAGCTGCTTTGTTGGAATAGCCAGTGATAGACAATTGTCAAAAATAAAGCAATTGAAGTACATTTTAATTTAGCAATAATATTTTATTTACACCTTTAAATCACAGTAGTAATTGAAGCAAATCGGTTGATATGTTTATAATGGATAAAACATAGTTGTTAAACCTCAGCCAACTATAGAATGTTTAATTTATAGAGAAATGTTTAATACAACAGAAATATAACAATTTTAAAAAATTTGTCATATCATTTGTGTACTGGTTCTATGGAAAATCCACTAATTTCAAGCACTCTTGGTCACCCCAAAACATGGAGATGCTTAAGTAATAAAAATTGGCAAAATACAACAAGTATTCAATAATTTGAAAATATATATTTTTTCGTTAAATATAAAATATATAAACAAAGTGAAAGAATTAAGAACAAATTACATTTGAGTTCATAGAATTTTCCATTAAGTATCAACAATTTTAATGTGATCTGGAAACATAAGTGCTTATGTGCTAGAACCACTGAAAAATCACAATTCAAGTATTAAAATAATTTTATATCATGGTAAATCCACTGTAATCCAACAAAATGTGTGCCTCTGTTCTTGAATATATTCACAGTAATTCACTGAAGTATAGTTTGCTTAGAATAAATGTTTCCCTTTGCAAATTCAAGGAGCAAATCAAGGGAAAATCCTTTCTGAAGACAATGAAGGAGAAATTCTTTCAGAAGACAGGCCAATATGTCTCACTGGGATTAGACCTCAACATCACCTCTGTGCCAAAAGAAAGAAAACGCAAGAAAATCAGACTCGGGAAAGTGGTGTCAGGGTAAATGGATCAAACCAAAGTAAAGGAAAAAAACAAAACCCTACACAGAAAATCTTAAGCTACAGAAGAAAATGAAAGAAATAAAACTCCATGGACAATATATGACAGGACGACTCCCCTATAGACATCGATAATCACAAACAGAATCTGACACAGTGGAAAATGGAAGAACCAGTGAGGATGACAATCTGGACAAAGTATATAAAAATTGAGTGATAGTTCTGAAACAAAAAGCAATGAGGAAGAAAGCAAAGCCAGGAAAAATCAAAGAATATCACGTCCCAAAACAGCCAAAACAAAGAGCAAATATAAATCAAAATAAGTAATGACTGTAATATCATTCTTTTACAAATCCCAGTAGGGGCCCCGAGTGGCCGAGTGGTCTAAAGCGCTGTCCGTTACGGATCACTGCCATCTCACCTCTGTCTGCGTGTGTTCGAGTCTAGGATTCGGCTAATGTAGATAGGTGAGAAAGCTTGCCAGTAGCTTCTCGTGGGTCGGTGGTTCTTTCCGGTGATTTCCCGGTTTCTTCCTCCACCATTAATACTGGCCGCCATGAATAGCCTATCGTGTGCTGAAAAATGGCGTTAAGCCCAACAACAAACAACAAACAAACAAATCCCAGTAAAAAATAGATGTTACAAACTTCCTTGTGGAAACTAAACCTAAATGGAATAAATGAAGATAAAATGTTTCAAACGTTCAACAAGAAAAAAAAGATGTTATTTTACTGCAGGAGACGCATTGTATGAGTAATGAAATGAAGATCTTAATGGAATAGAAATTAAATACTATTATGTTAACCAGTAATAAATAAATATTGAAAAGCTGAGTACAAATTATTATAAAAGTAAATTACTCTCAACTATAGTGAGAGCAAATAACTGCAAATGACTTTTTTATGGCTTGAATGACTAGCATATTTTAAATGCATATGTTCCTTGACAGCATAATATTAAATAGAATACATAGAAACATTAACGGGCTATGTTCACATTTAAAACATGGAGAATTTAATTCTGGGGTATGATTTTAAAATGAATGCATGATAAGATTGATAGGGTTGCACATCTCACAACACAATGTAATAATGATAAAACTTTTAAATGATAACTAACTGATTGATGGTTACAGACCATTAAATTTACTATAGAATGAATATATATATATATATATATATATATATATATATATATATATATATATATATATATATATGATAAAGTCCAAGCAAGTAGACCAATCAAATTTGATACATCCAGTGATGGAATGAAACAATGTCTTTTCAAAACATTATAGTTATAAACCTAAGATATTGCTAGGACCAAGAGTCCAGAACTCCAATTTTGTCAAATATAGGAGTCCCAGTTCCACCAGGAAAAGTTGCAGTCCCTCTTATAATATGTGAACTTTGCAAATTAGAAGAACTATTTGTTACCACTGAGTTTAATTCCATTCTTAATACCACTGACTTATAGCCCTTGCTTGTTCATCAGTGTGGCTGACTTTTGTTAGTTTTGTCAATCCAAGCAATCCAAGGAAAGGTCTTATTCCAAACAATAAGCCAGGTATCACACACTTACTTACACTTGGCTACTGTCCCATCCAAATTGTCAGTTCTAGCAACTTAAGCACTCTCCTGAATCTCATTACAATCTTCATCAGTTGGCTGTTTAACCCCAAAATACTTATCCAGATTTACAAACGATATTTTCTCTAAGTCTCAAAATATCATATGCACTACTTGTTTAGCTACACTCAGAAATGAGCAAAATAATGAAAGTTAAAGGGTTTTTCTAAATTCAATCACTAAATATCAGCATATTTCCAAGATAACAGCAAAGTCTTTGAGCCTGCTACCTAGATTGGATAATGTTCTTTTGATGTACTCTTAAAAATAGCCACATGTACATCTTGGGGTCTTTCTGCCTCTAAATTCAGTCATTGTAAATATCAACGCATATTCCCCACTTAGTAGCTGGGCAGACTCTGAACTTGCTGCCCAGCTTTTGCATCATGTTTCTTTTTTATGTACTTTTTATAATGGCAACACATTCATCAGGAGGTTTGTCAGCCACTGAATGATGTCACTGTAAATATCAGCACAGCTAACTGATCAACACCTTTTCCCACCAGGCTGGTAGCTAAAGCAATATTGGCAAGTCTTTGAATTTTGTAGGCCATCTATTACATGCATACAAAGGACTCCAGCCTACGTGGTTTTCTGCATCCCAGATAACAAATTTGTGTGAATAAGCACTTCAGTGACATCATATATATATATTGTTACATATCGGCTCACTCAAAGTAACATAATGAAAGAGTGAAAACAAGTTTTGTAAATTTTAACAAAAAGGATTTATTTCCTAGAAAACATGAAATAATGTAAATATGTTAATCAAGACTTACAGTTTATAGAAACAATTTAAATTGTAAATGAAATAAAATTAAATAAAAATAATTATACAGAATCTAACTAAGCTACTTAAAGTACCAAGATAATACCATTATATCTGACAATAGGTTATGAAAGTCAGGGAGAATAAGAATGTATGGGAGGAGTAACTTGATACAAATGCATGTGCATATGTAATAATTTTACCAAAATACAGTTATTAAGGTACAGTGGATAGACAACTGAGTATTATTGAAAGACGTCTTTAAGAACTGGGTAATGATAAAATCTTTTCGAAATCAGTGTATGCTTATAAATTATTTACATGATATCTGGCTAATGGGGAAGTCACTATATGTTGCTATATGATTGTGTGTATGTGTATGATTTAGACTTTTAATATAGCTTTAACAATTGTTTGGTCATATTGCTATAATGTAACATCATGTCTCACAACATCACATTATCCTGACACCATGCCAACCAGTCCTAACATTAAACTCTTAATGCTGTGTGCTTAGGGAATGCAACTATAAGTATCATTGTTACAAGTATTTGGTTTGATTTGGCCTCGGTTCAAATCACAACCTTCTGTATCCAAGATAGAAACTCTAACCATTGAGCCATTACATCTGTGTCACCATGATTAAATATTAAATGAATGAAAACATGTTGACTGTACATGCAGGCAAAATTTACATATTAAGGTTATCAAGCAATGTTCTAAAACCAAAAGTAGAGAGAGATGCATTAAAAACTAATGTTCATTGAAAAGAAACATATCAGGACAATGGCATTAATATCTAGATTGATAACCTAATAAAAACTTGCTCCATGAAACAACTGACTCCATCACTCCAGATTGACTACCTAATAAAGACTTGCTCCACCAAACGTCTCCATCACTAAAACTATGGTCAAGCTGTGGGCAACTAATCCAGTTGAGAGATGGCATTATGTTTGTTTGTTTGTTTTTGTAGGGTTTAATGCCACTTTTCAGCACAAGATAGGCTATACATGGCTGCCAGTATTAATGGTGGAGGAAGAACCCTGGAAAACCCAGGGAAGAACCACTGATCCACAAGAAGCTACTGGCAGGCTTTCTCACTTACCCACCAAACAACCAGCTCATCACTAAAATTATGGTCAAGCAATGGGCAACTAATCCACTTGAAAGATGGCATTAGGCTATGAGAATGATTAAAAATGACTCCACCACTGATATAGGATCTGTGGGAGATGGGATCCAGGAAGCCACCCTCTTTATGGGGTGGTGCCAGCCTATGCATGTTGTTAAAGCCCCTGTTATGTGCCAAGATCTTTGGAGGAGGACACTTTGATAGCCACCTGCAAAACAATGCTTGGTTTGTTGTATTTTATATGGCACACCAGCACTGTGAGGCTATTTAGCACCACACAATAGGTTATATCTAGTAATATTTAAAAGTGGTAGAACGTTTCTATCAACCAGCAATATGAAACAAGAGAGTAAAACAACTGTAATAAATAAATAAAGCATCCCGATTAACAGGGAATGTAAATGGCATATGTTAACGAAGATAGATGAGAGGTAATTAAAATGAAGGGACAGTATATACATCATATAAAACTGTTTGTGATAATAGCATAAAAGCCATAATTTGTAACAAAATATTTACTTCCTCCAGGAATTCTGAACAGAAAATAACACATCTAAACATAAAAGCATCTAAAGAAGATATCTTCCATTATGCTTTTAATCTGAAGCATAACATCTAAAACTATACTGAAAACGGGAATCCCATTGGAGTAACAATATTCTAACAATTACACATAAGTACAAAATGTACTATAGATGAGGACAGGAAACGGGGGGAGGAGGGGGAAGTATCCTACAAGGTTATGCCACTACATGAAGTGGACAAACCTGTGAAGAAGCTGGAGTAATCTTAAAACACAAATATTTGTGTATGTGTGTGTGTATGCTATTTTAATATAGCTTTTAACAATTTTTCAGTCATAAAGCTCAGATGTCTGCATCGTGACAGTTGATAGTGATGTCAAGAACTGGGACATCATGCAGCAGACATGTAGCATCATGTCCAACACAGTCACATTATCCACACTAGGCTGACCAGTCCTAACACTAACCTATTAATGCTGAGTGTCAAGTGAAGCAGCTGTTAGTACCATTTTCAAAAGTCTTGGTATTACTTGACCATGGTTCAGACATGTGGTTTCCCATATCCAAGGTGGATGTTCTAACCACTTAGCCCCCCATAGCATTCAGTGCCACAAATCTAAGAATAAACAAAAAAATGGTTTCCCATCGTACTAGCCACATGCATATAAATTTAAAACTGACAGACAAAAAAATATACAGGGTATATAAAATTAAAAGCATTTTTTTCTATCAAATCAAACTTTTACTATATCCTGAAGAAAATGGTGACTTTTATTCTCCTTTCTGCTCGTTGGCCTTTATATTAGACTACTAATTTTCCTTTTTGCCTATAACTTGAGAAAAAACAAAGGGAAGTGAGAGACAACACAAAAATCCACAGGACATCAGATATAAAGACACAATAGGCTGTGTTTTAAATTATATTTTTTTTCCATTTGTTTTCCTTCACAGAAAATTATCTCTCAAATATCTATAAAAATTAGGGATATAAAGGAAAGTAGACGTTTTACACTAATACGTTTTTTCCCCAGTATGTATCATTATGTGCATTATTAGATCACATCCTATATATTAACAAATCTGACACTTTAATATGTTTTCCCAAATTTGTGTCCTTCTGTACATTCATATTCCCATATACCTCACACAAGTCTTCATTCTTGTGTTTATCATACTTAGATAAAACATTTTATTACATTAATATCTTTCCACATGTATCCTTATGTACAATGTAAGTTAATGATTTTTGAACATATATTACATACTTTACACTTTTCATTAAGTATGTATCCTCATGTGTTTATTCCGATTTCCACTACAACTAAATTTTTTATCACATACTTCACACTTAAATGGTTTTTCTCCAGTATGTACCTTCATATGATCATTCCTAGATGCACTTCGGCTAAAACTTTTATCACACAATGCACATTTATATGGCTTTTCTCCAGTATGTATCCTCATGTGTGTATTTAGACTTCCAGTGTGACGAAACATTTGAAGACATACTTCACACTTAAATAGTTTTTCTCCAGTATGTATCATCATGTGTTCATTCAAAGTTTCACTGCGACTCAGCCTTTTATTACATAATCCACACTTAAATGATTTTTCTCCAGTATGTACCCTCATGTGCCTATCCAGCTGTCCACTCAACGTAAACATTTTATCACATAAATCACACTTAAATGGTTTTTCTCCAGTATGTGTTCTCATGTGCGCATTTAAGCTTCCATTGTGAATAAACCTTTTATCACATAAGCCACACTTGTATGGTTTTTCTCCACTATGTGTCCTCATGTGCATATTCAAACTTCCATTGCAAATAAACCTTTTATCGCATACTTCACACTTAAATGGCTTATCTCCAGTATGCATCCTGATGTGCTGATGCAGACTTCCACTATGAATAAACCTTTTATAACATACTTCACACTGAAATGGTTTTCCTCCCGACTTAAATGGTTTTACTACTCTATGAGTCGTCATGTGTACTTTCAGATGTGCATTCAACCTAAACGTTTTATCGCATAATTCACATTTGAATGGTTTTTCTTCAATATGTATCCTTATATGTGTGTTCAGATTTCCCCTGTGGCTAAACCTTTTGTCACAAACTTCACACTTAAATGGTTTTTCTCCACTATGTATCCTCATGTGCATATTCAGATTTCCCCTGCTACAAAACCTTGCATCACATACTTCACACTTAAATGGTTTTTCTGCCACAAGTTCCATCATGTGATTATTCCAAAAACATTTCAACGGGAAACTAAAGTTAACACCATCGCGAATCAACTCAAGGTAACTAACTCTTTCAGGTCACTATTTGACCTATGAATGACTGCTCCAAGTTTTCAACACTGCCTGCATATTTAGTTATTCATAACTTACACAACTTTTCCGCCATAAACAGCTAAGTTACTTGAATATTTTGAATGGGCACGTTTGCGCCTAATTAACCTTTACTTCCTGTTTACCATGATATTGTAACAGACTGTCGTCTACGGTTTAGAGCAAAGTGGGAAATAATATTTTGGTGAAAGAAAGAAATAAAAGTTTAAAAAAAGTATTTACTTCATTTGGCTGTCAATTTCAGCAATAAGCTTTTCATTAAAAATATTGACCAAAGAATTGACTAATGCATTTATAACATCTATTTTCATAATATGTTTTTCATTGGACCAGTCAGTAACGAAAGAGGTATTAATGGATTTCGAAAAGAATAAGTGCCAAAAAGGACTCGTATTTTCTTTACTTCTTTATCAAATTTAATAATTCTCTTCTAAATAAAAGACAAAATATAGACAAATGCTATTACAATATTTTTTTTACAACAGGGTAATGTATCATGTCAATCAATTTGAAAGCCCTTAAATAATAATAATAATAATAATAATAATAATAATAATAATAATAATAATAATAATAATAATAATAATAATAACAACAACAACAACAACAACAACAACAACTCCAAAAACAATACTACTCCATTTTTAAACAACAAATTGCTTTAGTTCTCAAATGCAACGATCATTTATTTTGAAATATTTTTCAACAAAAATTTCAATATTTACTGTTCTTTGTTCTTTAGTGACTATAACCCCTCAGTTTTTTCAACTCATCACGGCTTTAATGTTTGTGTTATGAAAGTCATCTTTTGTGGAAGGCCTGAGAGAAAATAAAATGCTACCGTCATATGTACGCTTGCTCAAAGGATCCCGCAGATATGTTCATTTCAACTTTTGCCTGGTAATAGGGTTAGGCCAATGTTGAATAAATAAACAACAGTATCATTTGGATATAAAACTAGAAAGAAGAGCGCATGTGTTGTTTGTTTGAAAAATTTTGGAACGGATCATGACTTCTTTAAATATAATTTGCAAATTATAAATTCCATAAATTGCGATGTAGTACTTTCTCGTTTCAATATAAATATGTTATTCCGTTTTTTTTGGTTTTTTTTGTTTTTTTTTTTGTTTTTTGGTTTTGTATCGAAATATGTTGAAAACATGAAAGGTAATCAAGACTTTTTCCTCTCCATTAATAGTTGGATGCATATTTAACGCAATACAGTAGTGTTTCGAAGATCATATATTTTTTAACGCCTGTATTACATATCGGCTTGTTCAAAGTAACAAAAGAAAGAGTGAATACAAAAAGCTTTGTAAATTATAACAAAAATAATTTATTTTCCTAGAAAACCTGATAAAAGTTAAATATGTTAAACAAGACTTACGGTTTAGAGAAATCATCCAAATTGTTTGTTCGAAAGATAAACACAAGTCCTATACAAGTTCTAAACAAAGTCTGAAGATCAGTTCCAGTCCAAAATGGGGTATGACCACGACAAACGAATGCTAACAGAAAATTCCAGAAATTTGGTCCGTTCCAAATTAGAATATTTTCGGGAAAATGTCTTTGTCCAAATCAGTAATGTTGTTCTCCAGAAAAACAATAATTTAGAAAAACGACGTAAAATTATCTCCTCTAACAAAACATGTTGTTCTATGTAGACATACGAACAGACAACTTCTTCTAGCACAAAAATACCTTTTTTAAGGTAACAGAAGTTGTATAACTTTAAGATGTTACAATAAACTTCAACTGACTTTACGATTCTACGACTGTGCATGACTCTCAACTACGACTGACTGTCTTACAAAATACCTCAACATATAAAAGAAGCTAATACGTTGCTGGAATTACACGCGCACGGAGGACGCGTTTAATGTCATAATACTTCTGTACATTAGGAAAGCCTTACCAAGTATCAGCCAATCGTTTTCATAGCTATTCCTGAATGTTTACTTGCAAAGAATTTGTGATTATACACAGCACGAGCTCACAATAGTCACATTTACGACTTGAGTAAACACGATGTTTTTTCAACAACATATTAGACTGATATTATTATAACTATATTAATAATTATATTTAATGAAATAAAAATGAAATAAAAAGATTTATACAGAATTCATTCCTTAACACACACAATAAAACTACAGGGTCGTAACCCCTGTAATAGAGCATCTCTGAATTTTACCGTTCCCATTTGGCAAAAACTGCAAATTATGATTTTGATTTTATGAAAATATTCCTCTTAACTGTAACAATCTAATGGGTTTTACTTTATCGATCTTTTTCAAATCCTGGTGCAATTCAGCTAGATGTTATAAGTTCCCCTTAATTTCAAAGACCTCTATACAACTTATGTTCTTAATTGAAAAGTCCATTGTGGCCATTCTATAAAGATTCCATTCTAATTAATACAAGACCATATATTTCATAACTTCCTGATTGTCTATCAACCGCACATCGACATTGTTTCTCTACATTAACTTTCCATAACGTACAGTTAGCATTTCATGCTGTAAAACTGTAGACCATTTCATGGAGACTTCGACGAACTTAGTAATTGGCTCGGAATTTTGATTACGTGGTGGGTGGTCAGCTGACCGCAATATCCAATCGATAGCTGGTGGTCAAAACAAGGCGGACGCATCAGCATTAGCATCAACTGTTCCAGCTAATTCAGCTTTATTTATTGAGTTGAAAAATAACGTTTCAACAGCGATGATGCCATAGATATTGACGAAATTTAGTATTGGAACCATCCTGTCTTATTATCTGGAAACCAGGGCGGATTTTAAAGCCATGCAAGAGAGTAGCTATGAGCTGTTCACATCTAGACATGTACATGCGAGTATGGAAACGGTGTCGATGTTAAAAATTTAATCCTTTTTTGTACTATAATACCGTATTACATAAATCGAGTTTCGTTTACCAATATAAGGAATATTTCGTATTAATACGCATTATAACAAACCTGGAATATTTTTCGACGGTAAAGCTGCAGAAGTCCGGGGCAGTTAGCAAACAGATAGGGGGCAGTTCTTAATTTGTTTTAATCTGATACTTCTAAACAACAATGTATGCTGTTTTGTTATGTAAATGTGCTCTCCAGCGTTTGATTGGCTGGAGTATAAAGTGACTCGGGAGGTTTTTCGGATAATAACGGAGCAACTCGGTTAAATCCGGTATGAAATGGGCTATATTACTTAAAGGGTACTAACATGCAAAACTGAAATTCGCTCAAACTCCGGATATAATTTGGAAAAATTTGCAATTTATGAAAAACCGATCATCTCTCCCGATCCGTCTTGAATAAACTAACGCACTTCCCTCCCCCTGAACATTTAGCGGATGTGACGTCATTTGAGACACTACACGCTGGCATTGTTGATAATAGCACAGGAGTCTGCAGTTTTATCAATAAAGCACGGTCTTATAGAAATGTGAAGAAAAAATATTTGTCGGGAACTGCTTTTATTCACACAATTCAGAGCTGCGCATTGAAACATCGTTTCTACTTGACACTGAGTATTTATAGGCCTGTTGTACGGAATCGTCTCAAACGACGTCACATCCTGCTTGTATGAAAGGGAGATAACAACTTGAAGGGTAGGCTCTTTCCATTTGATTTCGGTATTCAACACCGTTTTATTATTATTAAATGTTTGTGCAAATACAATAAATGCAAAGAGAACAATTGTCAGGATAGATTATATACACAAACTACTACATATCCTTCTATTTACAATAAAATTATGCAGGTTAGGGTTTTTGTCCCCTTTAACCAATTTATACGGTGAACTATTCTTGCTATTTCACCATAAGATATTCAAATCATGGTTTTAAGCCACATTTCGCCCGTAAAACTACATCACCGTTACTACTATGGTAACAATAAAGGGCACCTGCCAACGACTGAACAGTCCCTTTCTGTTTATTTCATTGTGTAATTTAGCAGATTCCATAAATAAATACTGCACCTGGAGTCACACAACTAATGTACACAACTATATGTTAATAGCGACTATTGAACGACAGAGACACTCATGCAGCTCTGATCTGAATTCAATAAAATCAAAAAATGGCATCATGAAAACTCACTAACACTTCACTCTGTGACGTTAGCTCCTAGTAATTGGCTAATTATTTAGTTCAAAGGAATATTTTCCCAGGACCAAATTCCCATAATCAAGCAAGTAATCACAAAAATCTAAGAATTCCTTAAAATAGCGCTATAAAAAATGCCTATACTCCAGTTTTTTACGTAACTATTATATTATTTCATTTATGTTGCAAATATTAATTTCAAAACTAACTTTGTAAGAAGTTTCGCTGTGAATTGACGTTGGTTATGATGAAGTATCTATTTATTGCAGGAGCTAAATGGATAAGCGGTCCTTTTTTGTTGCCAGGAACGTAATGTAGGACTTTGATACGCTACAGATGTGACAAAGTTGATGTCGACTCCATCAGAAGACCATTGTATACGTTTCCTCAGTAACAAAGAGAGCACATTTGACCATCAGATGATTGGTTAGATTCCACTTTCTAAAGGTGGCGCTCTACAGTTTCGTATTTAGCATAGGGTTAAAATTTTAAAGAAAAAGAGTTTCCCCGGGTTTCCTCACTAGTTATACTGGTTTTTTAAAAGAGACTTTGTATATCTTAGGTATTGTTCAAAGAACCTTTAATTCCCTTTATTTTGATGTATGATTGATGGGTGTAATATTGGTTAGAGAGTATACAGCTTGGCCTTACTGCAGATGTGCACCTTTCAAAAAAGTGCTATCTCTACTTGCTCATTTTCACTTCTCGAACTTCAGAGGTAAATTGTAAAAAAAAGAGCCGATAACTTTTTTTACATTTTATGTATTTGGTAATTCAGTCATTGCACTTTTAGAAGCTGGCATTATCTAGTTTGGCAAAATTCATTTTCCATATTTTAATAGCTGCCAAGAATAGTGTACTTTAGACAAATTTTGGTTGATTTGTGGAGCACAAGGGAGCAGTCATTTTAGTTTGCAGTGTCCTAAGCTCATTTAAAATTTCCAAAAGTACAATATCCAAAGAAATTTCATCCACATTACATGAAAGTAGTATATAGGTATGCCAACATTCTCTCCACTGTGCATGTTTAAAATGCAAACAACTTCACCTTACATACATCACTCTCTCAAAAGTACATAATAACTGGTGAGCGCCACCATAAAGAGGATATAGAAATTATTATTGTATGATTTAATTTTGATTGTATTGCTGAAATATTTAAGTCGCAAGCATCAAAACAGTCCTTTGTAATTATTGTCCTATATTTCCCCCCTCAGAACAGCATTTATTAGAGTCAGAGTCTTAAACCGGTACAGCCCCCCCTCCTTATGATAAAAAGTGAACAATTTTAAAAATGTGCATTGCATTTTGTCAACATAGCAACCAGTGTTATGCTGATAGACAGGAACATGAAACTAACCATATTTATTCCTAAGATGTCAACAATAAATTTTACAGTTATAAAAGGAATATAACAGGTGAGGTTCATAAAGGTCAAAGGTCAAAGGGTAAAATAATAACTAATTTTTTGATATGGAGGAAAGCGAATTTGCTTTGTTATCATTTATTTTTAATTTTATTGCAAATAAATGAAATGAAACATTTTCACTATGTATTTCTGTTATTTATTGCAACATTTTTCAATTTAAGTTGACTTTATTTCTATATTCTAAGACTTCTAATTTCCCAATGATGAAGGTCACTATTCACCCAAACATGCCTCATAGCAAAGTAGGTATGCTAGAGCAAAAATAAGCATAATTAGCTTATTGTCATGAATAAAATCATTCTTAATGTACCATTTTACTCAGAAGATCATACATAATAATATGAAAATAAGAAAAATAATTGCATATATGTTTATATTTGTTTTTAAGGTGGCGCTCTACAGTTTCGTATTTAGCATAGGGTTAAAATTTTAAAGAAAAAGAGTTTCCCCGGGTTTCCTCACTAGTTATACTGGTTTTTTAAAAGAGACTTTGTATATCTTAGGTATTGTTTAAAGAACCTTTAATTCCCTTTATTTTGATGTATGATTGATGGGTGTAATATTGGTTAGAGAGTATACAGCTTGGCCTTACTGCAGATGTGCACCTTTCAAAAAAGTGCTATCTCTACTTGCTCATTTTCACTTCTCGAACTTCAGAGGTAAATTGTAAAAAAAAGAGCCGATAATTTTTTTTACATTTTATGTATTTGGTAATTCAGTCATTGCACTTTAGAAGCTGGCATTATCTAGTTTGGCAAAATTCATTTTCCATATTTTAATAGCTGCCAAGAATAGTGTACTTTAGACAAATTTTGGTTGATTTGTGGAGCACAAGGGAGCAGTCATTTTAGTTTGCAGTGTCCTAAGCTCATTTAAAATTTCCAAAAGTACAATATCCAAAGAAATTTCATCCACATTACATGAAAGTAGTATATAGGTATGCCAACATTCTCTCCACTGTGCATGTTTAAAATGCAAACAACTTCACCTTACATACATCACTCTCTCAAAAGTACATAATAACTGGTGAGCGCCACCAAAAATAAGTGTCATTTTTGATGCCATATTTATTTTAGTACTTCCGGTATTAGCTAAGAGCTTTTCAAAGAATGTTTGCAGAATTGTAGGTGAATATATGGATATTAAGATGTTGCTGCTGCATTGGTTTAACTTGTTTTATATTATAAACATTTTTCATAATGCGTACGTGTCATTTACTGATTAACATTTAAATAATAGTCATTGTTTGGGCAATGGCGAGTTACTTCCGGTAATATCGAAACATAGCCTCTAGCAAGTTTTATAGTGATCAGAAATAAAACATATTACATTTCTGGATGTAATTCAGCTTAAAACAAAAGTAAATCATTGCTGTAAAAGAAAACCCAATGCATCATTATGTGATTTAACTCGTAGTGAACTCGTACATCTTAATGTTTCAGCTGCTGCTGATATTATGTCAAGTTTTCTTACCTGTTCAGAGTTGTATGAATATTATATATGTAAACAGAACACTTCAGTTGCCTTCGTCACCTTAAATATCAGTACTAATAAACAAATGTCTTGTACAGGGACCTTGAGTATAGACAGGTAAAAATGTGAGCATGAAAGGACATGATGCAAAAACCATATTAATTAACATCATTTATTTGGGATCATTTATAACAATGAATGCAATCGAAAGAACATTTATACACAATATTTGGTTATTTTAAGATGACATTTGCTTTTGTCAATCATCATGTGCATCTCCAATTATTAGCCTCAATCTCTCTTGGGGCTTGCTATGATGCGAAACATGGGACTGGTTTATTTGCCACATTCCATCCGAACATTTCTCAACTGTAGAGACTTTTCCTATTTCCATGTCATGTTACAAGACAACATCATTATCAAACATTCCATCTGATGGTGCACAAGGCTCTGGAGAATAATTAGCATGTCCATATTTTCCTTGTGCACAAACTGTTTTTTTTTTCTGTTGTGTTTCTCCTGTACTTAAAAGACATTTGTTGTGATGACTGATACTTGAATTTAGCTTTCTTCTCTCTTCCTGCAAACGTTTTGACTTTCTCAAGTTCTTTCAGTGCAAAAGATATAATGTTTTCAAAAGATGTTAAACTATAATGTAGTTCATCCAGTAAGGTTGTTTTCTGGAGTTTTTTTTTTGCCTTTCTTTCTTCCTGTATACGATGTTGTGTTAAAATTTATTGTACCTCATGTGATTGCGTAGGCCTGTCTCTAATTATCTTTCTTACGAGAGGAAACATTATTCAAAGCAGTTATTCACTGGATTACAGTGAATATATTCAAGGCGTGGACATTTATTTATTTGGTTTTATTATAGTGAAACAAACGTTTATTTGATTTAACCTTCATGTAAAATCTTTTGAATATTAGAACATGGGATTCCCACTGGTGCTAGCACATAAGCACATTAAAATTTTCTTGCAGGATATTTTTTATGGCATTTCCAGATCAATTTGAAATTGCCTGTATATTTAAGAAAACTATAAATTCATGCTATGCTGTAAGATATTTTTAATTCTTTCACTACGTTGTCATATTTTATATTTTAGGGAAAAAAAACTTTTTATTTTGAATTATTGAATACTTGTTGCAATTTGCCTTTAAGTACCTCCATATTTCAAGGTGATCAGTAGGGATTCAAATGAGTGGAGAATAAGTACAGATGAATAATATTACACACACAGACAGACAGACACACATTTTGCATAACATCTTATATTTATGATATATTAAGGATATATATATATATATATATAAATATATAGATATATATATATATATATATATATATATATATATATATATATATATATATATATATATATATATATATATATAGTATGAGATTATGAAATACACTTTATCTCATAAACATACAAAGCCAACTGCCCTCATTACTGTTGAGTTTTATAATTTAAACATGCAAAATACATAATTCTGCTAATTCTGCTATGGTAAAATGTGTACACATTGGTTATTTATTGACATGTGTCAGCACGACCTATCCCAACATAGGACAAGTTATGTAGATAGTACATAGATTATATTTTAGTTCAAGAAAGTAGCTTAGAGATTTCAGAGTTCTGATTCACTTGCAATTTTTTTAAGCCCACATATGCTGTTTTCATATCGTTTGAAACAAATAATATTCCTATAGTGACATTCGGTGACTTTAGAAGGACTATTGTTCTTTCCTATTGTTATTAAATTAACATCTCCTGTCCATTTAGAATTAAAAATATTTTTATTTACACAAAAATGATGACAGATTATGATTGACAATATCTAAAGGCAAATGTAATTGGAACACTTACTTCTTCCTGCTTGAAGCAATCAAGAGTTACCTCCAGTATTTCATTTTCTATTTTTAGCAACATTGAATATGCAAAGTTTTACAACAAAGTTGAGATATAATAGTACCTTTGTGCATAGAGGGTGAGACTGATCAAAATATTAATAACAAAGAATGAATAACACAAGAACTACAGGTAGGGCATGGAAACATAACAGTGGAGAATGCAAAAGCTGGAAACAGCAAAGAAAATGAGATTAAATATGGAACACGAAGAGAACTACTATACCAAACAAAGCTTAGGATCAAGAATTCATGACACATATAGATGGCAGGTTCAGACGAAATGTCAAAAAGAGCCATTGCTGGAGCCAATTAAAGAATAAGAAAGAGAAATAAGAGACTTAGATTTAAAAACAAAACAACTAAAAATCTGGATACAGGTATATCAACAGTTAAAGGAAAGACAAGTCACAAACATATACACTTTTTAAAGCATGCTAGGAAAAATAAATTTGTGTTGGACCTCTGGCTCCAATTTCCTGAAGAGGCTAATAATGCAATTCCAATACCAGAAATTATCAGATGGATTGATGAAGCATGAATGCTAGCGACAACTGCAGAAATATTTGCTAGTGGAATAACATACAACAAAAAGCAGACACAGGCAATATAGGAATGATATATTGGGGTAAGCATGTCTGTGACACAATCTGTGCTACTGAATAAATTTGTCATCTTGTTTGTTTTTCAAGATGATTGTTATTGTGACTGAAATCCATTTATTTTATTTCATCCTGGAACACCAGGCAAATCACATGTAGCAGCATTCAGTGTTGTGCATGATTTTGAAAACAAGTCACCATTAAACAAGAAGACGTCTTTGATGACTCAGTGTACTGTAGCAAATCAGGTCTGCCTTGATCCGTATGTCTTTGCTTGATCTTAGGATCATCACTGTGTGTATCAGGTATTCATAAAATGGAAAAAGAATGGAGGTCAGTTCCTGACTGAATCATATTTTGAATGTACTGGATATCTCTAGACGATATATTTTTTAGTATTCCGTATCAATAGTGAAATATCAATTATTCCAGATTTTTCTGCTTCAGAAATTGTTGGAACTTAATAACCGTTGAGGTTGCAGCTGTTCTACTTCCATGTGTCATCTGGATGTATTTCGAATATCAGTCAGATTTCATTATCATTCTTATTATTATTATTATTATTATTATTATTATTATTATTATTATTATTATTATTATTATCATCATCATCATCGTCATAAAAATGAGGCTCATGATAGTCCATATTAATTTGGACTATCAATATAAGTAATTTTGTCAAGACAGGTGGTCTCTGAATACAGGTAATCACAGTATGTTATACAGTTGATACTTTTATGATACATATTGTATATTATCACCTATCAGGAGAAGAGGGTGGCTTGCGTAAACAAATATCTGTATAGTTAAGTTTTACTGTATCTGTATTATATTACTTAAAAATGAAATTAAAACGTTCTGTTTTATCTTCTCAAGCATTTAAGTCCATTAGTGTAAAGCAATTCGAATTAAGAATTAATTAAAGCAACATAATTGACATGATTGTGTTCCGAGATATCTGATGTACATATTAAGACATTCAGAGATGGCACTATCATAGTGAAAAACCACTTTAGTATGCAGTTTGCTGGTAGTAGCAGAAAAGACCTGACAAAGTTTGCAAAACCTTTACTCTTGAATAGAATTACTTATACAAAATGGACATCCAAGACAAATTTAAACAGAACCCTCTATAATTGACATTTAGGTTCAGATTATTTTCCACCAAGTGTCACTATGAAAATAACAGTTTCTCCAGGATTGGTTGTTATCAAACACACAAACCTTTGTATCCTAATATATATTATGAAATATGTTATGATTCTAAGGTCTTAAATTAAGTAACGGAAAAGAGCAAAGGCCAATGAGTTTTGTCAAATTTAACAAATGACTAATTTACCTTCAATGCTGAATCTTTCAAAAGGAACTTAGTGCTGAGATTTAAATCCCAAATAGTCCTAAAAATTTACGTCCATAAGTGTGATCTTAATGAGTTCCGATGATTCTCTGAAATAAATTCCAATCTTGAATGTGCTAATGTACCCATAGTCTGGTATGATGTGATATATCCAGTCTTGATGTCTCACAATGATATAGTCCACAATATCAATGAATGTATTTACAAAACTCCCAAAGTAATAATTGTAGTTCAAATAATCACTTTGCAATTGCAATAAAAAAATTAAATAAGATAATCATTTCAAATTAAAATTAAATTTACTTTCACTAGAACTGATCTTATAATATAAATGAGTAATTCTTTCTCTGAGTACTTTTATATGAAGACTAAGACACAATAGCATAACCGTGATAAGGGTCAAAGTTTCATGTCCAGAATATTATGTGCTGTAAACGAGGCCAGGTCTCTTAATTACAACTTCAAAGACATATCATTTAAGTCCGATTTGTGTCCACATAAACATGTTTTCCTCTAAGTGATACTGATTTTAAAATAAAAGTATAATCTAAAATCACTAATAATAATTATATATGTAATAAGTAACAAGACATTAGTCATGTTGGTCAAGACTACTATGCCCAAGTCATAAAAGAGTCATTCACACAATACTAATTAAATATACATAACATCTCTCTTGACAAAAAAGGACCTATACACTTTAGCTGTCGTTTCTGGTCAGTCAAATAAATGTTTAGTACATTAATAACAAACAATATGCTGATACATATTGTATGAGAGGCACAAATATACTAATCACTATATTTCTCTAAACATGAAGGTGATTCTGCAATCAGATCATTTCTTCCCTTGATGTGAACAACTGTCCATGTATTTCTGCAACATCAAACTCTATATTTACAACCAATAATTTTTGTTTTACATTTTGCTTTTCAAACAGATAAAATGAAAAGCTTGCAAGTAAGTCAGGACACATCTCTTCAAAATTTAAAGATTCCACAGTTTGTACAATTAAATATTAGGTGAAAATAATCAAGTTAACAAGTAATTATTAGTTATTATGAGAAGATTGTGCTCGAGTGTAACAATGCAAATTTTGAGATTCTCATTTAACACACAACAGAGTGAACTTTGGAGTTTAGATAAATCTGAATTATGAGTAATAAAGGATATGTTGGTTATGTGCTTCCCAAGCAAAGTCTCTTGTTTAATTTGTGTCATACACTGCAATATTAGTAGCCTAAGTTTTCTTGCAGAAGGCAAGAAATTTTTGACTCTGATAATAGTAGAAAATATTTGCCTCCAAAAAATATTATCAACGGGATAGATGTTTGGAAATATTTGAGACATACAAAACTTAAAGATAAAGAGATGACTGCTAAGAGGAAAGCGAGGAAATCTCGAAAGCACAAGGAACTGTGTCATGATGTCATGCAATCGTTTATACAGATGAGTCGGGAGATAATGTTGTTTTGTTTTGTTGGTTTTTTTTTGTCTTAAATTTATAAATCTTGTTCCAGTGATATGAATCTTAAGATAATTGCTTGAATATGTCTTGAGTTTGTCTTGAAGTGTGCATGAATCATGCACTCCAATAATTGCATACATTACATTACTTTTATACGTTTAAAATAATTGTTTGAATGTATTATCTTAAATGACTTGAATCATTAATCACATATGAATTGAATATAATTATGCTTGTGAGATGTTGATGAATATGAAATATTCGTTACCACCTATTGCACATAAGACAAGAAGTGAATTGCGTTTAAATTATTTGATTAATTAAGATGTAAATTCTTTTAACCAATAATCGGCTGTATTAGCATTGGGGTAACGAAGGGGACTGTACGGGTATTTGATGTGTGCCGCATGGTCATGGTGCAAGTCCGATAATTAGTCAAGATATTGATTAATTGTTTACATGACAAGTACTAAATTGTTTTTTAAAGGTCACCGTTCACCTGTATTGTACAAACGTGTGATTTTCTTATAGTTATAAACAAAACTCATTCATTTGTTTTATTTGCCTATCATAAAAATGCTTACTTTGTCTTAAACATCCAATTTTGTAGATGAAAAAATTATTCGGCAATCTCCGTTTTGCATCTCCCGTTCCTTATGCAATTTAAATTAAAATCCATTTCTACCACGGGCTAAATAACGTCATGAAACTTTTAAGATAAAATGTTTAACTTGTTTTTTTTATATTTCAGATTGCAGCATTTATTATTTTTTGTATAAATTTCCAGAACAGAAATATGTAGCTAAGTTCTGATAGTACATATAACGGTTGATGACGTCAACACATTCAAATATTAGAGCCTAGTATTAAAAGAGAAGAGATGCTGCGCCGTGTTCGGAACGATAGTTAGACCCTAACGCATATTTACTGCAGGGCAGAAACTAGTAGAAATTGGCTATTGTCCAACGCTATATTATCGCGGGCTTTATATTATCGCGGAAAAAAAAAATTTCCGATTCATTTTGGACACGCGTCGTCTAGCGGTTGTTTACGCATGTAGAGCTGTAGCCAGTAAGAACGCAAAGATCTTACAGTGCAATTTCATCTAATTTGTCAACATCTTTTTAAAGTTTACAATAAAAAAATGAACATCGATTTTTTTTTAAAAAATGCGTGCTATTACGCTGATCACCGTAATCAAAACGCCAGTCAAAATTGTTATACTTGCATTCGACTCGATTACGAAATTAATTCAGTGTATCGTCTGATGTTTGATGAGTATAGGTCATATAATAATACATGTCATAACAAGGTCAAGGTTGCAATTTTATTTCATGGTAGCCATCATGGATCCAAATTGACACAACTCTGCTAATGAGCCTACTTATCCAACATAAATAGGAAAGCAATATTAGTTAAACTAATTTATAATATTATTAATAATATTTTTTCGTATAGATATTGATTTCTCTGCCCACATTGCATTTAATTCAGACAAAGTAATATATATATATATATATATATATATATATATATATATATATATATATATATATATATATATATATATATATATATATATATATATATATATATATATATTACTACTGTAGTTATTATGGTATTATGGATTTCAACTTAACTGACATTACTGTGTTCAATTTAGTCATAAAATCTTTTAATTTGGTGAAAATGTTCAGGCAGTACAAGCGTGGACGTTACATCTTAACACCAAGTTCAAATTTGTGTTTATTATAATATGCGCGTGCTACCATACATAATTAAGGTAAATACCGCGATAATATAGAGTTGTTCCCCCATGGTACGGTAATCTGGGTCATCCTACCTATGCAGTTTTATTTACATTAACGCGATTGGATTTTTACCGATATCTTTCATGGAAATAGATAGGGGGAAATTCAGAGAAACTTTACAATTTGTAACAATGCAGCATTAGCAGATCGGTTTTATTGTGTACTGATAACAACATCATGTACCGCGATAATACAGCGTCCGAGGCTACTTCCTGGCATGGTTCATTTTTCCAGGGTTTGTGACCGTAATGCTAAAAAATAAAGGTGAATTCGCCGGATTGGGTTCATGCAATGGTCGTCCGAGAGTGCTGCGTTGTTACGTTACTGTTTTATGAATGGATATGTGTAGTTCTTCAGTCTTCGTGCAATTATGAAGGGGTAAAAGATGCGTGAGAAAATTCAAATCGAGTGGAGGGGTTGTGGTCACGCTTGCATTCCTTGTATTATTTCATAATACAGTTAAGGTGATTTCATGTTGTCAGAAATTTCGTCGTGATTTATTGATAAAACTGCAGACTCATGTGGTATGAGAAACAAAGTAACTGATAAACTTTGTGTTAATGGTGACCATTCAAAATCGATAGGCAACTTAAGGGTACACGGAGGAAAGATGTGGAATGTCTTCTACAAGGCTGTGACTAATTAACAATCAGACCACAGTTAGGCATATTTAGGGATAAGATTGTGACTCCAAAAGTGATTTATATAATTCTCGGAAGGGTGTTTCTTAAGTTTTCCCCTTAATTTCTGTGGAAATATCACATGATGGAACTTACTGGAGAAAAACCATGTAAGTTCGAAGTATGTGCTGAAATATTTAGTCTCTTTGAAGGAATGAATGGGCTCATGAATACACATACCGGACAAAAATCATTTAAGTGTGAAGTGTGTGATGCAATGTTTTTTAGAAGGGGAAATCTGAATATGCACATGAGGATACATAGTGGAGAAAAACCATATAAGTGTGAAGTATGTGATAAAAGGTTTATTCACAGGGGAAATTTAAATACGCACCTGAGAATACATAGTGGAGAAAAACCATTTAAGTGTGAAGTATGCAGAGTAAGGTTTAGTGACAGAGCAAATCTGAATATGCACATGAGGACACATACTGGAGATAAACCATATAAGTGTGAAGTATGTGACAAAAGGTTTAGTCACAGGGGACATCTGAATACGCACCTAAACATACATACTGGAGAAAAACCATTTAAGTGTGAAGTATGTGATAAAAGGCTTGGTAGCAATGGATCCTTGAATGAGCACATGACAATACATACTGGAGAAAAACTATTTAAGTGTGAAGTATGTCTTCAAATGTTTCGTCACACTGCAAGTCTGAATATGCACATGAGGATACATACTGGAGAAAAGCCATATAAGTGTTCATTGTGTGATAAAAGTTTTAGCCGAAGTGCATCTCGGAATCAGCATATGTTGGTTTATACTGGAGATAAGCCATTTAAGTGCGAAGTGTGTGATAAAAGGTTTAGTTGCAGTGGAAATTGGAATAAGCACATGAGGATACATACTTGAGTGCAGTTGGTTCTTTTCGATATTTAGCACTTACAAGTTACATTGGATATGTAGATACAGTACATGCAGGAGATAAACCATTGAATAGTAAAATATGTAATAAAAGATTTCTTCTAAATGGACATCTAATGCAACTAATCACTGTTTATGTTGGAATATATATTGAACACAGGTATGTGTATTATTTTTGACTTAAGCTTCAAATGAGAATAAATAAATATAACAATATTACAGATAATTTCAAGCTGACTTGTTATCTTTATAGAAGGCTTATGAGTGTCAGTTTGTCAGTTGAGTAATGCTACTTTGGATAGGCATATCAAGAAGGCTGTTGGAGTTGGCCATGTTTTGGACAAAATATATTGTAAGACTTCCTGAATTCAAAATTTTCCAGGCAGGAAAATAAAATTTTCAAGGAAAGAAATATTGAAACATTTCTCAGATTATTGATGATGAGCTCTTAACCCTTACCTCATACAAGCACCTTTTGACGCCTCTACCTGATTTGCATAGAAGCGCCTTTTGGTGTCTCTGTAAACAGCCATTTTGAGTGGGTTTTTATAGCGTCACCTTCAGGCAAAACCCCCTACTAGATACTTCATTCATTGGTGTGAATGACCATTACATCAGATCATGTGGTCACTGTTTATGTTCTAGTCGAAATCTGCTATTTAAAGTAAGGAGCTCATAGCTTTGTCTCCAAAATGGCGGTTTCCAGATATCGTTCAGTACTTGATCGAGTTTTCATGATTAGAATCATAACTATGAAAGCTTCAGTAACTTAGTTAAAGGCTCTGATACTGATGTAGGAAGCCATTAGTTTTATAAATTATAAAATTTAGCTGATTTAGTGATGTAGATACAGACAAAGAACTTGTAAATTTCGAGTATTAGAAATGGCAGCTTCGATTAGTTACGTGGCTTCACAGACTGGGTGGTGAATGAGTTCTCTCACTGAGTCAAGATTTTAAAGCACATACAAAATTCTTCTGTGAAAAATAATTATATAGCTACAATGATCAGATTTTACTCTTAAATGTTTCCATAAATAATATGTGTACCAAAAATGTAAAATGGTTAAAATTGCTATTAACCATAACATACACTTCACTGCTTAACAGGCCTATGTGTAGTACACTGCATTGGGTAACTTAGCTACGTGTGTATGGAAGGGCTAAAAAGCCACTCACTCAATGGCGGAAAGGGTTAAGAGCAATCCCAAGGAGATACAATAAGGCTTTTCATCATTTCAAAGCAGAAGCCATCATAATGATAGTCATGTATATACCTGACATAAAAATGTATCCAAACATTTTGACAAATGGAAGAAAATGATAGGAAATTCATATGTCAGTTTATTATATGATTTACTTTGAGATGTATGTATATATGTATGTATGTATGTATGCATGTATGTATGTATGTATGTATGTATGTATGTATGTATGTATGTATGTATGTATGTATGTATGTATGTATGTATGTACGTACGTACGTACGTACGTACGTACGTATGTATGTATGTATGTATTCTCTTCTATTAATGCATACCATTCTAAAGAATATTTTGATAATATTCAGACTGAAAGGATCTAGTTATATCTAATTATTTAATTAGTTATCTAATTATACTTGTATGTTTGTGTATATATCTGCCATTTAATAATACCTTTGTACATATTACTAAATATCTCTGAAAATACTGCTGTTAACAAAATAATAATAAAAAATTAGTGTTATTTTTGTTTTAGCACATTTTGAAAAGCTCATTACCGTCTCTTTCTCTCTCCCTCTATATCAAACTTCTGCTGTGATGGCCTGACATAACCACAGCTCCTTCCCAAGCATTAGTCAGTTCCTCAGGATATAATCCTTATTTAAAATGTTTCCAAGTTCTTGCCTTAGGGTGACTATGCTTTCCATGCATGCATCAGCAATTTTTTATTTTTAAAATGTCCATTAAGTTAGTGTTGTTGTTGTTGTTGTTGTAGGGATTAACTTCATTTGTCAGCACAAGATAGGCTATATATGGCAGCCAGTATAAAAGGTGGAGGAAGAATCCTAAAAAAACCCAGGAAGAACCACCGACATACGAGAAGTTACTGGCAGGCTTTCTCACTTACCCACATTAGCCGAATCTGGACTTGAACCCAAGTAGAGAGAAGTGAGATGGCAGTGATCTGTAACGTACAGCGCTTTAGACCACTCTGCCACTCGGAGCCCCTAAAATGTCCATAAGGTGATGTATTCATAGGTGTTCTGTTCTGACTTGGATTAATACTAAAAAAGTAAAGAGTGTTGAAGGATTTAATGTCATGGGCCAAAAAATGAATTTTGTTTACTATCCGCATATTGTGGTCAGTCGATACAAATGTATTAATTACTAGTGAGTGTGTGACAGAAACAGCAGCAGGGATGGCGAACCCTACAAATTTTTGCGACAAAATCGATTAAAGCCTCAGAATGCCCAATGGAGCCTTCCTACGAAATCTCATATTTCAACCAAAAAAAAAATAAAGAACCCATTTTACAAATGGAGCCTTAGCGATTTTGTCGTAAATATGTTGTCATACCCACCCTCAAATTGCTGCCAATTGCTATCATTTACGTCGCAAATATGTTGTAATAGCCCTCCCTGCTGCTGGAAGGTTTTCAGGGTTAATACAAATGATTTAACCGAATATTTGTTAGCTTTTCACAAACAGACTAATCGATAATACTTCACCACGTAGATCAATTAAATTATTTGACTGATCGGTGAGTGTAAAATTAATTCTAGTTAGGGAATCATTTTGACATTGCATATAGACTGGATTAGTCGGATTCTCAACAATTAAAAATCCTGGAGGAGCTGTTGGCGTAAATGAATAAAGAATGTAACTTTGTCGGGCTTGATTTGATTGCTCGAGATTAATTTGATAGCTTCCTTCGATTACATCACACGTTAAATTAAGCGCGATTACCGATGAAATGTCCACATTGTTCGGTGCGATATGTCTACCGTCGCCGTTTTGAGAATTATTGTGAGTCAATATAGTTGGTTTGGGTTGTTTATTTTCCCATTCGTCATGGATTATTTTGAATCCCTCGTCGATGGCCGCTCTGAGATCTCTCTTCAATTCTGGTATGTTATATCCTGGTAGTTTAAACGTTGGAATATCTTCAACGAGGATTTTATATTTCTCTGCAAAAAAATTTACTTAAATCAGGATCACCTGCTATTTCTTGAATGGTTCGAGAATGATATTTTTCTGCGTCATCGATAATTTTATTACATGTAGCTACCACGCTGATGAATTCGTGTTTAGTGAGAGAACCAGATCTTAGAGATACTAACAATAACGAAAGATCATTATTTATCGCTGTGAATCTATCAGTAATACGACGTTCATCTAACTCCTCATTAAACTTTTCATTCAACTCTTTCTTCAATTTCTCCTTGACCTTTTCATCCCTCTCTTTCACCAATTTCTCTATCCTCGCCTTCATGACCTTTAAAACGCTAATCGCGATCGCCTCACGAATCGCCTTGCCAAGGAGATTAGAAGATATACTCCTGCGATTTCTATTACCTTCTACTGGATTCTCGGATGCTATCTTATCAGTGATATAATCAGACTTTACCGGCTCGGGTATGGAAGTGCTAGCATTTCTACCAGGTGGATCTTCGGGCCATCCTAATACTGTTCTTATTGAACTATTATAAATATCTACAACATACCCAGGAGAGCTTATTTCAATTGCAGATGATAGTGTTGGTTCATGAACTGTTATCGCGATTTTTGATTCCCTTCTAGTAATAGATTTTATTCTACGTTGTAATTCATTATTAATTTGCTCAATTTGATAGGATCCAGTTGGTATTGAAACATCGTTCCAATCTGGAGTGTCATTTTTTTTATTCCTATACGCAAACACCAAAGAATTATTAGGTCTCTGACCACCAAATTTAACCGATCTGATATTAGGCCAACTATGATACACTCGTAATTTTGCCAACGCGATTTCCTTTACTGAAACAGAGGAAGGAAAATTCACACTGAATTTAGGGTTTGTTGACAATATTGATATCATGCTTGTTTTCCGCGGAGTGGTATTTTCTGCTATCCGCTGAAGTAGTTGAATCTCTTGCGACATTATTATTATTATTATTATTATTATTATTATTATTATTATTATTATTATTATTATTATTATTATTATTATTTACAATGTCTAATTTTGCAATTGATGAAAATACGCTAGCGTTTTTAATCGCAGTATCATAAATACGTACCATCGCGGAGAACTCGTCTTCGGTAATTATCGTATCATCAATCGATGATGACATCAAATTGTGAGTAACCGTTAGATACTGTTTGATGTTTTACTGTATAGTCGTTAAGTTTTTCTTGAGAACACGATGATATTTTTTTATTAATAGCATTTGCAATCCCAGCAAATGTTGTCACCGCGGAAATAGCAATTGGGACAGCAATCGGAGCTACCATTGTTACTGAAGATAGTATAATACCAGCACCGGCCATTATCCCAGATACCGAGTATACTGTAACATCAATCGCGGTAATTCTTCTGCGATATTTTTTAATTTTTATTTCATACTCATCAATGAGTGTTTTGAGTTTCGTTAAAAACTCTTTGACGGTATCATAGCGATATTGCGATGACGGAATCATATTATTTTAAAACCTCAAGTGGTTTCTAATTATTAAAAATTCTAATTCAGATCAGCTACAAACTCCATGTACCATACAAATGATGTCTTATTTAAATTAGGATCTGTGCTTGTTATTGTAAACGTTTGTATTCACCCACGTCAATAGTCGTTGAAATCACGTTGTTGTATCCATATGAAGTCGATGATGATATATTAAACTGATTCAGTTACACTATTGTTAATCGATAAATACCCTTGTTTGACACAGTGAGAGTTATTGTATTTTTTTTAGGTTCCCAATCTAATGATCCAGAGAGAACTGTGTATACCATATTTATGATATTCTTCTCATGAGCAATCTTTTTTTTTCAAGTAGCGGAAGATTGTTTTTGAACGTTGTAATATCCGTGTTGATTGCTTCCAATTGCCGATTAATCGCTGGTATTTCTTCGATGGATTTTTTAATATCCGGAAGTTTGATATCTAGTTTATCAAGTGGACCTCCCAAAAATTTATCAACAATGTTTATACGAAATGTTGAAAACTGTTTTACGTGTTCTTCATATCTTGATTGAAGTGTTGCAATTTCCAACATAGATGCTTTTATCTCTGCAGTATTCGGTGTGGTTACTGGTGGATTTCCAAGGAATTCTATCAGCTGTTTGTCGATTCTGTCTACGATTGACTTTTGTAATTCATAGAATTTATTGAATTCAGCTTTATGATTGTTATATTCATCATTGAGTGATTTTAACGCGTTTGCTGTGCTTTCTACTGTTGTTAGTTTATCCGTGATCGTCGAAACAAATACCCCGGGTTTGAGTTTTCCATCGTTTGAATATAACGCTATTGTATTTTCAACGACGTCACGTCTTCGTATTAAGTTATCATCCAATGACACATTACTAGATTTCAATTTGCCCTGGCGATCTTGAAATACAACTATTTCCCCAGGATCTACACTTGACAAGTTTAATGTCTCGGCGATTTCATCTTCGATTATTTTTTTTACATCTTCGACAGCGAATTTACTATCGGTTTCTGTTTTTTTTTTTTTTTTTGACTTTGATAGAGGTCGTCCCCAAATATCAATCATTATACGAAAACGTTAACGTTTTTCTAAATCATTTCAGATTTTTAATTGTAAATAATTTCTAATTGGTGAAAACGCTAGCGCTTTTGCCATTGCCCGCTAGTATATTCATTAACAACAACTTGTGGTGGTTTCCTTGGAAATCTAGATATTTCTGCAAGGACGTTTAATACTTCACGACCGCATATCGGTGGATCACTTAACTGTTGTGTTGGTAGCGTGGAATAAAAAATTGGAGCCAAAGATGACTTTGTCATTGTAGATACATATCGCATAAATTCTTTCGGTGGAGCTAATCCATATGGATCAAAATAGACAACTCCACGTGGATCAATTGCATATGCGACCCAATGATTTCCTTCTCCGCTGCTGTTATCAAGATTGATAATACCCGTTTCATTTTTCATTGGTTTTGACGGTAATTGATCTCTCATGAAAACTCCTGTAAAGTTTTTTATTGATAACGATTTTACAACATCAATTAAATCAAAATTGGACATTGGTGAAAATCCAAGGGATTTTTCCACTAATAAGCCGTTCCTGGTATTCTTAGGCCCGCGCCCTTGTACCAATTGTGTGGGGTTCCTGGTAGTCTTAGACCCTTTCCCTTTTTTTATAGCCATTCCCAGTAGCTTTTTTCAGGGCCATTCCTGCAGCAGTACCAACGGCTCCTAACGCTGCCGCCTTCGCAACCGCTGGGGCAGCCGCTGAAATCAATGCTGGAATAGCAGCTAACAGCGGGAATATACCACCTGATTTTATCATACTGGCAATTGCTGTTTTCGAAAAATCAATTTGAACTCCTCGTTTGTTCTTTAGCGCATCATTGAAATGCTTTATTTGACGATCTGTCAATGATAATTTATGCGCACCACCGGACATTTGAGTGGGTTTCAGCGTTATTGTGGTTCCACATTCTTTAGCCGACTTTGATTTCAATTTCTTGACCTGACCATCAGTCAACTGGATATTAACAATACTATATGTGATTCTATTCTAAAACGTAATTTACACTTTTAATTGATCTTAATGTGAAAATCCTATGGATTTTATAACTACATGTTTTCCACTGGTGCATCAATAAGTCTCATTCGTCCGCCAATTCCTTCTAACAACATTGATTAATCACTGAGAATGACAGCAAATGCTCTATAATCAGCTATACCAGCAGGGCGTTGTACCGAGCTTGGAAGTATATATCAACAACAGATTGTCTCATCATGTCAAGATGTTCCAATGAAAAGTAATAAATCGGATAGTGTTTTTCAAAATCAATTTGCGATATTTGCAAACCAGTATCAACATTTTGATCACGACCCATAAACGACAATATTCTATGATATACACGTGCTACGTCGTTGTTATTATAATCAAGCTGTACAATCTCTGCTGGCTCTTGTTGTCCGTTTATTCTCAACGAAACTTCACTTACTACTAATGGATCAAATATCATATGACTGTAACGCTATAAAGATATGACAAGGAGCTAAAACACCTTGTTTTGATGCTAAGTGCCATGTAAATTTGCCATTTACATTATCCTGCTTCGTTTCAGTCGTTGTTGTTAGCCAACTTAGCAATGATTTTCCACCTGTGTCCATAAACGATAGTAATTGTTGCTCTATTGCGACTGATGGAGTCAATACAGTCATCCATAGAACCAATTTATTTAAAATGACTTTACCATCATCAACATCATTATCACGCCAGATTGCATCATTGTCATTTTCCTTTCGCACTAATACGATTGTATGCTTTGCTCCATAGATGAATTTCCTGACATTTCTACAGAATCCGAATATGTGATGTAACGGAATTGCACATGAAAACCGTCGATGCTGTCCTTTCAATGCTCCCTTTCGTGTTGCAAATCCTAGATTGAAATTATTATTGACCCTTTTTAAAATGTCGAATTCAGCGGCTGGTCTATCTTCACGGTCTAGATTATCTGCGAGTTGTTGATCAACTTCTGCAGTATCTCTCGCAGTTCGTACTTTAATAAACTGAATATGGTTAGCATGATCAGAAGTATCCTTAGCAAACATCATAGACGGACCAGCCGACCTTGTATAATCATCAGAATATCTCGCAAGTCCGATTATTGTTGTTGCAATATCAATATCTTGTTCTATTGCTTCAATTTCTTTTCCATCAATGATATATTTTGCACTGTTAAATAGCGCCATAATGCCATTATTTACGAAACCAACTCGGATATTTAGGTCATCCTCATATGGTGTATTAGCTTCAACATTTGTTACAAACTCTCCTTCTACATCAATAAACGCCTCACATGGAAAAAAGTATCTATTTGTATCTTGAACTTGAAGTTCAACTCTCCCCCGTTGATAAGGCTCTCTTGCAGGATAGGCATAATACTGATAGTTAATTTTAGAATCATCTTTATTCACCGGTGCTGCCATATCAAATGCTGGATCAGCGATTTTTTAAAATGCCATTTATACTAAAACACTATCATTTTTCTAAATGTAGTAATGCTAGCAATTTTTCTACTATCACTTTCTTTTTCGTCTGAAATTTTTACGATTTCCTCCAAGACCGCTTCCCGCTATCATACTTGCAATATTACTACTATCTGGTGAAGTCATTGCCAATGATGCTAGTTTTTCTTCCACTGCGTTATTTATCACTTTACTGACATTTGCAGGCATCATTGTAGTTGAAGGTAGCGGGGAAACCATTTGTGGTGGTTTTCGTCCGAATCTAGATTTCACCAATGACGTTATTCTATTCTTTGCGGTAGAAAAGGCCGTTCCTGCAAGATCTCCAACAGCGTTAATTCCCTTATTACGAATAACATCAATGGCTTTCATAGCTAATTGTTTAGCAACTGGTGCTACTTTTGGGGCTATTCTTGTGAATAAACCCGCTATGGTATTTCCAAGGCCGTCTCCATAGTATGCCCTATAGACGGGCAATCGTGAGTTTACCACAATCACTTTTGTTGGTTTATCGTGATTATAGTGTACTATCATCTTATTTGAAATTACTTTGTTATTTCTATATGCAAGCATTTCAGAAATTTCAATCGCTATAATAACCACTAAATTCCCCTGGAATTCCGTCCATTAACTCATCCAAGAGTTCTCGATACGTATGAACATCAATTATCCCCCCTTGGAATAATCGTCTGCAAATATCAAATGCCTCATTAGTTATTTCGACTGAGTTATTCCCAGCTCGCTTACCTCCCATAAGAACCTTAAGTCGTGATATATCATTAATGATATTATTAGGACACATATGAGATTCATGATGAGAACTTCCATAACCATCTCCTAAAACACTTGCTGGTTCGGAAACGTTTTGAATTTCTAGAGATTGTCGTCCTCGTCCTCGTCCTCGTCCTCGACCTCGACCTCGACCATGTTGTTGTTCTTTTCGTTGTTGTTGTTGTTGTTCTTTTCGTTGTTGTTGTTGTTGTTGTATACCATACGTATCAACTCCCATTTTAAAAGCTCTGTAATCCAATGTATCCCTTTTTAAATTGCCGGGGTCATTTTTTATTAATTTTATATATCCAATCCACCCAGTCTTCTCGTTTTATTGTGTTTTTTTTATACTCGTCTTTTAAAAATTTCCCCCTTCTATAATAACTTTTGATAGCGAAGTCACCAAATGACACATAGTCTTTAGGTTTCAGAATGGAATTCGTCTGTTTTCTGCTATAGCTTCATCCGTGAATTTCTCGTTAAAAGGAACACCTTTTTTAGTGAAAACTTTTTCAATAGAATCACTAGTGATTTCGCTAGCACCTTCAAAGGGGTTATCATCAATATCAATATCACCCATTTGTTGTATTTCTCGCTGAGTTTGTAACTCACCTGAAAGCTGTTTTATTCCCTCCTGAGATTTTTTCAGTTTCTGTAGCAATCTTTCCCAGCATATCAATGATAGGTACTTCTTTTCGTGTTCCCTCTTTAAGGATGTCGCCGTATATAGCACGTTCTGTTGCAAGTTTCATATCTTTAGTGGCTTTAGTTACAGGGGCAAAAAGCTGTTCGCTCCCAATAGAAAAGTCAGTCTGCGCTTGCTGTCTAAATTGTAGTTTATATCGCACGTCCTCTCGAATTGGTATAAACTTTTTCAGTAATGCTAACCTCTCGCGGGTTAGTCTGGTAGTTAATGATTCTGATGTCATTATTGGAAATGTTAACGTTTTTTCAATTGTGGTTTTCAATGCTTGCATTTCCATTTTCGCTTCCAGACTCATCAATCAAACGTCTTATAGATTTCACTTTCAAAGCAATCTCTGACCGAACTTGGTTCTGTTCCCCTAGTTTCTTTCTAATTGCTTCAACTATACTAAATAGCCGAATGAATAAATTAATATCATTGTTATACAAAGAAACATTAACCGCTTTTTGGATTCTTTTTATCAGTGAATACATTTTAGGTAGGACATATCTTCCATGTTTCAATTGTATATTAATTTGTTCAAATTCATTCAAAAGTCTGTCTTCATTTAAAAATTCAGAAAGTACGATTCCTTGATTTCTTAAATTTGATATTTCTGTGATGATAGATGTAATATCTTGAAATTCCATTTATTGAATATTATTAATAATGTATTTTCTTATCTTTAAAATATTATTTAATACCTTAATACCCAATCCAAGCATATACAATGCTTGGTCATCTCCTTCGAGTTAATAGGCAGATAGTTAAGCATACATTAAAGACTTATACAATACCCTAACCAATCGAGTTCAAGGGCGGGCTATATGGGTATTAGACTCAGAAACCATAAGCGGTTTCACACAACATGTAACATATAACTTGGAACTCATTTGGGTGCCTTCGCATTCAAATAAGCCCAAGTGCCACAAACATAGATCTCCGACGGAAGCTCTAACGCATTAAAGATTATATTAGATTACCCAGAAGATATGTTGTTGGGGGGACAGTACATTACATATAGGATGGTATATATACAAAGCGATTATATAGGATGGTATATATACAATGCGATTATATAGGATGGTATGTATATATATATATATATATATATATATATATATATATATATATATATATATATATATATATATATATATATATATATATATATATATATATATATATATATATATATACAAGGCGATTATATTGGATGGTATATATACAATGAGATGATGTGATATGTGATAGGGACAGCACATTCTTGGAACTCATTGGGTGCCTTCGCATTCAAATAAGCCCAATGATTACATATAGCATGGTATATATATACAATGAGATGATAGGGACAGTACAGGACGATACAAATATGAAATGACGGGGCGGTCTTACTACACCCAATCTACCAATCAAAAGCAACCCAAGAAATTAACCATGTTTGCAGTTGAGAAAAATCAACCACACCATGTCAATGGCGTGGGTAGTTTTTGATTGGCAAATTGGGCTTCGCTTAAAGCCCCAAGCTTATACAGCTCATATTATATATAAGGTGATAATAAGGCCAGTGTCGATAAACGAGTGTGTGTATTTATTTCCCTAGCACTTCATAATGAAAATTGTATATTAATTTCAATGGAAACTAAATATTTAAATAAAACATTAAAAAAGGAATACAACTGTTAAATAATAGCAAAATTTTTATTAATTTCTATAACATTACGTGTTTATTTAATCGTAATAATAATGGATTCATGACGAGATAACTCTGTCATGGGACCTGTCATACTATATGTATTTATACTAAAAAAATGAATTACATATAATGTGCTTTACTATTTTGACCTCACATACAATCTATTTTAATTTGTATTATTCCTTGTGGAAATTACAAAGTAATTTGTAATTACAAAGTAATTTCCTTTTCATCCAACATCTAAACAGCTGTTAACGTGCGTAATTGGGATTTTTAAAAAATCTATTAATAGAACCTTGACAGTGTGTCTTGTTACGTGCGCGTTCCGGTAAAAGGACCATATTTACTACCTGTTTTTGTGTCTGTTCCAGCTACTGACCTTGGCTGTACCAGCTATTGTCATTTACCTTTTTAATACATGTATGCGTGGACATTGCGTGTGAAACTCACTATTGAGAGTTATCTTGTAAATAGGAAAATTTTATTCTATGTCCATTTTTCTTTGAGATAGCTGTTTGATAAATCCCTTCAGCAACATATCGTACTGAAGGCATACATATTCCAAAATATTTCCCCGCAGCATTCATTGATTGAAAAATTCTTTTTTCATTTATCGCTGTATCAAATGACTGTACTGGTCTCTTTCCAACCGACTTACAAGTCCCTGTCTTTCCCTTTCTTGTATTATCACTTTGAGAAATGCATTGCAAATTTGCAAGAGAATTATTTTGAGTAACAGAATCAATGTGATCAAATACACAGCCATCTTTGATCGGTCCCATATAACACTCAAAGACTGCCCTATGACAGAGATATACCTTTCCTCCAGCAGTAAAACACAAATATCCCTGATTATTAACAAATCCCACAGGCTTCTTTAGTCTACGTTGTCTAACAACACCTTCACGAGATATTTCATAATTAACAAGTTCTGAGTGAGGTCTGAATTCTTGCTCCATTTATATCCAATAATACTATTTGTCGAATTCATCATTTGCTTTATTTATAAATCTATTAATGTAGTCTTGAGGGGTTTTTATGATTTTTTCTTTGATAGAGTCATGGTTAGGGTCAATGATAGCGTTTTTTATTCGTTTATCATAATAACGTTTCAATTCTCTAAACCGCTTACCTCCACAATTGATACATAATTGTGATTTTCCTATCACACCCACCCCACAATGTATGCATGGGTCCGGGCCTTTCGAATTATTTCTGACGCTCTGTAAGTGATGTCCACAGAATTCACCTCTACACGATTTATTGCATGGGGTTACTGATCCAATCATAAGCCATTTGCAGTGATTCATTATTTATAAACAAATTTTTCTATTTAAATGTTTGCTTTATTTATATGAATGAAGATTTCAAGAGATTATCGACAATCTAGCCTTATAAAATTATTAAATTCAATCTCGATAGAACCCTCGAAGACGTACCAAAAGAGAGAATAAATAATAGAAGTCTGATTAGAAAATTACGAGATTGTGTTAATAAGTTTAAACAGGACGGCGCATCACACACCTAGTCAACATTTAAAATTGATGATATTGTTGATGCTAGAATGAATGATGAAACAGCAGCTACGATACTATCACAACTTGACAATAAAAAGTATTTTCTCAGAGTGAAATTCATTATCAATTTAGAATCGGGCGATTGGATTATAGGGGACAAGTTTGATCCAATTCTCAAAGATAGGACAACAGTCATTGTTAGCCGTGATTCCAGACCAGGGCTGTTGACTGGAACTGGTAAACCATACTATGAAAAAGCGTATCCTGAAACAGCAATTGTTTATGGGATATATCCGTTAAATGAGAAACCTGACATCGGAAAACTAGCACCAATGAAACAGTCAACGTCAGTGGTAAAACAACTCAATTGTGTAGCAGAACGTATAATAGAACACTTTACAAATTCACTCCGTGGGAATAAATTAACCGATCTAAGACGTAAAAAAATAGATCAATGGGAGCTAACAGTGAAAGAGAACGGAGCAACTATTTCCGATATAGCTAGATTGGAAAAGTCGCTGAGATTTCCGATAACCGTTTCAACGATAACCGGTGAAATATTATACGAATCGAAATACAATAAAACGGAGCTCCAATCAAAATTATTGATCATAACAAACACGCATAGACATCCGCGGTTACAATATTCCCGCGAAACAGAACAGTGAAGTATATCCCAGAAGAATTCACCAAGGATGGTATTCTCACTGAAGAAAGATTATTCGATGCTATTGCTAGTTTGTGTAAAAACGACCCTGTATCAGTATGGCTACTTCATAGTTTTGAAGATGAAGAATGTCGATTCAATCAATTTGTGAGACCTAACGGTGAATTATATCGTACTGAAAGTCTACATAATAGGATGAAAAAACTAGCAATGAGTCTCAGTGAAAACGCTAGTGTTTTTAATGGAAAATCCGACGATTACGAACAGTTACTTACAAATTGTTTTACAATTCCATCGGTTGCAGCTCATTTTGCAAAAAGGAAAAATAATTGGAAACCAACACGAAAAGAGTTTTTACAGGATGTTCAATCCAGCTGTTTGGAATATTATCATGGCGGTCTATGGAACGTTAAGTACAATCGTGAAAGTATGATATCAGTTGATATCGTTGCCTGTTATCCAGGAAGTTTTCTAGGATATGGATTCGCTGGTGAGTATTTTAAACGGTTTGGACATCCCACACATGAAATGACTCGCGTTGCTATTAATGGACCACTGCCTGATTTTGATTTGACCGGTTTTGCTTGCGTAGTATCATTTGAATTCGCTGAAGGACTTCATCCGTGTTGTTATGTTTGGATTGGTAGACACATGGCTGAAAGGATGTGGTTGCCAATAGTGTTATTGCGATATATGATTGATTGTAAAATGTTAGTTTCGTTGATTGTCAGCGAAGCGATTATCTCATATCGAAAACAAACCAATGTCTGGTTACCAGAACCAGAATGTCTTGATAGTATAATCGATAAGTCTAGAAAACATATTGATGCTGACGAGAAGTACATCACTGAATGGTCAAAAAAGATATTTAATCAACGAAATAGTGAAGCAAAGGATCTCGGCAGAAGAATAATCGGTAAATTTACACAAGTTGGAAAAATTTCGTCTATAAAAGAAAATCCTCACGATTGATTATTGATGATGCCGAATACGACTTCGTTATTAAAGATGCAGTAGAGAAAAATAGGTACGCAAATTGTAAAATAGCCTTCTTGTCCAATAGAACAAAGTTAGGTAGTGTTGTTACTAACAGTGATGGAGAAAGCTCTGCATATCTACATTTGAGAGCTTCTTTGCTTTGTTATGCATCTATCAATTTATTTGCAATGATAAATAGATTTCCTAGTATAGCAGTTAGAGATGCAATTGATTCAATGTATGTCGATAAAAAATGTATCAAAGAGGTAACTAAATTTACTAATAGCGAAGAGACTTGGGGAACATGGCGAATTAAACGTCAAATACAATGCGATTATTCTAAATCAGCAGACATTGAGATTAAAAGCAGTTACCTGAAAAACGATAATTCTATCAGTGAAAAATCCGAAGGATTTTCTATGTCTAAAGCACCACCGATATAAGATCCAATTTGTAGATATAAAACAGTTTATTTAAACGGTTGTGGTGGGTCTGGAAAGACAACACGTGTGATAGAATTATATCGAGAGAGAACGTCCATGATTGTACTCACACCAACCCATAGACTAGCGAGAGAGATAAAACAACGAAATGTTGAAGCTTGCACGTATCATAGTTTTATTCGATACAAGGGTGATGCTTGGACTCCTGAGCGAATGGATGAGAAATTTATTCCTTCGGTTATTATTTGGGATGAAGCATGTACTGTTTCAGAAGATGTATTAAAAATGTTTCTTGATTGGTTATTGCAAAACACAAAAGTTATATTGTGCGGCGATCATGGTCAACCACCACCATTTGTTGGTAGAAGTCCACATAATTGGTTAAAATGATTTGTTGATTATTACGAAGAAATTGATACTGACAATAGAGCACTCGATGAGCAGTTACATAAGTTTAAAAAACTAATTAGATTACAACCCGATAGAATTCAATGTGAAGTAGCGCGTGAAATAATTTCTGAAACACCTATGAATGATTTTTGGAAATATGGAGACCAAATGATTTTGTAGTAGCAAGTAGAAAGATAGTCAGAGACGCACTTCAGAAAAAGTTGTTTGACCTACACAAGAAAAAAATTCCCAACGTTTCCAGTACCGTTGTGATATAGAACATCGGATACACGAAAACAGAATATTGAAGTTGAAATTCCAGGCCGGATGGAGAAACAGATTCTAGTGTTAAATGATATTGTGCTAGTTGATATCAATACTGTAGAAGATGCATTATGCGCTGATAAATCACCATGGACGCTTGGTTATGTAACAACAATACACTCGTCACAAGGATTGACCATCACGGGTACAATTGTCTGGATAGTTGATAAACGCATTGAATGGTCAAATTTAGTCTATCTCGCAGTGTCCAGAGTACGACGAATAAATCAACTACGAAGGATTGTTTTCGATGATGATTTTAATGCAAATGATGATAACACTGATATTAGCATCATTAATAAAAAAACTCTCTGGTTACTAACAGCAGGACAAAAAAAACCAACGAGAATTTGATATTGATGCTGAAGTAATAATCGCATTAAAAGAACAACAGAATAATCACTGCGCCAGTTGCAATTGTATAATGCACTGGCAGTATTCGGAAAAAGACCCTCGACAATTCACCGTAGACAGAAAAAATAACAGTCTTCGTCATGTCAGAAACAATGTGATGTTGACCTGTCTTGAGTGTAATAGACGTAACGGAGCTAGTTAAGACCATGTGGCGGTAATTGAATATCGTCCGGAATGACTTGTAATTGTTCGCGTGTAAAATCACGCTGAGTTGTAGTTGAATCCAATCTGTAGATTGGAGGTCTACCAGTTGATCGCGTTATGGTTGAAATTTTATGCGTAGTAACACTCCATATAGGATCAGTAGCTCTTCTTTTACCACCTTCAAGTTCTCCTGGTTCGTATAAATATCTCACAGTAACATCACCGAGAAGTGGCTGAGTGCTAACCCGCTGTGGTTGTTCGGGTATATATTTTCTTTATTGCAATATTTGGTTTCATATTAATAGTTTGAGTAATCTCGTTATTTAACGCTGCAACTACACTCGGTAACCTTTGGACCCATTCACGAGATCGTTTTTCTTGGATGAATTCTTTTGCATATTGATATCCAAATAACCGTTCTGCAAGAGTTCGATTAAATCGTTCTACAATTGCCTAGTCATGATGTAACGCAGTATGTCCCCGTCGTATTGTAACATTATAAGTTTTCATTGTTGACAGAACAGCACCTTGAAACTCTTTGCCAGGATCAACTTGTAATAGATTTGGCCATCTTAGAGGACCTCGTCGATAAATCCTTTCAAATGCAGAAGCGACTTTAGAAGCTGACTTTGTTTTCAATGGTTCTGTTTGTTTAAATCGACTCGCAATATCAACTACAGTTAGCGCGTATTTGTAACCATGGTCATGTGGTAAAAGCAATAAATCAGCCTGATGAACTTCATTGGGTACGGTAACATCAAAATGAGAATAATTAATTTGTTTAGGCGGTGGTAGATAAATTTGCCATATAGCTTGTTTTTATAACCAATCTTCCGCAGTGGACCTTTTCACTTTTGCAGCGTTAGCGAGTTTACTGATTGCTGCTTTATCCTTCCAGTATCCTTTCGGAGAATAATAAATAGATTCCATACTATAAAAACCCTAGTGTTTTCAATTACCAGCACCTAACATCAATTTGCCTTTCATAGCTGATTTGACCAACCATGAAGCCAATTTTTCTTTGAAGGATTTATCGGAAATAGCATTTAACTCATGAATTAATTTTACATCCGCGAGATGGCTTTGTTGCAAATTATTGCTTTTATATGCAACATCATGAGCATGACATGCTTTATCAATAGCATTTATCGGATACTCACCAGGCCGGGGCTGATTTTGATCATCAAGTCTGAGATCTAATCTCGTTCCGGGACCACAGTAGCTATATCCTGGAAGGTGTTTTTCTCCAGGGTATTTTGCCCATGGGGTTCCGGGGAGTTTTCCCAATTTGGCTGCAATATCACCTCCGTGTCGCTTTTTTTAAAGAAATAAATCGAAGTTTTTTTGTACCACATGTTACACACTTACCAGTAAGTGCCGATCTGTTATTTTCAGTTGTAATCGTCGTCGCATCATTTGTACTAGTACGCTGTTTACATTTAACACAATATAGATCCATAATTTATATATAGCGTTATGAATATAATTGATTTTTCAGCGACTAAAAGAAGAGAACAGATGGAGCAACACGCAGCGCTTCCGAATTCTGTCCGTGCCATTATAATCGGACCATCTGGATCGGGTAAAACACAATTGCTGCTTAATTTGATAATGCGATTTATGAAGTGGGATAAATTATATTTAGTTGCTCCATCCGTAGATGATCAACGGTGCTATGAAGTGCTAAAAGATTATAATGAGAATGCATCAGAAATTAAAGGTGAAAGTGTAGTCTACTTTATAACAGATATTGATGATGCGCCTAGCGTAGATGACCTCGATGGAGACATAAACAATCTTGTAGTGTACGATGATATGATGTTAGATAATCAAAAGAACCCTGCTAGAATATTTTCACGAGGTAGGCATAAAAACACTGACGTGATATATGTCACTCAACGCTACACTCATATTCCAAAAGTGATTCGCGATAACTGCAATATTCTTGCTGTATTCAACGGCGTTGATACACATACGCTACGAAATATTTGGCAGACATGGTGTTCCGATATGGACTTCAATGGATTCAAAAATTACTTTAGTCATGCTCAGTCAGTCCCACATGGATTTATAACAATAAATTTACACGACCCTCGGTCACGATATCGTATTGGACTTGATCAAATATTCGGTTAAATCATTTGTCTTAACCCTGAAATCCTTCCAGCAGCAGGGAGGGCTATGACAACATATTTGCCATGTAGATGATAGCAATTGGCAGCAATTTGAGGGTGGTTATGACAACATTTTTACGACAAAATCGCTAAGGCTCCATTTGTAAAATGGGGCCTTTATTTTTTGGGGGGTAGAAATATGAGATTTCGTAGGAAGGCTCCATTGGGCATTCTGAGGCTTTAATCGATTTTGTCGCAAAAATGTGTAGGGTTCGCCCTCCCTGCTGCTGAAACGATCAGAGGGTCAGAGGGAAACAGTCTCAGTATGACGTATGGTCTGACCCAGTTGGTCTCTGATACTAGTATATCAGAACAAATAGTAGAGTTCTACTTGTTGGTGTGCTTTTGGGATAGTGTTAAAATCATGACTGTTAACTGTTTAAGCATCCTACATGTAGTGGGGCCCCAAGTGGTCTGAAGCACAGATCACTGCCATCTCACCTTTCTCTGTGTGGGTTTGAGCCCTGGGTTAGCCAGCATTGGTTTGTGAGAAAGCTTGCCAGTATATTCTTGTGGGTCGGTGATTCTTTCTGGGGTTTTCTCGGGTTTTCTTCCACCATTAATACTGACCACCATGTATATGTATAGCTTATCTTTTGCTGAAAAATGGTAGTAAACCATTTAACAATAACAACTCATACATGTAGTCGGCATAAAGTGAAATTTTTTTAAAATTTTTATTTTTTATTTGAAGATTACTAAAAATCTTGTTTTCTTGAATCATGATGGTGTCAGGAGGTTTTGGAGTACAAGATCATATTTTTAGCATGACATGCCATGCTTCAATTTGTTTTTTAATTCAGATCTCAGTTTCATATAGTCATAGTGGTTCTCTGATTTACATTGCAACATGTTTGATTTAGATTGTGCCATGCTATGGCAGGTATGTCAACATCTTGAAAATACATTTACAAATTTTATCAGGGCAATCCAAGTTTCCTCAGGCAAATTTATATTTTTGTCAACAAACCTGATTGGCACCACACTTAGAATACAAGTCTTGACAAAAAAATTTAGGGGCCCGAGTACATCAGGTGATCTGATTTTTTTTTACAGATATGCAGTGTCTCATTCTATACTTTCTTTGAGTCTTGTAAGGGTTCAAAGAGCTTAGCTTTATTTATTTATTGCTTTTTTGCAATTACAATAGGACTCATGTACTCTAAGTCAACAGTTGTCAGCACTTCATTTGATTAAACACTTAATCAGGTGCATTTGGACACAGTGTTTTTTTTCTAGAATATATAAAATCACTTAGGCAGTGGTTCACCGTATGCTTTTAAATCAGTGGATGGCAGAATTCAAAGATTTTCCAGTCCTGATTCAACCACCTTGCTTAATGGGAAAATGTGTCGATCAGTTAACTGTGATGACATTTACAATGACAGAATTCAGTGTCCAAAAGATGCACGGATGTACATGTTACCATTATAAGAGTACATTTAAAGAACATAATGCAATAGCTGGGTGACAAGTTCAAAGACTGACTAGCTGCTGGGTAGGAAAATGTTCTGGCATTTACAATGATTGAAGTCAGAGATAGAAAGACTCTTAAAATATAAGTGTGGTAATTTAAAAGACTACATCAAATAACTTTCATTATTGTGTTCATGTGTGAGTGCAGAATCAAATTATGTTGAGTCTTAGACAAAATACCATTTGCAAATTCAGGTAAGTATTTTGTGGTTAAATGGCAAATTGATAGTTGTGAAGAGATTCCTAAGAGTGATAAAGTTGCTATGACTGATAATTTGGATGGAACATTAGCCAAGTATAAGAAAGTGTGTGATTCCTGGCATACTTTTTGGAATAAGACCTTTCCTTGGATTGAAAAGATTCTGTCCCACTCTGACAGACAAACAACAGCTATATGTCAGTGTTGTTAAGAATTTAGAAATTAAACTCAATGGCAACCAATAGTTGTTCTAATCTGCAAAGTTGTCTGGGAAAAGATTGCAACTTTTGCTTGTTTGAGTACTTTTTTTATTACCAAATCTAAAGTCCTGGACTCCTAGTTTTAAAATCCAAGTGAGACCACTGTTACTCTGTCTCTATGTTTCAGGTAGATCAAGAGGGATTGAAAAAAGTGGACTTCTATTAGAACTAGTACCAATAAAATACCTGAAACACACATATAGCTAAAAGTTATTATCTTTCTGTTTTGTTGAAGATTTATGTATAACTTAAACATTATACAGGAGGATAAGATGTCAAGTTACATATTATTACATTTGAGCACATGAACCTATTTGCCCTAATTACTATGTTGTCTCAAAGACGCTTGATCACACTTATTTGGGTGTAAATTTTTATATGGAATGCAGAAAATCACACAGGAGTGCTCTATATGCATGCGTTAGCTGGACAGCAAATTCAAAGGCTTACCAGTCCTGCTTAAACCACCTGATGAGTGGGAAATTATGGTACAATTGATCATTTTAATATTGGCTTTATTTACAGTGAGAATTTAGTGGATGAAAGACCACCTAGATGTACATGCTGTCATTGTAAGAGTACATCAGAAAAAGATCACGTAATAGCTAGACAAAGACATTGACTAGCTTCTGAATGGCAGGAAAATGTGTTGATATTTGAGTCAATTCAGTTTCCGATCACTCCTGCTGTGATTTAGGACCCCCACAAAAGATCGCCAGACGTATTTCTTATGCCATCTACTCGAGCTGGCTCCAATTTTGATCCAGCTTAGTGATGTTAGCCACAAGGTCACGTCGCCAGGTGCTTTTTGGTGGGCTGCTTACGTAGGGTGTCCCCTCTCCATCCCCACCTTCTCTTCATGATCTTGTCCTCTACCAGAAGCTGGGAGGTTCTCTGCCACAGATTACTGATGGTGTCTGGTCAGCGGATTTGAAGAATTCTTATTAGGTTGACTCGGTGGTTCTCCAAGTCTCTTTTCCATACAGTAGGACTAACTTCACGTTGGAGTTGAACACTGTGGTCATGTTAGTCAAGGAAATTTCTTTGGAGCTCCAGATGTTCCTGAGTTGTATGAAAGCTTGTCTTATCTTTCCAATCCTTACCTTGACATCTGCGTCTGTACCACTCTGCTAGTTTAAAATGTTGACCAAGTACAGGAAGCACTCTACCTCTTCCTGGGGACTTCCATGCAGTGTGATTGGATTATTACTGACATAATTGATCTTGAGGTTCTTGGTCTTTTCTTTGCTGATGTTCATGCCAGCCTGTACTGATTTTGCTGCCAGTTCATCAGTTTTGTCCTGAATTTGCTGATAACTGTAGGACAAGAACGCAAGGTCATCAGCAAAGTCCAGGTCCTCAAAGGTGACTCCACAATGTCCACTGGATCCAGTTTCTTTGCCCATTGATAATTGTCTTCATAATCCAATCGATGGCAAGAAGAAAGAGAATCGGCGACAACAAGCTGCCTTTCCTCATGCCAGTCAACACTTGGAAGCTGTTTGTGTGCTGTCCTGCATGTATGACTCTTAAGTACATTCTGTTGTAAGTATTCTTGATCAGGTTCACCAGCTTGGTTGGGATGCCGTAGTGGTGGAAAAGTTCTACATTGTCTCAGTCCACGCTATTGAACTCCTTTTCATAATTGACAATGTTTATGTAGAGCTAAGAATTCCACTCCAACAGTTTCTTGACTATGATGCGAAGAGTACTTATTTGGTCCATACATGATCTGTTCTGCTGGAATCCCGCTTGCTTGCCTGCCTCATAACTTTAGGTCTATGGCCTCCTTGATCCTCTACAAGAGGACCCGGTTCCAGTCTTTCCCCGGTACTGACAGGAGTGTGATTCCTCTGTAGTTGGAGTAATTGCTCGGTCGCTTTTCTTGATCAGGGATCTTCATGAGGTATCCCTACTTCCAGTCAGTCGGTATTTCTTTTTCGTCCCAGATCTCCACAGAGAGGGGTATAGCATTCAACTGAAGTGTCTAAGTCTATTCTGAGAACTTCTGCTGAGATGTTGTCAGGCACAGCTGTGCCTTGCCATTCTTCAGCTGGGTGATGGTTTTCCTGGTTTTGTCTCTGGTGGGGTTGTCATAGCTTGTGAGATCTGCGTCGGCTGGATGGATTGGGGAGGGGTTAAGTGGTGCTGGCCTGTTCAACAGTTCTTCCAAATGTTTTGTCAATCAAATAATTTGGTGTTCTGTACTTGCCATGGTCTTTTCCTATTTGTTCTTTATGGGTCTCTGGTTTACTTGCCGGACAGCTTGATCTTATACAGCTTCTTCATGGTGTCACTTCCAGCTGCTTCTTCTGCCTCTGCTGTCAGTCGGGGCTCCGAGTGGTCTAAAGCGCTCACCATTACGGATAAATGCCATCTCACTTCTGTTTGCGTGGGTTCAAATTTTGAATACTGCCCATGTGGTTATGTGAGAAAGCTTGCCATTAGTCGTTCTTTAGAATTCTTCCTCCACCATTTATACTGGCCAGCATGTATAGCCTATTTCGTGCTAAAAATTGCGTTTAAACCTCCAACAACAACTGCTGCCAGTCCTTCAACGCGGTTTCTCTTGTCCATCTTGATGCTTCTTTTTTACTTCTCTGTGGGTGTCAGTGTACTCTTTTTTTGTACTTTTACTTTTATAGCTTTTGTCCTACTGCTATTTACTGCTGATTTCTTATGTTTCCGTTACTGGATTTTGCACAGTGTTCCTGCTGAAATCCTTTTTTCTGTTAGAGCTTCATAGGACCTAGTACTTCTTGGCATGATGATTTTACATTCTACTTACCTTTCTACCATATGTTGTTCGCATTGTCTTCCTCGTCTTCAAAAAGCTCTTGTAGCACTTTGTACCTATTGTTAAGCGTCAGTCTGTATTCTTCTTTAGCATTTGCATCTTTCAACAGGTTGATGCTATACTTTGTTTTTTTCTCTTTTGTGTCCATCCAGTTCTTCGTCAATTTAAGTATCAGCTTTGCGACAACAAAGTAGTGGTCAGATGCCACGTGTGCTCCCCTCTGCACCCCATATCTTGCAGGGATCTTCTGATCTTCTTGGCTATGCAGTTGTAGTAAATATGATTTTCTGTCACATGGTCTGGTGATATCCATGTGTTCTTATGGATTCTCTTGTGGGGAACGTTGGTATCACCGATGACCAGGTTGTTCTCGTTTATCTGCCCCAGGTCGTGGATCTTAATGGTTTGTTCGTGCCCTGTGTTGTCTGACCCAGTTTAGCATTCAAATCACCCATGAGGATGTTTATGTATTTGGAAAGTTTTCTGCCATGTTCTCCAGTCAGTTGTGGAACTGGACCTTCTCCTTTTTTTCACCATCATTTGTTGGAGCATGGCATTTTTAAGACGTTCATCTTTCTTTTCTCCTTGGTCATAAACGTTTCTTTTATCAGTACATTATATGATTCCTTCGACGTCATGAACCCCACCCCTTGTATATGATACGCGTCATCTTCCTCGTGTCCTTAATACAGTAGCATCTATCCAGTTATCATTCTCTTTTGTGCAGATTGAGTCCATCTTGTCTAGCTAATGCTCCATAGAGATAGGCGATAGTTCCTCATCTATGATGCTGCCTGTGTTATTTTGTCCTGTCTCATACATTGTCTTCACGTTCCATGTTGCGATGTTAAATCTCGTGTTTGATAGAAGGGTAGTCTGCTTTATGAGTTGTGTTGATAATTACAAGGAAGTCAAGCAGAAAGATCCGGTGATGTACATGTGGTCATTATAAGAGTACATCAAACGAACAATTTGAACTTTTATTATTGCGTTGGTTTCCAAGTTTAGCCAAATAAGTAGTGCATGTGAATACAAAATCAAAATACATTGAGACTTAGACAAAACGCCGTTTGCAAATTTGTATAAATTTTTTGGAGTTAAACAGCTAATTCATGAAGATTGTAATGAGATTCAGAAAAGTGCTTTAATTCATAAACTGTTACTAAACATGGAACCGTAGACTGATGTAATAAAGTGTGGAATGCCAAACTTGGTGCAAGGAATATGACCTTTCCTTGACCTGACATAATTGACCTATCGCCACATGTCAATCACCCTGGATCAATTAAACAATCAGCGAGAGTAAATTAGACACACCTCCAGGCATTACTTAAGTCCGCCATTTTCCTCCGACAAGATGGTGGTAACAACAATGAGTTATTCATGATATGTATTTACAATTTTGAAATGGTTTGTTTATTTCTCGATCGATGACATTGAAAACAAGTCTTGTACTTCTGAGAGTCAATATCCATATCGTTAAATGGAGGAATTAGATGTATTCCTTTCCCAAAACACAGGCAAAACTTCGACGGTAAACGACTAGTCGCGTGTACAATCAGCTGAGTAAAGTCACAATTGATGGCAATTACAACTTTTGTTTGCATAAAAGTATGTCCCGTTGTGTATATATATATATATATATATATATATATATATATATATATATATATATATATATATGTATGTATGTATGTATGTATGTATGTATGTATGTATGTATGTATGTATGTATGTATGTATGTATGTATGTATGTATGTATGTATGTATGTACGCACGCACGCACGCACGCACGCACGCACGCACGCACACACACACACACACACACACACACACACACACACACACATACATACATACATACATACATACATACATACATACATACATACATATATATATATATATATATATATATATATATATATATATATATATATATATATATATATATATATATATATATATAACCAAGGCTGCATTGTTTCAAAGTTTGAAAATTTACAGATTAATGTTGGCTTGTCCCAAAATAAATTATTTATCGTCCTCGATCTTTCAGATACTAGAGTGACGCTTTTTCACATTCGTATTGGGTTGAAGGAGAGATGGTGATACAAAATAAAATTGCTAATAAAGAAATGCGAAATAAAAGTTTCAAAAATAATTCTTCGGATATGTTAAACATGCATTTATATGTTTACATCAACATGCATCATCGATCATAATTCCATCTTACTAACATGCAGACCTTATTATTATGTTCAACAGTATACTTATAAATAGTAATTATTTACTATTTTGTTATTAATTTTTAATTGATATAATTTTAAGGCAGCATAAACATAGGTCAAATAAAATTAACAAGGATAACAGTATATGGTAATACATCAGCATCTTTTAGGACTAATTTCCTTTCAGACGAATAAATTCTTAAAGAGATTTACAATTCATTGTTATGTTTTTCTGAAATAAAACACTTAATATATTAATGTGCGAACTTGAACTACATACATAACTGTTGTCTATTGCAGTATAGTTAATGCAACTTTGTAATTTTATATTTTTAAGAATAATACAAATCCCATTATATAAACATCGCGTAAACTGAAACATATTTCTTTGCCTAATACCGTATAATTATCAGAGGTTAAGTCATGTGATTTAGTAGGCGGAGCGATCTATTGTCTGGCGTTAGGTCAATTTAGTTTCCCAGTATTGTACAAACAAGAGCTATATGATAGTGGTGTATATACTTTATTGTAATTACACTCACTGGCACCCATGGGTTCTTCTCATCTGGAAACTTAGCTACTTCAGGTATGCCTAATATGCTTCTGGGAGGGGACTGCAGCTTTTGCTTGTAGGACTCTTATCCCCTTCCTCCCCCCCCAAAAAAAAGTCCCGTACTACTAGTTTTAAAATCCCAGTGATACCTTTGTTACTACTGTGACTTAAAAGTGTAAAATACATATTTGTTTTTTTGCATCACTGGTACCTCCCATTTTTATAGCATATGTCGCTCATGCTCACAGTATGTCTACAGCGTTTTGAAATCAAACTCATTAAGTAGTTTCCACTGGTCGATCTGACTTAACCACTCAGCCACCGGACTATTACAAATATATAGCTGAAATTATTAAACTGGCATACAGACATTAAATGTACACGCACATGTGATCGTATAATTTATTTATCAATTATTTCAGTATTATGAAATTTATGCTTAATGTAACAGGTAGATATCTCTATAGAGTGTTGTGAAATATACAGTTATCAATTTTGCCTGAATTATAAATTCCGGTGAGTTATTGATAGCGTAAGGTATATTAAGTTGGCAGGGTCCAGTTTCGTAATCTTGGCTCCTGACAAATTTCTTAACTTAAGGCTATGGTGTGACTTTTTCAGCTATTATTGTTTGCTATTTAAAGATAGTGATATATTTGTGAACTAGGTGTTTCGGGCTTATGTTGTTCTTGAAATTGATATCAGGCATGTACACTTTCCATAGTATACTGCAACATGTTGATAGTGAAATACCAATAATTGGCTAGAAAGAAAAGCTAGCCAACCATAGCAGTAATCATTGTGGGTTTAGGACAAGTAGAATATTTAAAAAAAAGAAAAAGGCTTGGATGATAACTATTTTCAACTACATCAGCCTGTTTAGCACACACCGTGTTGCAGAATTGTCATCTAGTAAAGGTGCTTGTCTTTGCACCGTGATGACCACATGGTTACATAAATGACCTTTGGAGATTAAAATTGCAGGTATAAATTTGGGGTTGGGGTGCTTAAACCTCTTCTGCTATGAACTGTCACTGACTTCTCTGGTCAAGTGGATAATATTGGTATGCTTTCTTGACCTCACTTGTGTATTTGATTTTTTATGATTTTTTTGGTACTAGGTCACTAATTGCAGCAATAAATTTGTACATAAAAACCGGCCCCTGCCCCTTTAGAGCAGTCGGACACGTAACATGGTTTAAGAAACCCTGAATGATATTATAAGTGGATATGTATATTTAGCGCAAACACGTAACGTGGACCTGATTAAGTTGTGAGTAGAAATGAAATTCAGGCAATTCATGGTAGTTGGAAAAAATACTTTACGTTACTGCAATACAGTGAACCTTTTCTATATGCTGACTTAGTGATCTGTAATTAAATCGTTGTTGTGTAAAAATAATAAGTGATTGTGCGTCTACCATGGAGTCTAGTACAGCTAAATTAGAGGATATTTTTTCTTTATCTTGCCTTCATATAACATGAAAAAGACTATTTGCATTAGAAACAAGAAACGCTCCAGTGAAGGAATGCATCCATTATGGACTTAAACAGGCCTTATTCTAACTTTAAATTTCATGGCATCGATTTTTATCCAGACTTATAACAAATGGCGGAAGTTAGTTATAAGAAAATAAATAACGAAGGCAAAAAAATACTGTTAACCTGGAGTCAAATACATCTATTATTAGTAGGCAAAGAAATTATTGTAAAAGCTGATTTTCTGTCCAGATTCATAGATCTGTTTTAGTACTTAACAGCAAAATTGAAGCAGACCTAAATTGTACGTTATTTAACGAAAAAGAGGAGAAAATAAAACGTAGTATAATTGTTTCTCCAGAGAATGAGGGAGGATTAAATGTGATATATATTTATTCATTTATTAGGTACATTAAGATAAGATTGAGTTATACGAATACTGGCAAACAATGATGAAATATGGAAGAATCTAGTCAATACAACTATATTCAGAAATATTAATGATATTTGGAATTGTGGGATGATGATATCCGAAGCATTTGGTAAGGTTATTAAAACAGTTTTTGGAGAGATGCAATTTTAGCAGTATTCATTTGGAAAGAAGAATAAGTATTTTTCCATACTTGTTTCAAAGTTTATTCCACTTCTATAAAGTTTTATCAATGCAAATCATGCAAAAGAAGCCGGCATTGAAGTTCTTAACAATTTATTTGATGATCACAGCAATTTAATACATTTTTAAATGATAAAACGAAACAATGGATGCGACAATATCTTGAAATACCATTCCTTAAGATGCAATCTAAGACTGTTTGGCTCAGAGAAAGTTTGATAAGCAAAAGGATAAAATATTAAATTTGCAAATTCAAAACTCGCTGAAGTTTTTTTTTTATATACCAAGATTTCCTTTAACAAAGGCAAAGATGCATCACATTGCAAACCAGGTGTTAAATAAAAATATAAGTAGTGAAGAGTGGTCAGAGATTAGCCGGACGAAACATTACACTAAGGACACAAAGTGGGTTTCTTTTACTTTGAAATTAATTCATCTAATAATTATCACTAATAGTTTTTGCAAAGAATTAAGATATTAAACAACAACAAACGCTCTTTCTGCAATAGAGCGAAAGTACTGAACAGGTGTTTTAGGATTCTTTCAAAGTATTTGTACCGTTTTACTAAACTTCTTGTACCTTGTTGACCAAATATTGTACATTTAAATAAAAAAGACATATTTTTATGAAGTGAACAATTGCATATTATGTGCATTTTTTGTCTTATTTTCGCTAACTGTTATATTTACGCCTGCAGATTCAGTATGCAGTATCCTTCCATTTATGCTTTTAAAATGCATAAGATCATTGAGAAATATACAGTTCAGTTAAATAAAAAGGGGACCAATTTCTTTAATAATGGACCTTAATCGTGAATATCTAGCTTGTGCAATTCATTATCAGTCGGTACAGACTGTGTGCACATGTCAGTCGATATAATTCGTGTATATAATGAGAGTGTGTGCCATAATATGGATGTATGCACTGCATGAGGGTGCATTCGTTTTTTTTTCCTGTACATTATGTTTACTGATGCTAGATTATCAGCCTATTACTGGGATAATTAAACAAACAAAATTAGCAACAACCAAATCTTTGACACGGAATGTTCTGAATTACTCCAAGGCAAAGTCAAAGGCTTGCCAGTCCTATCTTCAATGCCTGCTGAGTATAAAATTGTGTTGATCAATTGATCATTTTAGTTGCCCTGATATTTACCATGACAAAATTATGTGACTGAACGACCCGCAGATGTGCATGTTGTCATTATAATGGTACATCAAAAGAACATGACCCAATTGCTGGTCTGCAAGTTCAAAAACTTTTGCCTAGAGGCTCAGAGGTAGGGAAACGTACCGATATTTACAATGATTAAATTTATAAGCAGAAAACAATCGAGATGTACATGTGATTCTATAAAGAGTACATCAAATGAACAAATTTCGCTTTCATTATTATGTTTATTACTTAGTGTAGTAGAATAGATAATATGTGTGACCTCGAATTCATGACACGCAGTGAAATCGAAAATTAAATTTGAAAAGTTTCGATAAGTATTTTGTGGTCAAACGGCAGATTGACGAAGATTGTAATGAGATTTAGAAGAGTACTTAAGTTGCTAGAACTGATAGTTCGTATGGATCAATTCCCAGTTGTAAGAAAGTTTTGTATTCCTGGCTAATTGTTTCGAATAAGGACTTTCCTTTAATTGACAAAATTCACCTTCACTCTAATTCACAAACAAAAGTTATATGTCAGTGCTCTAAAGAATTTAGAAAATTAAACTCATTGACAAGCATTGGTTCTTCTCATCCGGAAATGTAGCCACTTCAGGCGTGCCCAATATGCTTAAGATGACTGCACATTTTGTTGGAGGGACTAATTTTACCAAAATAGAAGTCCTGGACTTCTAGTTTCAAAATCATTGCAAGACCTCTTACCGGATGCCGGAAGTCAATGGTTCGAACATCGGCTTAGTCATACCAAATACAAGTAAAATAGTACTAACAAATGCCTCGCTAGGCGTTCAGCATTAAGAGTTAGTACTAATACTGGTCGGCCTGGTGTCAGAATAACGTGACCGGGTGGGACATCATGTTACATGTCTGCCGCATGATACCCCAGTGCTAGACATCACTATAAACTGCCAAAATGTTGACATCGTAGCGATATAACTGAAAAATTGTTAAAGCTACTTATATAAATCAAAATCATACACACATATACATACACCTCTGACCGAAGATTATTAACTGTAAACTGCTGCAGTATAAGCGAGAACAAATCTAAATTAACTTCAATCTTAGAATACATCAAACCTGACCTCGTATGTGGAACAGAGTCATGGTTAAAAGGAGTTAAACCAGGAAAAAATCAAAAAAAAAAGGATTCAATTAAATAACGTTAAATGTTTCCTCCATATTATTCTATTCACAGAAATGACAGAGGGAGTCGTGGATGTAGTTTAAAGGAGGGACTTCCTGCGTATGAACAGCCACAACTTATTACTGAGCGCAAGATTGCTTTGACAAATATGAGACTGAAAAACAAAGAAGATTTGTATATGTCATCCTTAAATATCATTCATGGATATCATATCTAACAACTTTCTTTTTCTTTACATAAACTGTCACTGCGTAATAAAATCAAACATTACTTTAACAGGTGACTTCAGTTGTCCAGATATAGAGTGGGAGATATTACCGGTAAAATATGGAACAGCAACAGGGACATCCAACAAGTCCTGGATGGTATGTCCATTGATCATGGACTAACTCAATTTCCTGGTCAACCTATTCGTTACGGAAACGTGTTCAATTTAGTGTTCATTAACAATCTCTAGTGAAGACATCTTACACCACCACAGGCATTAGTGGCCATCATATGGTGGTAAAAGATTCTGATATGAGACCTTAATTTACCAAGCAAAAACCAAGGAAATGATTTGTATATTACAAGGCTGACTGGGACACCATCTATTTAGAAGCAGAGCATCTACATAAAATATTAACGAAGAATACAAAATGGAATAAATGCTGAAAATCCATGGTTTCTTTTTATGAACACGATGTGCATTATCACTGATAAAAAGTATTCCAGCAAAACTGCACACAATTGAAAAATCTGGGGCATGGTTTAGTCACAAACTGAAGAGAATAGTAAAACGTAAATCACGACTTTATAACGCTAAATGAAAAACCAACAGGCTGAATACAACATCATTTCAGCACAAATGCAAACAACAGTTCAAACTAACAGATCAACCATATACATGATACCTTCCACAAAGTTATTGATAATAAAAAACGCTAAACCATTATGGAGATATGTAAAATAAACAAATATGAAAACACTGGCATGCTGCCACTAACGGTAAAAGGATTCTTAGCAAAATAACAGCAAAGTAAAGCTCAAATTTAAATCAGTTCTCTCCAAAGTCATTAACGACACTATGCACAAAATTGAAAAATCGTACAAAATACAACCTATCAAACCTTATGATAACAACAGAATTTGCTGAAAACTGCTGTCAGATATAAATACGTTCAAAGCAAGCAGGCCAGACAACATTACTAACTTAATCCTTAAAACTGATCACACCAACTAGGCCTTGGATTAAGAGCTATTTTCCAGTTGTCATGTGACTCTGGAAGTTTACAAACCGTCTGGCTAAATGCAGATGTAACCCCTGTTTTCTTAAAAGGAGACAAGCATCTTGTAGAACATTACCGACCAGTTTCTCTCGTATTTTAACTTTTCGAAGATATAATTTAAAAATATGTTTTTAACCACTTGGAAAAAATATTAACTAAACTGAACCAAGGCTTTCGATCGGAATACTCCTGTAGAATGGTACGTCTTACGATAATGCATGACCTACTTCAAAACAATGAAAATTAATACAAACTGACATATTGATGTCCGACGTTTCAAAAGCATTTTATACAGTGACATATCATAAAGCACTGTTCAAGTTGGAAAACTTTGGAATTATTGGATCACTACAGTGCTGGCGAAAGAATGTTCTTAACAAAGCGACACATGCAAGTGGTGGTTGATGGAGAATCCTCTGTAACAGATACTGATCACTTCAGTGTCCTTCAGGGAACCATCTTGTGACCACTCATTTTCCTTTGTCACATTAATGACCTTCCAGACTTTGTGAAATATCAGGTCAGGCTGTTTGCAGAACAATTCAAAACTAGAGTGACCACCGCACCCTCCAGATTGATCTCAAATCCCTTGAAAAATGGGCGACAAATTGGGGTAAGACTTTCAAAGTCACTAAATGCTACCTCATGAGTATGACCATTAAGTCAACAAAATCATCTCACTTTTACACTTTAAATAACCACATACTGGACAACAAGTCAGCGAAAACCCTTATCTTGGACTAACATTATCTGAGGACTTCAGGTGGGAATTGGATATAATTAAATCGACCAATAAAGCAAACTCTGCATTGGTATCACTGTCCGCAAATACGTAGACATACTGACTATTTAGCACTAATCAGATCTGTGTTAGAGTATCGTTGTTTCGACTGGGATTTGTACTACACTAATGTTGATTGAGTCGAGAAGGCTCAACGCCAGGCAGCAAGATTTTTATCTGGTGACTACATAACCAGTGAAGCAGGATGTGTCTCCAAAATGTTAACTGACTAGAGTCTACCAACACTTCAAGATAGGCGTAGTATGATCCGTCTGACATACCTTTATAAAGTAGTTGAGTGGTTAGTGCCGCTATCTTACCAAATATATTTCTAAAACCAATAAGACAAAAACGCCCAATCAAAGCCAAAACGTTTGGAATGGCTGCATGTGATAATCAACATTCAATCTTAGCTGCAGGCAGTCATGATAACTTGTCATTCAAAAATGCAATTTCTGGATGTTTCCCTGGATATACGCAGATGTTATGCAAAAAATATTTTCAAGCAATCGATATCAAGTACGTGGTGGACAGTGTTGGATATAATTTACAACACAGACAAAATATAATCACTGTCAATATTCTGTAAAGATGGTATCCGTGAACCTACAAACTCATTGAGGGGCCTGAATGCTCATTCAAATTTCCCCTCCTTCTAGACTGGGCTTCGATCCCCAAGCTGTCCATTGCCGTCCCCTCACTTTTTCGTCGCCTCGAAAACTGTCTAACAAGACTCTTTCTCCTCCTTTCGCTCATCAGCTTGGTTTCCCTCTTTTTCAGCAGCTTATTGTTTCTTCCTTTTCTAGCACTTCACTCTTGAGCTCTATATCCTCTTTCGAAAGAGATTTAATTTCCGACTTAATTTCCTTAACTATCTGTCGCCATCCTTGTCAACTTGTACACTGTACATATAACATAGCTCTCTTTATCTCAGCCTAAGTTCTCTACATAGGCTCCAGGCTTACTGCCATAACCGAAAATAGCTCCACACGTAATTACGTTAAGTCTGGTAATACCATATCTAAGAACTCAATTGAACTAAACTCTTCCTCTGCGCAAACAGTTGTCAATGAACGGACACCGTACAGCCTTAATATCTCTCCGAAATCCAGCGTAACGCTTACACACAACAAGAAGCACTTACTCTCGATTAAACTGCACAAATATCTCGCCTCTCAAGAGAATGCAATACAAAATAAATGCTTCCTTTGGTCGACAAATAAAACACTATAAGTATGGATCGAGAACATTTACATGAAACTACCCAAAAAATTAATTTTCTGTTCAGCCTTAAATCGATTTTTGTTTGTTTTATTTATATCAATTGGCGTGCACGACGGACTAGATTCTGTCAATTTCAAAACTGTTCCATTGTTTCAATTTATTTTGAAAATTCCCGTTAATACAGATAAAAACGGAATCAATGTTGGCTTCCCCATAGCGGCCCGAATTTATAAAAGAAAACAAAAAATCAGCACACTTACAATAATCAAGAGGAACCAAATTTGGCTTCGTATATCGGCCGACTTCACAAGAAATAACTTGCTTTAATGATACTTTTGTATCCCATGCTAGCGAAAAGATTATCATTTGCACTCACAGTGAATGCATTTGAAATTAATGAGTTTTATTTGCGAGATACAGTCGTTAGTTAACCTAAATACAATACAACCTTGTACCTTATTTACTTAACAGGCGTGAATGGACGGTGCCTTCAAGCAATCGGGTGATATTTTCCTCTCGTTTAAGATTATGTTATCTAACATAACAGATATAGATACACTACAGAAACGATGATTACGCAAGCAAGCATCCGCTACATATGCGGAGTTGGTGTGTTTGTGTGTGTGTGTGTGTGTGTATATATATATATATATATATATATATATATATATATATATATATATATATATATATATATATATATATATATATTGTTATTAAATTTCGCAAGATGAAATAAAATGAATAAATGATAACAGTGCAAGGTTAGTTTCATTCATTTTATTTTCAAAAAGGTATATTTTATAAATTATTTTGTTCTGTGCAAGGGAGGGGAGCACAAATTCAACATAAATTATTTCCTTTATTATTTGTGTGGAGTAATGGAGCAAATATGATTGACGATATTGACTAGTCAAGCTTTCAATTTACGCGCGCGCACACTAAGACAGCTTGAAACATGAAAGCAAACACTAAAATTAAGTGGTTAGAGCTTTAAAATGCAGCAACTAAACACTGACAAAATGCTCTCTCTCTCTCTCTCTCTCTCTCTCTCTCTCTCTCTCTCTCTCTCTCTCTCTCTCTCTCTCTCTCTCTCTCTCTCTCTCTCTCTCTCTCTCCTGTGTAATCGAGAATGTATTATATGCAACAGTGTTATAATATGAAGTCTAAAATTAAATATATCTCTTATAATATCTATTGTACACCACCCTTAGTAAAATGCATACCTATTCTGTAGAATATTGTTTTATAACTCAACATTGATAATTTGATCTGAAGACAGAAAATGAGAATGTCGTTGTGAAGACGCATATTTTTAGCATTTAAAAAAATTGTATATAAATATTTTAATAAAAACTTGCAAAATATGTCAGTTTGTGTTTTTGTATCTTACGAAGTATAACTATTTTCTTTGAAAGAATATCAATATAGTTTGTTTAAATTAATTTTTTTCTTAAAACCTATCGTACATAGTATCAATTTGTTGTTTGAAGAAAAAGAACTGGTTAAAAGTATTGTTAAGTTCGGCCGAATTGTCTTTCGAGTTGGGTCGAATTGTCTTTGGGCCAAGTTGACTAAAAGCCGGCATAACTGATACAACTTTCCCAACCCTCACCTTATTCGATCCCACAGCTTGAATTTACTTCTTTTTTTTTTTCTTCTGGTTAAAAGGGTCTTTCGGAAAAAGGAAGAACCCTCTTATCCATCATCGCTCTTTTGGCTACATCCATAGGCAGCACAGTGCAAATGATGGCTGTGCAAAAGAACGATCGTGAGATATATCACATAGACATTTACGTGAGGAGATAAATCACTTGAATAGCTAGGTTGACTAGAAGGGACGTATCCGTTTTGGTACGTGGAAACTACTGATTGTTTGCGGAGATTGTCGAATAAGTTTTTAATTTAAAGAAGGGAATTTTTAAGTCTAATTCAACAATTCAGCCCATCAGAAATAATGCCAACTTTAATCAAATAAACATTATAGTCCTTATGAGTCGAAAAACTGTGTTAATTGTTTTATCCACTTTTATAGCGCAAAGCCGCACAAAACTAGCACTTTTTGTTAAAATAAAATATTACAAACAGAAAGATTGTTCATATTGAGAACTTGAGCAATATCTTGATTGAAAAAGTAGCAGTGCTTTCAGTGTTGTTGTTGTTGTTGTTGTTGTTTATTACCCTGCTGTGAAAAATTATATCCTAAATGCATTTGTCGTAATTTGTCAATAACATTCATTTATTAAAAAATATTCAATTTGAAAAAGAAGTAAAGAAAATATGAGTCCTTTGCGCACTTATTTCTTCGAAACTAAACACAAATTCTGTTTGCACTTTTCCTTGTCGGACTTTAGTATTACCCGTGGTGGACATTTTGTTTTTTTGAGTTATACTGTAGTAGCCAAAAAGTAATGGATAAACGGTATTAAGGGTGACCATTCAAGACCAATAAGTTACTTAACTGTACATAGAAGAAAGGTGTGGAATATCTTCTTTTAAGGAAAGACTAAACGCACAGATAATTAATTAATAAAAAAAAAACTATAGCGATGTTATCCACGGATCAGAAATTATGACATACAAGAGTTAGTTACCTTGAGTTATTTCGCGTAAGGGTGTCTCTTTTAAGTTTTCCTCGGAATACCTGTAGACAAATCACATGATGGAACTTGCTGGAGAAGCACCATGTAAGTGTGAAGTATGTGCTGAAATATTTAGACTTTTTGGAACAGTGAATGGGCACATGAATACACATACCGGAGAAAAATCATTTAAGTGTGAAGTTTGTGATGCAAGGTTTTATAGCAGGGGAAATCTGAATATGCACAAGAGGATACATAGTGGAGAAAAACCATTTAAGTGTGAAGTTTGTGACAAAAGGTTTAGCCACAGGGGAAATATGAATACCCACTTAAGTATACATAGTGGAGAAAAACCATTTAAATGCGAAGTATGTAATGAAACATTTAGGTTGAAGGCACATCTGAATACACACTTGATGGTCCATACAGGAGAAAAGATATTTAAGTGTGAAGTATGTGATAAACGGTTTAGTCACAGGGGACATCTGAATATGCATCTAAACATACATACTGGAGAAAAACCATTTAAGTGTGAAGTATGTGATAAAAGATTTATTCACAATGGAAGCTTAAATGCACACATGAGGACACATACTGGAGAAAAACCATTTAAGTGTGAAGTATGTGATCAAATGTTTAGGTTGTGTAGACAGCTGGATAGACACATGAGGGTACATACTGTAGAAAAATCATTTAAGTGTAAAGTGTGTGATAAAATGTTTTGGTCAAATGGACATCTGAATATACACATGATGAATCATACAGAAGAACAAATATTTATTTGTGAAGTATGTGATAAAAGGTTTGTTTGCAATGGAAGTCTAAATGTGCACTTGAGGACACATACTGGAGAAAAACCATTTAAGTGTGAAGTATGTGATCAAATGTTTAGGTTGTGTAGACAGCTGGATAGACACATGAGGGTACATACTGTAGAAAAATCATTTAAGTGTAAAGTGTGTGATAAAATGTTTTGGTCAAATGGACATCTGAATATACACATGATGAATCATACAATGGAAAAACCATTTAAGTGTGAAGTATGTGATAAAACATTTAGGCTGAGTAGACAAATGGATAGACACATGAGGACACATACTGGGGAAAAACCATTTAAATGTGATTTATGTTGTCAAACATTTAATTCCACTGGACAGCTAGATAGACACATGAGGGTGCATACTGGAGAAAAGCCATTCAAATGTGGATTATGTAATAAAAAGTTTTGTAGCAGTGGATCCTTGAATGAGCACATGACAATACATACTGGAGAAAAACTATTTAAGTGTGAAGTATGTCTTCAAATGTTTCGTCACAGTGCAAGTCTAAATATGCACATGAGGATACATACTGGAGAAAAGCCATATAAGTGTTCATTGTGTGATAAAAGTTTTAGCCGAAGTGCATCTAGGAATGATCATATGAAGGTACATACTGGAGAAAAACCATTTAAGTGTGAAGTGTGTGATAAAAGGTTTAGTTGCAGTGGAAATCGGAATAAACACATGAGGATACACACTTGATAAAAACTATTACAGTTTGAAGTATGTATTATACTGTTAAAGAAGTTCAGACTTATTTTGCACAGTAACACATGAGGACACACTGCAGAAAACCCTTTCAACTGTGTCAGTAAAGATTTTATGGTCAAATTGGAATTTGAGGGACCACATAAGGACACATATGTGGGAAGAAAACTTTTGAGCAGTGTTATGTACATTTAATTTGCTTTGTTGGTTAGTTGTATTTGATTTTTTTTTCAGTATATGCTATTGTAATGTAACATTGCATGTTGAACTTGACCTTGTTCACAAGTGACTTCATTTCTGCTTGACCCAAATTGACTTTTTTTATTTTATTCATTGAAAACGACTAATACATTGCTAAATTATTCTCTATATGTATATTGGGTCTAAATCATTATTATTGTTATTTATTGAAGAAGTAAATATGTTTATTATGAATCTCGGTTTTGGAATTTCTTAATTGAATTATTCATTATCCAGGTTATTTTTTTGTAAAATCAGGATCATCTGGAATGTTATCATCCATTAGGCAATTTTTATAGAAAATACTAATTGTTTCCTGTGGTCAAGAAGAGAACTATATATATATACCCATAATAACTATATGTCTTGGGACACTATATGATTTGGGACACTAAAATATGTTGAAATTTTTTTTTATGAATTAGAGATGTTGGGGTACAAAATTATAGCAAATTTTACATCTACAAGTCTGAATTGGAACACACTTCAACAATTGTTTGAGAAGTCAACAAATACATTAGATTTTATTCTGTTAACTTATTATTTCTACTCAATTCAACTGTGTTATAATTTGACTGATGACAGGAGCTAATCATTAGTGAGTTGATGATGTAAGCATTTACACAGTTTTTCTATCCCTTCAATATATTGTTTGTTTAAAGGCCACATATATTGTACAAACATATGATATTATAGTAATAAAAAACACATTTGTTATGTATACATGCCATAAAATGTTTAAGTAGACTTACAAATGCACTTTTTAAATAAAAAAAATTATTCATCCATCTCTGTAAATAATCAGTAGTTTCTGCATACCAAGCAAAGATATGACATACAGTTCTTCCTCTAATCAACCTAGCCGTTCAAACATTTAATTTTCCCATGTAAATGTCTATGGGATTTATCTTACGATCGTGCTTTTGTACAGTAAATATGGTACACTATGTTGCATATGGATTTAACCACAAGAGTGGTGATGGACAAAATGATTCTTTCTTTTTCTGAAAGACCCTATTTACCAGAAGAAAAGGTGGATTGAAGCTGTGAGATCGAATTGGTTGAGGGATGGGAAAGGTTTACCATTTATACTAGATTATAGTCAATTTGGTCTAAAGACAATTTGGCCCAACTCAAAAGACAATTCAGTCCAACAAAATACTTTTCATAAATTCTTTTTCTTCATACAACATGTAGATACTATGAAAGTTATATATATATATATATATATATATATATATATATATATATATATATATATATATATATATATATATATATATATATATTTGAAGTAAGACAAGATGTTTTAAACAACCTTTATATATGGTGTTTGGAAGTTAAAATACAAATAATCACAAGATACTTTTGAGAAAATTACATAAGCAGAATGCAAATCAAGCTTTCTGTTAGTATCTAGATTTGTGATTTATAAGTTGACTTTGCTTCAGTTTGCCTTGTTAAAAATGGTAAATTTTGGTGATCATATATATATGAAACTGCCAGGTTGCCCACAATCCTGGTACAATAAATTGGTAGAATATTGTCTGCAAGTCACGTTCTTGCTATTGATTTCAACCCACAAGTTCAAGAATTATTGTTTTCCGTGATAAAAGCAATCCAACTGATTAATGTAAATCACATGAAATGATAAACATCTTTATACAAGTTGCATAGATGTATACATAATACAGTAGTCCAATTAATTGATCATCATTGATTATGATACATTTTGTTTTGTGTTTTGGCTTACCATAATACAAATTTGTAACATTTTTGAATTGGGACAGCTGGTTGTTTTGGCATTTCATCATCTTTACAACTGGCAGATTTGTCTGTTGTTTTCTTAGAAAAGACCATGTAATTGTTTGAACCATGAAACTTGCTTGTGAAAAGGGCTAAAATTATTAATTCTCGCAAAATTATATGGGAATGACTCACCATAGACTATCATTGTCAGTCAGTTAAATTACAAGTAGCACGATTTGTGCTTACTTATGGTCGCTTACATCAAAGTAAACTATGTCGGAGTGTTTAAGATGTAACAAATATTTTCGAAGGATTATTTCTTTATCGTATTTTGGAGGTCTTGTTGAAGCTTAACACAATGCTGCCAACAATTTGGATCCAAAGTATTTACTTAATTAACTGCAAATCAAAATCGTCAGTATATATGAGGTGACTCTTTGAAGTAAACATGCTAACTAAATGTGAGTGTTGGACCAAACACTATTTTTGTTCGTTCTTGTAATATGAGTTAGGTATTTACAATGAGTTAGGTATTTACATTTTTAAGGCAAATAGAACATAATTGCTGGTTCATTGATACAATATTCTAATGCAATAATGCTTAAAGGTCACCTGACATACTCCAACATTTTTTGTTTTACATCAGATTTATATTACATTATTAAAAATAGTAATATTTGCACAAAAAGAATTAAAATATTATCAAGTGTAAAGAGGAAATAAGAATTTAATTACTTGAAATAGAAGTATACAATGCTGTTACCTTCTCTTAGTTACCATTTCCCACATATAGAGGACGCCAACTGGAAATGATGTCCATTATCCCCACAAGAAGTTGCTGTTGAAATTATAACACTATAAACTACAGAAACTACAGATAAGTTATATTTAGATTAAAGTATTGTAAACTAATTCAATATTCAGCCTTATATTGATATGCATTCACGATCCACTAGCTTGTGTCGCTTTCGAAACCTCCATTGTTTCAGTTTATTTTTAAAATTCCTATCAACACAAGTAAAAAAGGAATCAATGCTGGTTTTCCTGTGTTGGCTGACTTTGTAATAAAAGAAACGAAAGGAAATGATACACTTAAAAGAAATCCAAGGAACCAAAATTGGCGTCCTCATGCTGGCCGGCTTCATAAAAAAAAATCTGCATACAATAAAGTCAGTTTCTGGAGTTGGCTTGCCTGGTAATAAAATAATATTTCTATTTGAAGAGAAGAATAAAGCACCATATTGGTCTTTCTTAAAATGGGATCCTAATACCCTCAAAGTACACCTCAAGATAAACGTCACTCCCCGACGTACACGAGAAAAAGAGCACTGGTGTCAAGAACAGGTCACAGCCTCAGAAAAGACCCAGAAAACAGCTACCTGCAAAGGGAGGCATTTTGGCCAGGGTATAACCTTACATCCGCAAGCCACGACCTGCAGCGACAGTGACCATGTTTTCAGCAGCTTAGGTTCTTCCACTTTTCCGTTGCAGGTGATGTCTGCCAAACCCAATTTGACACACATCTTTCCTATTTTAATGAAATAATGGAAACCAATGCCTCCAAGAACTTCTCCAGCAGGGACACCCTTTTCAGCTCCCTGACCACTGTTATAAAAGTACCTGCCCCCCAAATCAAAGAAATCAAAGTGCAAGAGAGAGAGAGAGAGAGAGAGAGAGAGAGAGAGAGAGAGAGAGAGAGAGAGAGAGAGAGAGAGAGAGAGAGAGAGAGAGAGAGAGAGAGAGAGAGATTGGGCATGTTACAGAGATTACTGGATTTATCAAAAGCAAGAACTGTCCCGATTTAGTCTTTTGGAACACCTTCACGACGCATGATGCATGCAGTGAAACTGATATGAGCCAACAATCATTGGCAATGCATTCCAGTATAAAATGACCTGAGGGAAAACTATAGGGATCAATGTTTTTGTGCTACTAAATACACAAAGATGCCCCTCTCAAAGAAATACATTTAATTACTATCATCATTGTTCTCCTGTCAAGAAAGGAAAATAAATAATGTCAGTCTTGTTGTTTGACCTGACATCTAAAAAAAACTCTTAGCCAAGCGTCTACATCCCTCTGAAAAGACACTCGCTCCAAAGAAAAAGAAGTCTTTAAAAAGGTCTTCACATTTTTGACGAAGCGATAGTTGAAAAAAAAAGAGAAAAGGGTGTGTGCCGGGTCATTTCCGTCAATGTATTTTTGGCATGTGCCCCGGAACCAACCAACAAATGAACAAAGATTTCACCTAGAAGATACCCTTCTTCTAACCCAAAAGGCAAAAAAAAAAAAAAAAAAAAAAAAATGAAAGGAATGCATCCTAATATAGCCAAACATTGGGATGTGTACAAAGCTTCACCCAAGCGAAAACAACCCATTAAAACAGCCACCAAAGACATCATTGATACCATATGCGAACTTTTTCTTTATGGCTTGAAAGGAACGATACCTATGTCTAAACATCAGAAAGAATGCTTAACTAAGCATCGACACGTTCTTCGCCAAATAGTTAAAACGAAAATATCCATCCTTTCGAAAGAAAACCATGGTGCAACTATGGAGGATCTTTACCCCTGTTAGGACCTATTGTTAAGTGAGTATTGTGACCTTTGTTGGAACTCATGGGAGGTATTTTAGGTTAAAGCAGGATTCTGGAGTCAAGAGATCTTAAACATGATCATTGAAATCAGATGGAAGGACTGAAACTGGTTTTGGTGTATTACGGATGATGGATGGAATACCATCGTTAGCAAGAACAACGGACTCCGCATTTACCTCCCAATATTCATGTAACTGAGATTTCCCAGCTACAACAAATTGTAATTGTTCGCGATTTGTCTGAAACAAAAATTGCAAAGGTATGGCCAACTCTTGCAACGACTACAACTCTTTCGCCAGAAAACTTGACAGAAAGAGCTCTAACATCACCACCACTACCACCTCCACCACCGGCGGTCAAGACAGACGTAGGCTTACAGATGCCTGAGAAAGAGGAGATAAAAAGTCTTTCAAACACCTTTAAAAGCTCCCATTCCTAGTACAATTGCAGCATTGTTGTTGATCCTTTCCCCTACACCCAAACCAGAAGAACTTAAAGCTTGAGATAGAATGATGATATCCACTCCTTCTTTGACAGAAGTCATAAAGAAAGAAGGGAAACCAGAAGTAAGAAAAAGAAACGAAGACTAAAATCATTCCATTACCGCCACCACCACTACCATCTATTTCAACTCCTTTGGCACATTGGACAAGTAAAGCCGTTTCTAAACCACCCCCTCGTCCGATCCAGAGTAGCATCAGCAAAAAGTGGATAACCTACTACACAAATTTTAGACGGTGTTAGCTGGCATTTGCTTCAATCCATCCCACTATGCAGATTATGGAGGAGTTCAGATCCATTTAATGAAACTTTGCATAAGTAACACCCAAATGGAAGGCATTGATCATCAATGTCTAGCCAATTTAGCTTATGTCTCTAGTTTGGCCACCTACAATCATGGCTGCAAATATTCTGTTTCATTGACGCCTTTTCCATTTTATCTTGGGTCATTCCATTGACTTCCAAATCTTGCAGTGCGTTAGTGCGAGCCCTCAAACTGGTGTTGAAATAAAGTGGTCATCGCTCTCTTTGGTGGCAAACTGACAAAGACAACAATTTCTGAACGAAGCTTTCCAGAAAGAATTAAAGAATCATAACATAAACCTTTTCACCACCGAGAATCCCAAAACCAAGGTCAGCATCGTGGAACGTTTTCAACGCACCTTGAAAAAATGCATGTAGAAATATTGTGCGCATCATCAATCTCAAGTACATCGACGTCTTATCGCGCCTAGACCAAGCGTACTACCAATCATACCATCGGAGCACCAGACGTGCCCCCACCCCCACCCCCGAACTTACTCCCGATAACTAAGTGATCGTGTTTGAGCGCTTGTTTTGAACGTTCACAATTGTCACTGTACCCAAGAAAGGTGGAGTGTTGGTATCAGATGATTGGGTGCGCATTGGCAATACCAAAAGCACTTTTGACAAAGGTTACTTACCCAACTGGACCTGCGAATTGATTCGTGACAATGAACGAGTGCCTGGTCGTTATCCTGCCGTCTGTGAGTTGGAAGACTTGGATGGGGAAGTGTTAAAATCACCGTTGTACTTGCTTGAGTTACAACGCTTGACCAAAAAGAAGACAAATTGTACGACATTGAAAGCGTTCTCGAACGAAGTACTCGTAAAGTGGGATAACGACGTGTCAAAAAAGTCAAAGTAAGTTGGAAAGGATACCCTCCCAGTTTGGATTCTAGTATCGATGCTTCGCATGTCATTGACTATAAAAAGAAGTGACCATCGTGCCATGCAACACATCCTCAACCAGTACTAGTGCAGTGACCAGTCCTTCACCCAGTGTCTTCTGTGGAAGATCTACAAAAGCATCTCTTGTGGGTGTGGTGTGGAGAACATGTATAAAAAGCAAATCGTCTTTTTCTACTGGATCTTTGTTGAGTATTGTGTCATCAATGCCGCTTTTGCTAATTTAATTTTGTAACAAGGAGACAAACAAACAATTGTGGAATATTTTACTGAGCAGTTGCATCGATTACCTTCTTCCCAATCCTTCCCTGAAATATGTCTCTAACGGTAACAACGGGAGCCTTACGTCCAACGTCATTCACCCTCCCAACAATCACCATAAGAATCACAAATATCCTCTTTTAGACACTCCTCTGACATTCAGCAATCCCTCGGAACTAGAACACTGGAATAATGAATATCAAATGTTACTTAAGGTTTGCCGCATAGAAGAGTTACCAAAAGCGGGAAAACTTTCACCATTGCCACATATTCCAGGGACAGTTACCCAAACGTTTAATTGTAGGCATCGTTAGCAAAGCAGCCCTCAAGGGAGCCGTCACTGCCTATCCTTTTCAGTTTAACACTACAGAGTGTCCAAGATCGAAGTCAGTTGCGAAGGCAAGACATTGTGTACCAGACCCTTCGAAACTAACTTTGCTCAGAATAATTATTTGACATCGTACTTGTCCCGGTAAGATGCTACCGGACAGTTAGGAACCAACACCAGTCTCGGCATTTCGTACGAACATTATGCAGGAGGTTACACTTTGTGGGACTTTGAATTCACTCCAGACCAAGGCAGCGACGAGGGACATTTCCACCATATGATATGCGATGAACTGGGTGTCAAACTTCCGTTTGCAGAAGCTCTCGTCGAGACGGCGAACGTCATCTTGCATGTCGAATTTGATAATAAATAAATCAGCAATTTGAAAGAAGTCATTCTAGATTATTAGAACGATGGAGACTCTTTGGAAATGGAATGGGAGGAATTCGTGGAAACCGTAGAAGACGAAGCGGGTATACTGATGAGGTTCAGATGACCAAAGCAAGAATAAAGTTTGGACTCCTGTTTTGCCAAGCACCTGGCAGAAAGAATTGTGGAATTGATCAAGAAAGATTGCTATCGATGTCAAAACGATCATCCCAGTCAAATTCAACACGATAAATTTCTGACGATGAGTTAAGAAGAAAATTGGACTAGTATCTGGAGGTCTTGGGGGTCTCATCTCAGAAGAAAGTGTTAAATCAGTGGTAGAAAGACTTGCATGATCATTGCTTTCCTCCATTGATTAATGCAGAGATCAATCATATTGCACGTATCTTGGCTCAGAGTGCGGAGACGAGGCGAAGAAAGGTTACTTGTTAAAGATTTTCAAGCAAAAGAGTCAGAATTGAATTGATGACTTATTACCTGTGAATAAAAAGGAAGAACAATAACAAAAAAAGATGGATACAAGGGAACTTTATTACCTTCAGACAGGGTTTCCTGGAATCCTGTTGTGTGGGCTAAAATGCACTACCTCATCACAAATCTCAAGATTACCAAGCTTATGTCATAAGCATGGATGACAGTCATGTCCCAGAAACTCACTGGGTAGATGACTACTTCCCTAAAGAAGATTGCGTGGAGAATTTTGTTTTGTATGGACTATTACCTTTGGAAGACGACATCATCGACTTTATGAGAAGAAATGCCCAGATGACACTATTCAATAATGTGAAATGACAAGAGATAGATTCCCTGGGTTGTGGACAATATTATGTGTATTTTCTTCATCAACACAGTCTTGGATATCCTTTAGAATATTTAGTGACTTAATTTGATGGTAACTGTTCTAGACATGATGAAAACGTAGATAGATGGTTATGTGACCATTGTGGATATATTTTGCCTTTAGCCAGGAAATGTGGTATACATCAATGGTCTAATGACCTGACTCAGTAGAAGTCTAGCAGGACTTAAAAACCTTTATTACCTTGTTAATAAATGATTATTTCATGTTATATGAATTGTTTGGTATGTGCCTCAATTGTTACTTCCCTCTCTCTTTCATTTCCAATTTTGTTGGATCCAGTCTCATAATGTATCCAAGCCTTAGAGTACTAATAAAGCAATTCGGATTATAGACAATTCGGCCCAAGACAATTCGGCCCAACTTGAACCGAAAATAAGACATTTCGGCCCAACTTGAAAGACAATTCGGCCCAGCTCAAAGACAATTCGGCTCAACTCGAAAGACAATTCGGCCCAACTTTGTGATAGTTGTATCAAGTTTTTTTCTTCAAACAACAATTAGATACAAAGTAAGATATATATATAATTTAAGTAGGAGAGAATATTTGTGACAATTTTTATAGCTAGTAGAATAAATTAGGTTTTAGGAACAAACTGATCGAATTTTAACAAACTAAGGTATGATTCAAACTATACCAAAATGTCCTCTCTGTAAAATAGCCGAATATACAAAGAAACATGTCATACTGAATTGTGTTAAAATTAAAAAGGAAAGAGATGAAATTATTTCAGATATCAATAAAACTGGAAATTTTAAGGAGTCCAATTTACTTTTTTTAGATATAGATATTCCAACAAAAGAATATTTGAAATTAATTGATTTCATATTAGATACCATTAAAAAATGTGGACAAATTATCAGCATAAGGAAGTAAGTCCAAGAGTCTAAAATATTAATTAATGAAATGAATTTTTTTTTCTCTTTTACAGATTACCCTACACATGAGGGAGTAAGCGATGAGGAAAACGTAGGGCTAAACCACATGGCGGTACGCGAAGTGGGCAGGCCTATGGAAGAGTCACGGAAAAACTCATGTGTAGATGAAATTCAAATAAAACTTTAACACCAAATCCCTACTTTTATCTTTAGGACTTCTCAACAAAAAGTTTGAGACAGAAAGCACGCACACACACGGGAATACAGCAGAAAATTTAACTTAAATAAATAACAAATATACTGTCTCAATATAAAATTGACCCATGTAAATAATTCAAAATAAATGCACACAAGTTTATATGCATACGAATGAATGATTAGAATGAATGAGCAGGAAAAGGAGAGGAAGTGGAATAAGAGAGAGAGAGAGATGCAATAAACTACCAAGACAACTGGAACTTAAATTAAGATCTAGAGGCTGGTCCTTACAGGAACACAATATAGCAACATACAATATAGCACTATACACATAGCAATCACAGGACCTAGGAGACCCAGTAGCACGGGTCACAAAACAGAACAAGGGAATAACTCCGATGGAGTGATGGAAACTCCACCGGTGGAATGACCCTTTAGACACACTAGGGAAAATACCCCAAACCAAAAGATAAGGAAAAAATATAAAAATAGAAATAAATAAAAAGAAAAATATCCCTTTAACAGAACAATGCAACATATCAGGGGAAAACAAAAACACATAATACTTTTTCTCGATAGTTTTCTCGGTTAAATAGGGAAGGGGTACATCTTTCTGGTCGCCTCCAAGAAGACAATTCGGCCTAAATCGAAAGACAATTCGGCCCAACTTTTTGATAGTTGTATCAAGTTTTTGTTCTTCAAACAACAATTAGACACAAAGTAAGATATATATATATATATATATATATATATATATATATATATATATATATATATATATATATATATATATATATATATATATATAATTTAAGTAGGAGAGAATATTTGTGAAAATTTTTATAGGTAGTAGAATAAATTAGGTTTTAGGAACAAACTGATCAAATTTTATCAAAGGTATTTTGAAATTCTTTAAAAGAATATATATAAAAAATTAAAAATTATTTGCATCTGCACAACGACATTCTCAGTTTAAGTAGTCCGGTCCAATTAACTATTTTTATTTATAAAACAATAATACTTAACAAATAATATTCTACAGAATACGTTTACATTTTTCTTAGAGTAGCGACACCGTACATGAGGTATTATAACAAATATATTTAATTTCAGGCTTAAGATTGTAACACTGCTTCATATATTTTTCGGATACGGGTCAAAACGGACCTGTACCAAAAAGGCCCGCGACCAAAACGGACCAGTGCTTAAAAAGCCCGTTCAAACGGCCCAAACCAAAAAGGCCCACTTACGTATCAAATACCAATTACTAGTAGCGTGTCTAATAAAATTAACTACTACATAAATTTTAAATCCTTGTTTTACTGTGAAATGTTTATAAATATTGTGTAGCATTAAATCCTTGTGCAGTATGTCACAGTCGTACCTCAGTGATCAAGAAAATAATTGCTACACGCTACTATATGTTCTGCGTAAAATGAACAAAGAATGCAAATAATAATTGTGTAAAAAAAAGTCATTGGAAGTAACGTGAATCAATAATATCTTTGTTATAACATCAAGACTGAAAACGAGTTATCGTCCCACACATGTAGTTTTGTGCATACCAACTTTGTGATAATTTTTCCTTAGTTATTTAATGACGAATAATTTTCGTAGCGAAGACTATTGACTCTTCCTGTTTGACAAAGATTCAATATCGTTAATACACGTGTATGCGTGGTTCATTTGTGTTGATTTTATTATTCTTTAAATAGACATTTGCTAAATTCTGTGCCTTGCGTTCTGGTTGCAATGAATGTCAAGACAAAATTGAAAAAGAATTAAGAGGTTATTTATATTGGAAATAATTAACAACAAAAGGTTGGATAGAAAGACAAAAAGAAAAGATATCAAGTATAAACAGCAAATGAAAACAAACGCTAATGCCATTTCAGATTGATAAATTTGTTAATAGAAACACGTATTATTGATAATACATGAATATTAACATCTAACATGAAATACTAAAACAATATTGAACACAAGGGACGTCAGATAAATTTAACAGCAAAATATAGTAAACAATAATACAATAACAGCAACAAAGAAGGATCGAACTACAGAAACATGCAGACATAAATGTTCACTTTTCAACACAAAAAAACTTACAATTCAACAAAAGTTGCATACACTTGCCTTTCTAATTTGACGTATCTTTAGAAATATCTTACGCTTAGTATACAAAAATATTTACTCTATTCATCAATCTAGGTGTATTCACAACTCTGGTATATTTGACCTGTTTGTGGCATACACATGTTTGACTCTCTTTCTTTTCATTAATTGGTTACACTTGACCATTACAACAACGTTATTTGCTGCTGGTGTGTTTGTGCGGTCTTCTGGTGCAATTTACGGCTGGTTGGAACAACGGATGCTACAATGATGCGGCTACGCCCTGGAGCCCTAATCAAACCAAAACCCCTTATAAGTCAATCCCTCTTTCAGCTCTGGGATCGACGCTAATATTGCGATTTAGGATGTTGCTACAGTGTTAATCTTTAAACTCTGAGACCAAACAGATCACCTACGGAGCTCAAAAACTTTGAGGTTTTAATCTCGTGATGCATGTACCGGTCCCAAAGTGTTTTAATGCATTTTCTAATCTGTAGCTTCGTCAGACACGTCCTAGGTCGTTACACTGGACTGCTAAGCTCACCAGATCGGCCTCCCTTCGCAGCAGTAGCACTAACCGGTAGAACCCCAGTCCTATAAAAATTGTCAAATATATTCTCTCCTACTTAAATTATATATTTTACTTAGTGTCTAATTGTTGTTTAAAAAAGAAAAAAATGATACAACTATCACAAAGTTTGGTCAAATTGTCTTCGATTTGGGCCTAATTGTCTTTCAAGTTGGGCGGAATTGTCTTATTTTTGGTCCAAGTTGGGCCGAATTGTCCATAATCCCTCAGTCAGTAATCGTTAAAAAAAAAAACTGTTAAAATCATATGACCCATCAATATCCGTTGAAACCAGAGACACGGGAAAGAGTTGTGATTGTTGAGATTTGTATTTGCGTCTTAGTTGTGATTATCAGAATTTCCTAACATATTAAAAAAATCTAAGACGGAAAACAGGTAAAGGAAGTGTGAAAAGTACAATACGATCGCTGATTTTTTCATGACATTTTGTACACAATTTGCGTAATCGGGAAGGGTCTGCTGTTTGCTATCAGCACTTTAATTTTGTCTTGGTGTTAATACTAATTGGCCAGTACTTCAGTTTTCGCAGCTTTGGGTTTTAGCAATATATGTAAGAATGTCATCTACTTAGAAGTTAATAGATATGGGTACTGTAGATAAGCTGTTTTCTTCTTCTTCTTCTTCTTCTTCTTCTTCTTCTTCTTCTTCTTCTTCTTCTTCTTCTTATTATTATTATTATTATTATTATTATTATTATTATTATTATTATTATTATTATTATTATTATATTAATCGGCGAATAGAGTAGAATATCCAAGACCCTTGATACCCATGGCATATGTTTTACCCTGGCTTCATGGATGTACTTCAAAGAGGCTATGGTAGTTGTTATTACATCTTTTAATTGATTCTTCCTTCGAATTCTTCTTTTTTAGTAATGTGTGTTTAGCGGTTTAGCGTAGGCCTATATATACCTATAGAACCAACCGAATGCACATTTATTATTCATGAGTTATAGTGTGGTAGATTTATAGTGTTATACTGTTTGACTCTATCTTGTATATTCCAACAATGCACTACCCATGTATTCGGTGCACTAAGGAGGTGCCAACTCGTCAACAAGCTGTGGAATGCGACTGTTGCCATCGATGGCAACACAGGACATGGGGCACAGGTGAGATTAACTTATACATTGTGTTACCTAAATATCTGTTAATGGTTTCAAATGAAAATAGTACGTAATATCAGACATAATAAAAAAAATACGTTTCATTTTTCAAGTAGATACGAACTAAGCAAGGGATTAAATAAAAATCGAAACAACATAGTAAAAGCTTGAAATGTAAAATGAGCAACTTTTCTTCATATACAACGATAATTATATTACGACTAAATTTTGGGACCAGCTGTATTGTGACTTTTGTTATCATTAACTTAATCAAAATATTTGATTTCATAAATTTATTTAAAAGTGTATAAGGAGGCACTGAAGTTGGGTAGGTTGACCTTCGTCTGCAGTCCATGCGTTCGACCCGTAAGAGAAAAAGAGTGCGAGACAGCAGATGACATTCATAAACCGCCGATGCTTGAGCTTAGTGTAAGTTAAAATGAATTATAGGTTTATTGTATCCTAAAACGATAACATTAAAAACTCCATGAACTTGAACTGGTCGCTGTCACAGAGTCATACGACGAAATTCCACCGAAATGATAGCTTTTACTAAGTTAAAAATCAATGCAGCTTTAGATACCCTAATATGTTAGTAACTGCATTAAATCTAATACCTATATAGTTGTATATTGTAATAATATATTAGATTTTATAGCATATGGTGAATCATGATATAAATGCTTGCACTGGCAACCGTTATATCATTGTACCTTGGTGAGCCATTAGTCTATTGATTTCGATTTTCAACGTGTGTAAATCAGCATTACACTTATGTTGTTTTTTGTTTTTTATGCACATTTTGTAATTTCGTCTTCAGTCTTCGGTTGCTGTCAATGCATCATACAACGAAGAGCCGCCAGCGCTTGAGCTTAGCGTATTTCCTATTGCTGAGTCAACGCAAATGGATATTGATCCCATTTTGGAGAGCACCTTAATAGACAACCCTGAATCATCTTTCGAGAAAGAAAATAGAAGCACTGAACCAGTAAACCCAGTTGAACATTCTACCTGTGATATAACAAACAGGTCTTCGATTCAACTACATGAAGAAGTGCAAGAAAAGTATATACGTTGTTTTGTTGTTTTGTTTTTCTTCAAAACTAACATTCATATTGTTAATAGATTTATATATACCAATTTTCTAACACTCAGTTGGTCCCTGGCTAGTTATTTGGAAAACTGATTATTGCAGACTCATTTCATCAACAGCATAAAGAATAATGAAATAAATAAACCTTGTAATGATTAATTAGTACTCGTACCTGAACGATTTGTGAACACTGAGTAAACGAAGAAACTAGTATTTAAATTTTTCAAATTCGATGCTCCCATTGAAAATATTTGTAACACGAAATCAAGCGAGTTTGTTTATTTACAGCTGTATGTACGGGTACATGCAATGGGATATCTTTTTCTTATTGTAGTTCTCTGACAGATGACTCAATCCAAACAGATAATTCTACGCCAGAGGCTGTTGTAACGTACACAGTTGTCGACATGGGAACAGAGAGATGCAAGAGAAAACTCGTTGCTAGTGATGGCTATACTTACACGATAAAGAGACAAAACAAAGGAACTACAGAATGGCGTTGCAGCACCCGCAACAAGGTCACTGCCTGTCCTGTCATCATCAGACAGCATGGTGACTCATTATTCACTGAGCTTCACCAGACACATATCAAAGGTGGGATATCTTTTTCTTATTGTAGTTCTCTGACAGATGACTCAATCCAAACAGATAATTCTACGCCAGAGGCTGTTGTAACGTACACAGTTGTCGACATGGGAACAGAGAGATGCAAGAGAAAACTCGTTGCTAGTGATGGCTATACTTACACGATAAAGAGACAAAACAAAGGAACTACAGAATGGCGTTGCAGCACCCGCAACAAGGTCACTGCCTGTCCTGTCATCATCAGACAGCAGGGTGACTCATTCACTGAACTTCACCAGACACATTTACATGCTGCAAAACCAGGTGTACTGACAGCAGTTAATATTCGCAAGGAGATAAAATTTAATTATATCACATATTTTTTGGCGAACTAGCAGTAACAGAACGACACGATATTAATACATAAACATAATATATCTGCAAACTTAGAATATATTCAATGAGTTCGACTCTGTTATAAAACTACGCTATACGAATAATGAGTAATATTAAATTTTTATAAGTATAGTTGTAATTATGCAATTTGACTTGAATTAAAGGCAAAGATATAGTGATGCATAAATGTATTGATTATTTTTTTTTCCAGCTGAGAGTCAAAGCTGTACATGATTTGTTTGATCCTGCCCAGAATATTGTAGATTGCGTACTTCAGGAGCAAATAGATGTTGAACAACCGGAAGCATCAAGACCACACTACAACAACATGATTCGAAACGGTAACAGATATAGAGCAAGAGAAAGACCTACGGGCCCATTAGACTTGTCATTCGAGGTACATAAATGACTTTACATAACTCGTTATTTTTCTCTCTCGAATATTACATGGCAAATAAAATCGGAACCGTGTACTGAATAAATTATTTCTATGTTACGTTTTTGATTAGTATCAAATATGTGTTCTTAAGAAGGTGTTGTTTATTTTCAATTTTCAGCTGGACGAAGACTACTTGTCGAATGCAATTAGAGAGCCCTTCTTTAGACAAGATGTAATCCGTAAAGACAAACGCCACTTAATATTTGCTACTGATTACCAGCTGGAACTCCTGAGCAAGGCTAAAACAGGGCACATCGATGGTACCTTCAAGATCGTGAAGAAACCATTTTATCAGTTACTAATGGTTCATAGTTTCTTGAAGTCCAGAGAAAATATGAAGCAAGTACCGTTAGTGTTCATCATGATGTCAGGCAAGAACAAAAAAGATTACAAGAAGGTAGTTTATTATTTTGCTCATCACTTTTGATAATAATCACTATAAATAAAAATGCGAGTAACTTTACAACGTCTTCATTCTGCAAACTATGAAGAAAACAAAAATTAGTTCACATTTTATATGTTCTCTTTTCGCTATATATTTTTTCTCTATGTTAAAATCATTTTTCATAATGTTTCATTATTACGTGTTCCAGACTATACTTCGACTTCTACACAGAGAACTATCAGTCAAGTCGTTTGTAACAGACTTCGAAAGTGGAATATGGAAGGCACTTCGCTTGGTTTTCGATAATCCACATATAAGTGGATGTGCCTTCCACTGGGGCCAGGCTGTGTGGCGCAAACTTCAGGAAAAAGGTCTTCAGGTAATATTGTTCTAACTTTTTTACATAAAACTTCTAGTCAATTTTTCATATTTAGTCTTTGCGTGACACGTTAAGTCTTCATTTATATTTTTATCAGTTCTTCACTATTTGAACCTAGAGATAAGATGGTTCGGGGTTTTCTTTTGTAAAATTTTCCTCATTATATTAATGATCTCATTATCAGCATAAATATGAAAGCTAATATGTATATATTGTTTATTTGTAGACGGCATACAACCAGCGGGATACTGTTTTCAAGTTTTGTCGAAAGGTGTTTGCTTTGCCCTTTCTGCCAGCCGAACATATCCCCACAGCTTTTGAAAAATTAAAAGGAAAGGTCACAAACGCCACGCTAGATGAATGGATGACGTATATTAGTAACAGGTGGATTTATAGCACAATTTGGCCCATATCTACGTGGAGTGTCTTTGGCAAAACGGTACGAACAAACAATGACGTAGAGGGCTGGCACAATCGATTGAATCGTAAAGCACGTAGAAGCAACCTCCAGTTTTACCTTATGCTTACTCTGCTGTACAATGAAGCCCAAATGATACCATCTCAAGTAAAGATGGTATAGGAAGGAAAACTGACACGACACCAAACTAAGCTGATCCGTACCATGAATGGAAAACTTTTCAAAATTTGGAGGAAGTACACCAATAAGGATATCAGTGTCAACAGTCTTCTAAGAATTTGTGGAAGCATCTACGGACCACGAAGTTGAAAAACTGAGTTGCGTTTAGAATCATTGATCAAACTATTCCTTATATTGGTCAATGATCACTTACGTTGATACTTTCATATCAGATGTGTGTGAGAGAGAGAGAGAGAGAGAGAGAGAGAGAGAGAGAGAGAGAGAGAGAGAGAGAGAGAGAGAGAATAATGCTTAGCATTTTGACTGTTTAGTTGTTGCAATATCAAACTCTTACCAGTTAAGTTTATTGTTTGTTTTTAATTTTATATAAATATGTTTTATTTAAGTTTGTTTTATTGTGTGCGTGCGTAAACTGAAAATTCGTCAGTACCAGTCAACATCGTCAATCATAGTTGCTCCATTGTTCCATACAAATTAGAAATGAATAAACTGATTGCTAGCCTTAACAATGGTATGAATTATCTTTGTTCCCTTGTAAGCTGCTTTTTTAATATATATACACACACATGCAAAGACTATACGTCTGAAGGCGTCTGTCCATGTGTGCGAATATCTCTCTCTCTCTCTCTCTCTCTCTCTCTCTCATGCTTTTATGCTATCACCTTGAACAGTTTTGAGAGAATATGTTTCTCAAGTCTGGAACAATTACTCTACTGTAGATATGGGTAGATTGGAGAAAAAATAAAATTGGAAGCTGCACCGATTAATTGCTCGAGAGCATTTTTTAATACAGAGACTGGTTGATAAAACTCTTGTACAAGGAAGAAGAGATTATGCATTTTGTTTTTTTTAGTTATAAATACTTAAGTGCCTAACAAAATCGACCTTCTTTCACAGGAGATAGGATGCATCTCATTATTGTCTACGTAACTCAAAAAGCAGCGCATCCATCTCTACTATATATTTTTTTCAGACATCCTTTCTCCCATGTAATAATTTTAATATTTTCCTAAAGATATCTTGTTGTTGTTATTGTTGTGCTTAACGCCATTTTTCAGCACACGGTAGGCTATTCATGGCCGCCAGTATTAATGGTGGAGGAAGAAACCGGGAAATCACCGGAATGAACCACCGACCCACGAGAAGCTACTGGCAAGCTTTCTCACATATGGCCATAGTACACAATTAATTTCACTATATATTCTCTACATTTGTTTCTCAGTACTGAAATTTCCACTGTGTGACAATCAATACAAAACATGATTCAAATAATCTGTTTGAACATTTTTAGTCTATTTTTAAGAGTCTTGGCTACCAAGTTATTAAGTTCAATGATTCAATGATTCAATGGAATCAGATATCAGCTGATGCTGCAATACCACCCTCTGTCAAAGTACTAAATTGAAATGTGTTACCATACAAAGGCATATTCATGATGAAAATAACATCTTGGGATATTTTAAGTGCACACAGTCAAAACTGAGCCTTACAGATTCACTAGAGGTACTATGTCAGCCTAACAATGTCAACTTTTGATTCCAAACATTACAAAATATATGCATATTTGTTCATGTCAGCTATGTAACCATATTAGGATCAGTTGTAGAAAGTTAAATTCAAAAAATCTGTTTGAATATTACTTATGTAATCTTTAAGGTGTCAGATAACAAATATTATTAGTCATTAATAATGCATAAAGCAAAATGGATCATGAGAATTCTCACAATATCATCTGGGCCATAGTGCCGCACTACATCAATCATCTTAAAGAAACTGAACACTAAAGTGGAATGCATTCTGTGTTCAACTTACATCATTTTGCTGTTTTCTTACATGCAATGGTAAATATACCTGGGTAAAGTATATTTTACCCCCTCTGACCTGTATTTCATTCTCTGACAGCTTAATATGATTTTGTGGAGAACTTAAACAGGTTCTAGTATAAAGTCTTCATCTCTGTCCTCTCACTAAATACCCTATAACTATGTTTATAAACAATTACTGATAGCTATACAAGCAGATATGTGTTACTCAGGAAGTCACCCCATCATAAACACATAAATTAACTGTTTGGACCCCAAGTAAATAGTATCAATGACCTAAAGGTACAAAGCAAAGTAGAATTTTGTCTTTATGTATTTTAAATGTGGGTCTCATTTTGACTAATAAAGATATTTTTTCTGATCAAATTTGACAAATATCCATCATTTGAGCTTGTAAATGGTGTAGGAGTATATATATGCTGATATATTTTCATATTATTCCAAATAAATATTATATATGTATATACTTGGTGGAAAATTTTTATTTTTTAATTGTTTTTTAAATTTCATTCAAATTTTTAAAATTATAATTATTTTTTTTAATTTTTAATTTCACTTTTATATTTTCAAAGTCAATATATATAACCTGTTAAAATTTCATGTGTATGTCATTAATAATAAAAATTTTATATCAGTTTCAAGTTTTTACTGACAGGCCATAGTACACAATTAATTTCACTATATATTCTCTACATTTGTTTCTCAGTACTGAACTTTCCACTGTGTGACAATCAATACAAATCATATGTTAATCTAAAAAAACCTTCAAAGATGACTTTACGGTTTAGTTCTTGTCAAGGGTTGACCTGCATTTTTTTGAGAGGCTGAATTGTAAACAAAACACCAGGCAACGGAACACAGAATTCACTTCCGGATCATCACCATGACCTTATTACTCAATGTGCACTGTCGCCGAAATACACACAGACAACCACACCATAAGCTCACATTTTAAAGAATAAACAATTGCCTTTAAATCCTTACCAAGAATGCCAAAAGCTGACTCTAGTATCACCACCAAATTTAGAGCGGAAAAAGTGATCTAAAAATAGACTGGGACTACATTCGTGGGTACTGAACCGGATTATATTAATTGTGTACTGATTCCTGAAAGGGTCAATGTTTTTATCAAACTTTTTTTTTTTGCATGCCACTACTATTTCAACTTTATACATAAAGTCTTTTGAAATTTCCTTGCAAGCAAAACACGTGACAGCTATCAGAAAGTGTGTAGTGCTGGTGTTCTATAGGGATCCAATTGTTCTTAAGAAACCAAAACTAAATTTGCTATATCTTCCTTAATTATAGGAATTTTTCAATGCAGTAAAAACCTAATTGTAATACTTGATAAGGCCTGTCTGAAAATATTCTTGAAATTAAAAAATATTGATATATTAAATTTTAATAAAAATTTAAATAAATATATAAATTTAAAAAACTATTTTACAAAAATTAAATTTTCATACAAGTTTTGACATGCAGTTCCACAAATTTAAGGCAGAAAAGTTGATTAATGAATGGTGTTTAAAACAAATGGTAGTTTAGGTCTGTACAATTGATAATATTAATCCCAGGGGTACTGAAGCATGATAGCTCACAATGATTTTGACAGCAAATTGCAACATGCCTATCCAGATGTATATAGGTGTACATACTAAAGAAACAATGACAGGTGCTATGTTCCACATTTATTGTTTTAGGTACTTGGGCAGTTGTTTGTATAACTAATAACCCACTCAAATTTAAAGTTTTGATGGGACGACTACCATGTTTTATAGCAAATATGCATTCCATTTTAATGCCGATAACTACAAAAGTCAACAATGCAATATGAAAATACAGATTCAGGGATGTTCCACCTTACTGAAAAATGATGTGAATCTCTGTCATGAAGATCTAAGCCATGTCTTTGAGATGCTGTATATCAGTGTACTAATATGAACTCATCTTGGTCACTTATAGCAGCAGACTGCACATGTTCTTATGAGACCTTGCTATCACCATTGGACTACTGGAGAGCTTCCAAAATGATACAACTCTAATACTTTGTTCCAGATACCAGGCTAGACCTGGAAAGATATAACATGTTTCACTTAATTCTAAAAAAAACAGAAAGATGTAGGCAAATGAAGTTAAAATGTGTTAGAAATGGTGATTTCAAAATAACATTAAGGTTGCAGATAGGGTCAAGAAAGGTAAACTTGATAGAGTGACACTCAAAGATGTGAAGCAATGGGCATGTATTAAAGTGACAAATGCATCCTAAAAATAGATGAAGTTTCTACAAGCATATTTAGCCATTTACAGGTTAAATAACTAATCAGGTAGAGTATGTATCATAAAGTTTAAGGCAATGTTGGAACGGTGAGGTTTGATCATTGGTGCAAACATTGATACATACCAGTATAGTGGAAAGTCAAATGACAATGTACCAAATTAAAATTTATTACTATATGCAATCCTATACATGAAGGAAAAACAATTTTAGATATTGCAAGTGAATATAGCAAAATGTGACCACACAGATCAACTATAGGTACCAATAGATCCTATATCATCAACTAAATGTGAAATTTTCATCCTAAAACTTGTAAACAAGGATGGATATTTGCATGTGTGGGACATATGCAATGTACTTGGTAACATCACATGTGAAAACATGATTCAAATAATCTGTTTGAACATTTTTAGTCTATTTTTAAGAGTCTTAGCTACCAAGTTATTAAGTTCAATGATTCAATGATTCAATGGAATCAGATATCAGCTGATGCTGCAATACCACCCTCTGTCAAAGTACTAAATTGAAATGTGTTACCATACAAAGGCATATTCATGATGAAAATAACATCTTGGGATATTTTAAGTGCACACAGTCAAAACTGAGCCTTACAGATTCACTAGAGGTACTATGTCAGCCTAACAATGTCAACTTTTGATTCCAAACATTACAAAATATATGCATATTTGTTCATGTCAGCTATGTAACCATATTAGGATCAGATGTAGAAAGTTAAATTCAAAAAATCTGTTTGAATATTACTTATGTAATCTTTAAGGTGTCAGATAACAAATATTATTAGTCATTAATAATGCATAAAGCAAAATGGATCATGAGAATTCTCACAATATCATCTGGGCCATAGTGCCGCACTACATCAATCATCTTAAAGAAACTGAACACTAAAATGGAATGCATTCTGTGTTCAACTTACATCATTTTGCTGTTTTCTTACATGCAATGGTAAATATACCTGGGTAAAGTATATTTTACCCCCTCTGACCTGTATTTCATTCTCTGACAGCTTAATATGATTTTGTGGAGAACTTAAACAGGTTCTAGTATAAAGTCTTCATCTCTGTCCTCTCACTAAATACCCTATAACTATGTTTATAAACAATTACTGATAGCTATACAAGCAGGTATTTGTTACTCAGGAAGTCACCCCATCATAAACACATAAATTAACTGTTTGGACCCCAAATAAATAGTTTCAATGACCTAAAGGTACAAAGCAAAGTAGAATTTTGTCTTCACGTATTTTAAATGTGGGTCTCATTTTGACTAATAAAGATATTTTCTCTGATCAAATTTGACAAATATCCATCATTTGAGGTTGTATATGGTGTAGGAGTATATATATATATGCTGATATATTTTCATATCATTCCATATAAATATTATATATGTATATACTTGGTGGAAAATTTTTATTTTTTAATTGTTTTTTAAATTTCATTTAAATTTTTAAAATTATAATTATTTTTTTAATTTTTAATTTCACTTTTATATTTTCAAAGTCAATATATATAACCTATTAAAATTTCATATGTATGTCATTAATAATAAAAATTTTATATCAGTTTCAAGTTTTTACTGACAGGCCATAGTACACAATTAATTTCACTATATATTCTCTACATTTGTTTCTCAGTACTGAACTTTCCACTGTGTGACAATCAATACAAATCATATGTTAATCTAAAAAAAAACTTCAAAGATGACTTTACGGTTTAGTTCTTGTCAAGGGTTGACCTGCATTTTTTTGAGAGGCTGAATTGTAAACAAAACACCAGGCAACGGAACACAGAATTCACTTCCGGATCATCACCATGACCTTATTACTCAATGTGCACTGTCGCCGAAATACACACAGACAACCACACCATAAGCTCACATTTTAAAGAATAAACAATTGCCTTTAAATCCTTACCAAGAATGCCAAAAGCTGACTCTAGTATCACCACCAAATTTAGAGCGGAAAAAGTGATCTAAAAATAGACTGGGACTACATTCGTGGGTACTGAACCGGATTCTATTAATTGTGTACTGATTCCTGAAAGGGTCAATGTTTTTGTCAAACTTTTTTTTTTGCATGCCACTACTATTTCAACTTTATACATAAAGTCTTTTGAAATTTCCTTGCAAGCAAAACACGTGACAGCTATCAGAAAGTGTGTAGTGCTGGTGTTCTATAGGGATCCAACTGTTCTTAAGAAACCAAAACTAAATTTGCTATATCTTCCTTAATTATAGGAATTTTTCAATGCAGTAAAAACCTAATTGTAATACTTGATAAGGCCTGTCTGAAAATATTCTTGAAATTAAAAAATATTGATATATTAAATTTTAATAAAAATTTAAATAAATATATAAATTTAAAAAACTATTTTACAAAAATTAAATTTTCATACAAGTTTTGACATGCTGTTCCACAAATTTAAGGCAGAAAAGTTGATTAATGAATGGTGTTTAAAACAAATGGTAGTTTAGGTCTGTACAATTGATAATATTAATCCCAGGGGTACTGAAGCATGATAGCTCACAATGATTTTGACAGCAAATTGCAACATGCCTATCCAGATGTATATAGGTGTACATACTAAAGAAACAATGACAGGTGCTATGTTCCACATTTATTGTTTTAGGTACTTGGGCAGTTGTTTGTATAACTAATAACCCACTCAAATTTAAAGTTTTGATGGGACGACAACCATGTTTTATAGCAAATATGCATTCCATTTTAATGCCGATAACTACAAAAGTCAACAATGCAATATGAAAATACAGATTCAGGGATGTTCCACCTTACTGAAAAATGATGTGAATCTCTGTCATGAAGATCTAAGCCATGTCTTTGAGATGCTGTATATCAGTGTACTAATATGAACTCATCTTGGTCACTTATAGCAGCAGACTGCACATGTTCTTATGAGACCTTGCTATCACCATTGGACTACTGGAGAGCTTCCAAAATGATACAACTCTAATACTTTGTTCCAGATACCAGGCTAGACCTGAAAAGATATAACATGTTTCACTTAATTCTAAAAAAAACAGAAAGATGTAGGCAAATGAAGTTAAAATGTGTTAGATATGGTGATTTCAATATAGCATTCAGGTTGCAAATATGGTTAAGAAAGGTAAACTTGATAGAGTGACACTCAAAGATGTGAAGCAATGGGCATGTATTAAAGTGACAAATGCATCATAAAAATAGATGAAGTTTCTACAAGCATATTTAGTCATTTACAGGTTAAATAACTAATCAGGTAGAGTATGTATCATAAAGTTTAAGGCAATGTTGGAACGGTGAGGTTTGATCATTGGTGCAAACATTGATACATACCAGTATAGTGGAAAGTCAAATGACAATGTACGAAATTAAAATTTATTACTATATGCAATCCTATTCATGAAGAAAAAACAATTTTAGATATTGCAAGTGAATATAGCAAAATGTGACCACACAGATCAACTATAAGTACTAATAGATCCTATATCATCAACTAAATGTGAAATTTTCATCCTAAAACTTGTAAACAAGGATGGATATTTGCATGTGTGGGACATATGCAATGTACTTGGTAACATCACATGTGAAAACATGATTCAAATAATCTGTTTGAACATTTTTAGTCTATTTTTAAGAGTCTTAGCTACCAAGTTATTAAGTTCAATGATTCAATGATTCAATGGAATCAGATATCAGCTGATGCTGCAATACCACCCTCTGTCAAAGTACTAAATTGAAATGTGTTACCATACAAAGGCATATTCATGATGAAAATAACATCTTGGGATATTTTAAGTGCACACAGTCAAAACTGAGCCTTACAGATTCACTAGAGGTACTATGTCAGCCTAACAATGTCAACTTTTGATTCCAAACATTACAAAATATATGCATATTTGTTCATGTCAGCTATGTAACCATATTAGGATCAGTTGTAGAAAGTTAAATTCAAAAAATCTGTTTGAATATTACTTATGTAATCTTTAAGGTGTCAGATAACAAATATTATTAGTCATTAATAATGCATAAAGCAAAATGGATCATGAGAATTCTCACAATATCATCTGGGCCATAGTGCCGCACTACATCAATCATCTTAAAGAAACTGAACACTAAAATGGAATGCATTCTGTGTTCAACTTACATCATTTTGCTGTTTTCTTACATGCAATGGTAAATATACCTGGGTAAAGTATATTTTACCCCCTCTGACCTGTATTTCATTCTCTGACAGCTTAATATGATTTTGTGGAGAACTTAAACAGGTTCTAGTATAAAGTCTTCATCTCTGTCCTCTCACTAAATACCCTATAACTATGTTTATAAACAATTACTGATAGCTATACAAGCAGATATGTGTTACTCAGGAAGTCACCCCATCATAAACACATAAATTAACTGTTTGGACCCCAAATAAATAGTTTCAATGACCTAAAGGTACAAAGCAAAGTAGAATTTTGTCTTCACGTATTTTAAATGTGGGTCTCATTTTGACTAATAAAGATATTTTCTCTGATCAAATTTGACAAATATCCATCATTTGAGGTTGTATATGGTGTAGGAGTATATATATATATGCTGATATATTTTCATATCATTCCAAATAAATATTATATATGTATATACTTGGTGGAAAATTTTTATTTTTTAATTGTTTTTTAAATTTCATTTAAATTTTTAAAATTATAATTATTTTTTTTAATTTTTAATTTCACTTTTATATTTTCAAAGTCAATATATATAACCTATTAAAATTTCATATGTATGTCATTAATAATAAAAATTTTATATCAGTTTCAAGTTTTTACTGACAGGCCATAGTACACAATTAATTTCACTATATATTCTCTACATTTGTTTCTCAGTACTGAACTTTCCACTGTGTGACAATCAATACAAATCATATGTTAATCTAAAAAAACCTTCAAAGATGACTTTACGGTTTAGTTCTTGTCAAGGGTTGACCTGCATTTTTTTGAGAGGCTGAATTGTAAACAAAACACCAGGCAACGGAACACAGAATTCACTTCCTGATCATCACCATGACCTTATTACTCAATGTGCACTGTCGCCGAAATACACACAGACAACCACACCATAAGCTCACATTTTAAAGAATAAACAATTGCCTTTAAATCCTTACCAAGAATGCCAAAATCTGACTCTAGTATCACCACCAATTTTAGAGCGGAAAAAGTGATCTAAAAATAGACTGGGACTACATTCGTGGGTACTGAACCGGATTTTATTAATTGTGTACTGATTCCATAACCACATTCGAGGAATCCTAGACTCGAACCCACGCAGACAGAGGTGAGATGGCAGTGATCCGTAACGGACAGCGCTTTGGACCACTTGGCCACTCGGGGCCCCTCCTAAAGATATCAGAAGGCTACTAACGTTTATAACTTCGAAAAACATTTACCTAATTCAACAAATATTTCGGATTTCATTCTCATTAAATTGAGAATGAAACGGTGTTCTCAAGCCAGTGCACACGTTCAGATGTAGAAATTAATTATTGTACATCATTGATATTCCTTCTCACTTTGAAAAACAAAATAAATACTAGAATGGAAAAGGCGACCTTACTTTATTTCATACATTACACTCATTATATCCCAAATTAATAAAATAATTCAGTTGCCTAAAGCAATAATTTTGAACTATACATTAATAAAAACATTATATAAGAATTGTCCAAAAATATTTTGCCTTATTAACTTATGCATATCCATCTCTACTATATTTCTTTTTTTCAGATATCCTTTCTCCCATGTAATATTTTTAATATTTTTATAAAGATATCTGAAAGCTCCTAACCTTTATAACTTCGAAAAACATTTACCTAATTCAACAAATGTTTCAGATTTCATTCTCATTAAATTGAGAATGAAACGGTGTTCTCAAGCCAGTGCACACGTTCACATGTAGAAATTAATTATTGTACATCATTGATAATCGTTCTCACTTTGAAAAACAAAATAAATACTAGAAAGTAAAAGGCGACCTTACTTTTTTTCATACATTACTCATTAAAAAAAAACATTATATAAGAATTGTCCAAAAATATTTTGTCTTAGTTACCTTAGGCATATATAAGTTATAAGTTATTGAGTATTTCCTTTTGAAAAATAAAAAAAAAACAAAAAAAAAACAACTTGTTAAAACTATTGTCATTTGCATTATTAAGTCTGGCCGAATAGTCTTCGAGTTGGGCCGAATTGTCTTTCAAGTTGAGCCGAATTGTCTTATTTTCGGTCCAAGTTGAGCCGAATTGTCTTATTTTCGGTCCAAGTTGGGCCGAATTGTCCAATACCCAGCAATTCATTGTTATCTATTCAAGTCAATGAGCAATGTGTTTTTTTGACATAATTGATACGTGACGCAGGATGGCTGCATATTCAACAAATATGAGTTCATGAATATATATTTTTTATTAATAAATTGCTCACGATTAACAAAGGATGATAATATAAGATTAATTTCTTTTTTTAATTATCAGATAAGTGTGTTTTTTATTTTATGTTATTGCAACATGTACTGGCAGGAGAGTGGGTGCAAACTGAACACAAATTTTTTGTTTCTTAAGTCGTTGGACACATGACATGAGTGAAAATAGGTTTCACTGTATGTTCTGGGACAGGAAAAAAATTAATCATATTTTTCTGTCATATTATAACAGTAAACAATATTCAATATATCTGCAGGCTGAAGTATAAAAGCCATAATTCCAGCTCCAGCAACTTAAATACATGCATAGTGTTAAAAAATCCACAACTGTCTCCAACTAACAACATGACATTTTGCAAATAAACTACACTGTAAAAGAACCCACCTGATTGACCCATCCATTGGGATAGAATTCTTCTAAAAGTCTGCCAGGCCGATCTATTCAATAAATAAAAAAATATAATTTGTAAACCCTTAGAAAATTGACAATACCTACACAATCTACAGGCACTATTATCCTTAGTTTTTTTTTTTTTTCAGTCAACTGCCCACTTAAAGTTTTACTCAGGCTCAACCTCATATTTGATAAATTTTTTCAGTATAATAGTTGGTCACATCTGAGTTTGATTACTAAATATATTTTATTACATATTTTATTTATCTCCAGTATGTGTCCTTATGTGCAGATTCAGACTTCCACTTGTAGTAAACCTTTTCTCACATACTTCACACTTAAATGGTTTTTCTCCTGTATGTGTCCTCATATGCATTTTTAATGATCCACTCTGAATAAACCTCTTATCACACACTTCACATTTAAATGGTTTTACTCCAGAGTGTATCCGCATGTGTACCATTAAATATGCACTTGCACTGAACCTTCCATCACATATTTCACACTTAAATGGTTTTTCTCCAGTATGTGTCCTCATGTGCTGATTTCGAGCTCCACTTCTCCTAAATGTTCTATCACACACTTCACACTTAAATGGTTTTTCACCTGTATGTATCCTCATATGCTCTTTCAGAGATCCATTGTGGCTAAAAGTTTTATTACACACTTCACACTTAAATGGTTTTAGTCTAGAGTGTGTTCTCATGTGTATCATTACATATCCACTTGCACTGAACCTTTCATCACATACTTCACACTTAAATGGTTTTTCTCCTGTATGTGTCCTCGTGTGCCGATTCCGATCTCCACTTCTTCTAAAGGTTTTATTACACACTTCACACATAAATGGTTTTTCTCCTGTATGTGTCCTAATGTGCTCTTTCCATGATCCACTGTGATTAAATCTTTTATCACAAACTCCACACTTAAATGGGTATGTATTCACATGTGCAATTTCAGAGTCTCCAGTATGAATCCTCATGTGCTGCTTCAGATTTGCACTCTGAATAAACCTTTTATCACATACTTCACACTTAAATGGCTTTACTCCAGTGTGTATCCTCATGTGAATCATTAGATATCCTCTCTGAATAAATCTTTTATCACATACTTCACACTTAAAAGGTTTTTCTCCAGTATGTATCCTAACATGTTTCTTCAGACTTCCACTTTGGCTAAATGTTTTAACACACACTTCACACTTATAAGGCTTTTCTCCAGTGTGTACCCTCATGTGCATATTTAGACCTCCACTTTGAATAAACCTTTTATGACAAATTTCACATTTAAATGGCTTTTCTCCAGTATGTGTCCTCATGTGCTTATGCTGAGAATCACTGGTAATAAATCCTTCATGACATACTTCACACTTAAAGGGTCTTTCTCCTGTATGTATCCTCATGTGCTCCTTGAGATGTCCACTTCCACTACAACTTTTATCACATATTTCACACTTAAATGGATTTTCTCCAGTATGAGTCCACATATGCTGATTCAGAGTACCACTGTAACTAAACCTTTTATCACATACTTTACACTTGTATGGTTTTTCTCCTGTATGAGTCCTCATGTGCTGCTTAAGATTTCCATTGCAGCTAAATATTTTATCACACACTACACACTTAAATTGTTTTTCTCCTACACGTTCCATGTTGTGATTATTCCATAGGAACTTGATTCACTGGAAAACTAATAAAACCACCATCCCCAATGAACGCAAAGTAACTAACTCTCTGATCTCAATCCAAACCTTAGATGACTCCGTTCTAATTTTTTGATATCATTTGAGCATTTAGTTAACCATAACTTAAACCACCGAAAACAATACATTAACACCTTGCCCCAATGCACCACTTAAGTAATTTGCTGCTTTGGAATGGCCACTTTTACGCACTGTTTATCCTTGTGTTCTGACACAGACCGTCAAACACTAGGGTAAAGAGGTGCATGCACGATTGGAATTTCTCTACTGGTCGGAATATGTTATCCTAAACTTCCGATCGGGTTTCAATACACACCCAAATTACACTGAAAAACTGTAATACACACACCGAAAGTCACATGTGTTTATATGTTCTCGGTGTACACACAGAAATTAAGATTTGTTTTTATTTAAATAGTATTACAAAGAAAAATATATAATTGGAGCGATATTGATACCAATTATTGACTATTTTTCTCCTATCTAAATGCATGCCATGGCGTCACTAAGTCGTACTTGATTCGACAGATATGATCAAATGAGAATGGTAGAAACACATACACGGAATAAAAGTGAAAAGAATTAAAAACTCGACGACAGTGCATTATATATTTACATTTAACTTTTAATGATACAGTTTTTGATAAATAAATAGCATTTAATTTTCTTGTTGTTTAAAAGGTTTCCCAATATTTGGCAATATTGGAACTTACTTATATGTTACTTTTGTTAATATGACAGTTCAATGTAAGGGTGCTAAGAAAGTCTTCTTGGAATTATGTGAACCGGCAATATTCATACAGGATTCGGAATTGATGAGACACGAAAATAGGTAGACTGGTTTTGAGGTTGAACGTTGGATTAATTTGACTGAATATTAGATTCCCAAAAGGGAGGGCGAATGCTACAACTTTTTTAGGAGGTCTTTTTTTTGTTGTTGTTTTTTTTTTTTTGGAAAAGTAAAGCTTCCTACAAAAATGAAAATACAAAGTCAATAACGTTAAACCGAAGCCTCTAACCGACAGAGACTTATCTAATTGGGTTAGATTATTTTGTTACTTGATTTTTTTTACATTTGTTTTCCTTCTTGTATGCATGTTCGTTTTCCCGCAAGACTCTCAATTTTGCCGTTGCCCTCCCAACTGCTGTATGGGTGTGGCTTAATTAATTAAATCATTGTTATATCAATAACGGAATCTTACATGGCTAAACTAGCACGTCAGAGACTCTGGGCAATTAAGAAATATCTCCCCATCCGTGATAGTGTCACGCAACAACTACAAGCAACTAAGGAGTTTCAGGTGGAATTTCCAGAAGGCACAGAGCAGTCATTTTAACCAATTGTCGAACCAACAAAGAAAATTATTGAAGCAACTGAGGAAACACAAAAAACTTTTAAAACATTGCCTGTTGATACCACTACAGTGGCAACCTCCTCAACCACCACCTGAAGATGAGCTACAACCTCCTACAAAAGTTAGAACTAACATCATAGCTAAATTCACTCATGAAGGCATTATTTATAAACCCGATTAGGTTTAAACGACGAGATTTGCCAATTGGACTAGGAATATATATCGCGAATTTCATAATATTCCACAGATCAGATTTGAGGAAGATGCTAATAATTTTGACTTCTTTAACTAGACAGTAGATGAGTATGTTATACGAACAAGACAGAAAAGGAAACAAAAAAAAAAAAGAAATTAATTCAAAACTTGAAGAAGTTAAACAAATAAGAAACGAAAGGAAAAAGAAATAAAGCCGAAACGTAAAAAAATTGAGTAGGAAGGAAAATAAAAAAGGATTTAGAATCTGAAAAAATAGACGAATGGAAGAATTAAGTTCACCATGTAAGAAAGTAGCCGAAGTGGTCTGAGCGATTGGGTCACTCAAGGTAGTGGTTTTTGTTTACTCCATGTCCCATCAACGTCCTTGCCGATGTTGAACGATTAGAAATTCTGATTGGTGGAAAGCGAGCTGGCAATAATTCCCCATAAATCATTAATGAAGCAGCTGATATTTGTCAGAGATTATTTACAGCGGTATCTTTGACATTAATGTTTATCGGTCTCTCATCGATGAAATTATTGATTATTACCGCAGTGATTGAGGGTATACAATTAGATCAGTGACAAGAAAATAAGATGATCATACATAATGCTCACCGTGAAGCGATCAAAGACAGGGTGACAAATTCATGATTACCAATTTACAATGCGTTCTACGGAGATGGACTCGATGATCTTGTTCAAGGTCTATTTAGTAGGATAGCCCCAAAAGCAATACCAATTGATGTTCGTGATAAAGGTATTTGTGCTGTTGGTGGTGTTACCAGTAAAGCATTATCAGCAATCAATGACAGACTAGCACGATTAATATGCAGACTGCAAACGGTCCGACCTCAGCCAGTAAAATTCTCCAACACAGAAGTTATGCCTGCAAATGTTAGTAAAATAATAAAGCAAGCCGCGAATCAAACACTAGAGGAGTTGGCTGGTGAACCCATATTAGAAAAAAAAAATATATGACTATTAGTGTGACGTGGTTTTCGTGTTAGACGACAATAAATATAACAAAATGTACAAACGTGTTGTCTGATACAGAATATGAAATGGATGCGCCAGTTATCAAAGATGAACCTGTGCATGATTATCAGAAGTGTTGTATTGACGCTAGTGTACCTAACGCATGAAGAAGAATTGAGCTGCAAGTTCATGATACAAACAGATAATTCATACCCGCTGAAACATTCATTGTAATAGAAGGTGAAATTTTAAAAGTAAGTAATACCTAATATGGAGCTGATATTAGGGTTGGTATTGTTAATAATGGTATTATGGTGGTATTTGGAAGTGCCGCGTTTAGTATCGACGGAAGAAAAAATTGTATCAATTCAGAAGGACGTCGACGTTGCCACATCGATATTGGGTCTTGCAAGATACAGCGCTAATAATTCAAGATGATTTGATCCGTCAATGATATTTATGAAGGATACTTCTCACCGCCCTGACAACAAACTGTATGATATATAAACACCAAGAAGCTACGCCCACAACGCTGACGCCAACGTGGCACCGGTGGTTGATAATTTTAATCCAGAATTTAGCTTAGGATTCTCAATGCTGAAAGATGGAAGAGGAATATTTTCATGCTCGTATGTTTAGATTTTGCAGAAATGTCAGAAAAGTTCTTTTTAGAGCCATTCATACATTTGAACTTGTAAGAAAGGCTACCGACGATGGTGCAGTATGGCACGTTGATGGCGATTACGCAGCTGCAACCGTGGCAATTCATGGCAAGTTAATATTAGCATGCCATTGTTGCATATAAACAATTATTACCGTATGTTTCTGCATATGCTACCACATCACTCCTTTGACATCCAACCTAGTCAGTTCCACTCAGTACGATACATGATCAATTACTATTGCATAAAATTCACTAACTTCTAGCTCACGGCAAGCCCTAACCTAAAAGATTCTTTCAGCATTACAAAACCTGATATAAATGAATGAACTTATAGATAGCGACTTACTAAGATATATGTATTAAATTGTTCATGCTGTATGTCAAGTGTGATCGCCGGTCATGTGGTAACAAATGTCATCGAGTTCAACCTCGCACATCTTTAAATACTCACAAAGTCTTCTGGAATCTTATTTTATATGAATTTCGCATACTTAGAAATACGTTTATTTAATATTTGACGCGGTTTCATTTTTTCAGTCATTTCTGTTCTGTCATCGAAAACATAGTCATGCGTCGGGTAATATTCGGTCGCTTGTCGCAAGTTTACACGCGGCGTTAAACCGGAAACTTTCCCTATATCCCCATACAGTGACAATGTACTTGAAAGATCCCCTCCCCTAGCCATTTGACCCTGTTTTTGTACATACATTTTTTTCCAAGTGGGTATAGTACCTGCGAATCACGACATTTCGATCTTTGCCAGGTTGTGCATCCAAAGGTCTACACCTAGTTTTCCGCTTGACTTGTCTTTTAAAGTAAACATCCCATTTTTAAAAAATCGTGGTCAGATTTCCGTCATCAGACAGCAATTAGTAGAATTTCGATGATGCACTAGCGAATGTATTCCATACACACAGTTTTCCGAAAAAGAACTTGTGCCATTATTCGACCTCTTTTCGTTGTGTTTGCATTATTCACACTGAAGTATACGTTAACTTTCAAACCAATGCGAATGCATTCTATGCTTGAATCTGATTTTAAGAACAATTCCACAGAATTTCCTATGTCAAGAAAATTACCCTGGTGTTATTTTCCTTCTGCTGGCTGTTTTGTATGCTCATTGTGACCGATAATAAGAACGAATGGCCTTTGAGGTGCTGGCACTTAGTGGCATAATTGTGCGTCATTTCAGAGTAGGAACCAGCCTCAATAGCGTCTGTCACAAGCTTTGAATAGTCACTAACAACAATGCAAATATCACTGATCACATCTACAAAACTGTTTGATTTTGCAGCCGTTTACGATGTCTGTCCAATAAAGTACGACCGTTGGAAGAGTTCTAGGAAAAAGTAAATAATTCGTATCAAAATCGCTCCAATCATATTTTATTTCGCTCTGTAAAACTATTAAAACCAAAACAAATCACAATTATTGTGTACACCGATATATAAACCGAGAACATGTAAATACAAGTGTATATAGGTGTATTTTTGTTAAAGTGTATTTCGGTGTAGTAACTACTTCCGATGTATTTCCAGTTGAATGCGACTATTGGGCATTATGGATATGGAAACTGAAAACCCACCAAATGTGAAGAATTAAAATTAAAATAATGTTTACATTTATTTTCTTTCATTTTCATTTGTAAATAAAATTTCGCTAAATTCTTCAGCTAATACATTAATTTACTATATGTATTTTGCAGCGTTCACGATCACTTACACTGTCGTGAGTATAATTGGCGCTCAAATTTATAATTTGTTGAGAATTAGATTTTGAAAGAAAATGAATTTCTCCGGTTTTCCTCTCTGGTCATACTGAGTATTTAAAATACCTTATGTATTTTAAGTAATGTTCAACGAACGTTTAGTTCCCAATACTTTTGTGTATATCTGATGTGTGTAATAGTGATTTTAGATAATACGGCTTGGCCTTACTTTAAATGCGCATTTTGGAATAAACTACTAGCTCCGATCGGTCATTTTCACTTTCTTGACTTTATTTCTTCTTCATTTTATATATTTGATGATTAATTTATTTGACTTTAAGAAGCCGATCTTGTCCATGTCCATTCTGGTAAAAAAAATATACTGTTTCAACAGCTGTTGAAGATAGTGTGCTTGTAACTAATAAAAGTTGATTTTAATGAAGCGCAAGGGAGCAGTCATCTTAGTTAACTTTGTGCCTAGATCATGTTTAATTTCATGTGTGTGTGTTTCTTGGTTTTTAACGCAGCGTTAACATTTTGAGTCATATAGCTGCCTGGCAGTTTAGAGTGATGTTTAAGCATTGGGCCATCTTGCCGTAGATATATGGTATCATGTCCCATCCAATCACATAATCCTGACACCAGGCCGACCAATCCTAATACTCTAACCTCTTAATGCTGAGCACCAAGTGAGGCAGCTGTTAGTAAAATTTTTAAAAGACTTTGTATGACTCGGTCCGAGGTTTGAAATCTAGACCTCCCACAATAGGCGGAAGTTCTGTGTATAATTTCAAGAAGTACAATATCCAAGGAAATATCATCCACAGTACACGAAAGTAACATGGCGGTATACCAGCATTTCAACATTTTCTCGATTGTGCATATTGCAAGTGTAAACAATTATACCTTACACCTGCCACTCTCTCAAGAGGTTCATATCTTTGAGTGCGCAACTATATATATATATATATATATATATATATATATATATATATATATATATATATATATATATATATATATATGTGTGTGTGTGTGTATGCATGTATGTATGTATGTATGTATGTATGTATGTATGTATGTATGTATGTATGTATGTATGTATGTATGTATGTATGTATGTATGTATGTATGTGTGTGTGTGTGTGTGTGTGTGTGTGTGTAATATTTGTCAAACTTGATCTTTCTCTGGTAGAAAAGGCTCGGACATCGAATCCAATGTAAACAAAATGGCCAAAATGCAGAAGATTTCGAAATTTCAGTGCACTTATTGGATTAAGTGAAACTTTACATCTAACACGGCATTATTTTGTTTTATAACATTTGGTTACTGAGGAATGTGTCTTTTAAAAAAAAAAGATCGGTTTTGTTTCGTTTATCTACAGAGAACAAATATATCATGTACTACTAATTTAAACTAATGACACACAACCACAAACATGGAAACTGTAGACAACACTGTCTACTGGGACTCCCATTATCTTGCAAACAAAAATAATCGAAGACAAAAATTACTAGGTTGTGCATGAATGGTCCAGACTCGGTTGATTTCAGACTTAAATGAAGTCCGATTTTTCGTTCTATTAAAATAATTCACACTTTCAAGAATCAGATGGCGACCACGTCATCTTTTGTCATTTCCATGGTAATGCACCAGTTATCAATTATTAATTTGGTAATTGTTAGTTATTATTATGTGCAGCTAAGCGGCAACCTGATGATTCCATACAATTCATAAATGTGTTTGACAGAGGTCCATGGAATTCGTAAATACGTTCATTGACCAAGTAATCTTTTGTGTTGTAATGCTACTCCAAATAAAGTGACAATATCAAAGTTTATGTTGTTCACCAGCCTATTCCACAAAACAATATGATATGAAATAGAAGCTGATATTTTCATTATTGTTTAGATTTTTATGCTTGCGTTACATTATTTTTTTATCAATCAAGTTGGTTAAATTCGACGTAGGTATTTAACGAATATGATTACAAAGAGTCTGCAAAACTTAAAATGTAAGACGCATTCATTGATTTTCAAAAATCTTGTAACTGAACAATGAGACATTTTAGACAAATTCAGGTTTATTTTTGGAGCACAAGGGAGCAGTCATTTTCGTTAGCAGTGTCCTAAAATCATTAAAAATTTCCAAAAGTACAACATCCATAGAAATGTCAGCCTCATTACATGAAAGTAGCATATAAGTATGGTAACATTCTCTCCACTCTGCATGTTTAAATGCAAACAAGTTCACTTTATATACATCACTCTCTCAAAAGTACATAACTGGTGAGCGCCACCATAAACCATCTAAGTACCTTACCCATTTTGAATGGCCATTTTTAAACGCAAAGTTGATTCATTGCTTCGGGTGTGGATTAAAAATTGTAACGCGTACCTTTTATGTACCCGACCTAATGGTCGGGTACATTTTAAATATATACCGTAATTAATCTCAAAAATATATTTATTAGGATTACATTTAAATAATATTTAAGAAAACATTTTTGAATTATTTTTGTCGTATTTACCTGGAATAATTGGGTTTTTTTTTTACCTTTGGAATAGTCCATGTTTTAAATTTTGCAATACATACTATAAATACATACAGTGTCAATTTGGTTGCTTTTGTCATTTACGAAAGTGACCCAGTGGTTATGAATTGTGTGACGGATCAATACACTAGGTGACTTTTTAGATTTAAGTTATAACGAAAACGCCATTCTTTTGTTGGCTAAATTTGGTGCATATATGCTGAAACCGGCTGTATCAAGTAAAATGACGCTTCTGTGTTTGCAAAACAGTATATAATTTTGATAACTAATCCTGATTCTTTTCCTAGATTTCAAATTAAGTGAAGGATGGTTCCGGAAGCATGGTAAAAGAGATATTTTGGAAGACATTTGTTTTGACGTATATTTGAACGGCGCTGATCCAACGATCGATCTCTGTCCACAAACTTGCTATTTCTGGAAGCGGTCATGAGGAGAACTTTCCGGAAATTTTGGAACACTGCACTTAAGTGTATAAATACATTGGAATTCCTTATTTGGCGGCACGTGTTCGTGGTACATTTTCTGGAGAATTGTTTTGAAGAGGGCTCTTAGACTTTTATTTAATTCCTTCCACACGGAATCAGTGATTTGACTTGCCTATTCATAATGGAGAGAGTTGCTTTCACAATGTCACCATTTGAAATTCATATGCGCCTTGTATATGGTCGTGGTTGTTTCTTGCTGGTTTTCTAAATGGTACTTTTCCCACTGTTCTTAGTAAGTTTAGTTAAATTTAAATCCCGTGCCTCTGTTACGTTGTTAATGTCAATGCTCATTCCATCTTCGCTAGCCAATGTTCCGATATGTTAACACAACTACACTTTGTGGATAGATTCCATATTTCAGTTCTAAGCACTTTTAATATCTATTGAATTTCACGATTTTCATCCTTTGTGTGTAATTTAAACTAACCAATAGAATAGATGTAACAGCGGTGCGTTGTAAAAGATACAGGAATATTTAATTTTGTGGGAGTTTTTTCCAGAATAAATACACTATCGCTGGTTCTTACATTATACATTGGAGAGTTTGTCTTTCACAATTCGCATATTAATCGATATTATATTTCTTGATCTAGCCTCTAAAAAAAATCCCAAATAAAAATACAAAAAGAATAGAGCTATGCCGATGGAAAAGGCAGTTACTTAATTGTTTCAAACAATACTACAAGTATGAGCATATAGCAAAAGTTTTACTACCATTCGTACACATATATAAAATGACAGGATTTCTCAGTTTGACAGAAATTGTATGGCTCATAATTTGATGAAATGTTGATAGTCTAGTTTCAATGGAAGCCAACTATCTTTGAAACGAATATAATAAAAGATTCATTATTATTCGGATGATTCGGCATATAGAACTCTTTGCATCCAACGGTGGCGTGGGGGTTTTAATTTGGCTTGTAACTATGCCTTTTCTACATTTAAGTTTGAAATTCCACCGTAAAGGGGATTGACCGACATTCCATCAATTTTTTTGTTTGTACATCCGACTTGTATTTAGTATCATTTTGGTTCAAACTCAGTCACTAATTTCTTAGTAACTTTCCAGCTCCAATAATAATTTGATAAATAATCTCAAAATCTTTAAAAATTATTGTCATCAGCAAGTATTTGCTGAAGGAAATCATCATCTAAAGAGGAACCTTGCTGGGAATAAAACATTCTGGGGTATCCAATGAAACCATATTCAAGGACTTACCAGTCCCACTTCAACCATCTGACGAGTAGGAAAATATGTTGATTGATCATTTTAACTGTAATGATATTTATAATGACTAAACTCAGTAGCAGAAATACAACCAGATGTACATGTGGTCATTAAAAATGTACATTATGAAAAACAACACCAACCATTCATGACACAGTGAAGAAGGTTTGTGTGAACAGTTATCTACATGAAAAACATATAAAAAGTGAAAACAAAATAAAGAATTCAAGGGAGAAATATTTCTTCCCAGCATCACTCAAATGCACTACGTTTTGGTCTAAAAATGAGAATGGCAATCGGCATAATAGTAAAACTTATGCTGAGGTGTAACAGTAATAAACTGAAAAACAGAATTACTTGGTGTAATGACACATTGGTACAGCCTTTATTTCATGCAGCATGGTTGAGTGCGTGCAATTAAAGGTATGACCTGCACAAAGCAAATGCCGAGCATGAGAAGTCGTCCAAATAAATAATGAAGAGAAAAAAATACTTCATTGGAATGGACAGAAATGATGTCGTTTTCACCAGTTTGGATGAAAGCATTATTTGGGACCCTATCTATATGATAAAATATCCCTTAAAACTCTAAGAACAGTAGTGACATAAATTCCACAATAAGCAATTTCCAAATCCAAAGGCCCTTATAATGCAGATGATCCCATGTATCACTCGAGGTGACACACAAGGCTGGACCCATTGATAAAGACAAGCACGGTAAATAGAAAAGTGAAAAGAACGAAACTCCTCATTTAGGGATATGCCTGGTGTCTTCTTTCAATTCTATGCAATACAAAGGTCACGACAGACAAAACCATGCATGTTACACAAACACACAAAGGCAGGCTTAATTTTAAAACTAGTTTTTAAATTTATGTTGGATATAATCTCACCTGTCTCTCACAGAGAAAAAAAAAGAGAAAAGAAATAAAAAGAATATGGGGAAAAAAGAAATGAAAATAAGAAAAATAAAATAAGAGAATTAAAAATTAGAAATGAAGGCATGTACATGTGTATTTGTAATGTTGCTTTAACAACTTTCAGTCATATCACTACGATGTCTGTAGTGGGGCAGTTTACGGTGATGTCCAGAACTGGAGCATCATACAGAGACATGTGCAATATGATGTCCCACCCAGTCACATTATCCTCAAACCAGCCCAACCAGTCCTAACACTAGCATCTTAATGCTTGGGCTGATAAATGAACCCCCTCACCAGCAATGATGTTGATTATCAGGTTATGGGCTGATATAACCCATTCATTGAAAACTGCAACTATTTACAACCACTTTTGTCTGCACACATTGTGGTACACTTACAGGTGCCTCTCGTGGCTGTGGTGCTACCATCTACTAGAGGGTTCTTTTGGTAATATGTACATTATATTTGCAGAGCAAATTCTATCTTTGGTGACTTGTGATTTCACTGGAATAGTACAACCATCTGTTTGTGTGGCCATCTTAATTTTTGCGCTTGATTCGGTTGCTACCAATTACTGGATTGTGTCAGCATTTTTTAAAGTATTATACCAATTATTAACCATTTTTGCATGAAGTTTCTTAGTTGCTTTGCCAATACTTCCTGATAGCTGAATAGAGAATAAGCTATATTAGGTTCTAATTGGTGGTTATTATTTGTTCCTGTCAAGTGTAAATCATGCTAAGCTGTATTTACTGACAGACACTGTGTTTTTGACTCTTTAATACATTCCTTCATTAATCTGAAAACAGTGGTACATGCAAAAGTAAGTTCCTATTCACCATTAACTCTATTCAACTTTAGGAATATTGTTGCATATAAGATTTATACATTTCTCATCTTACATCCATGCAGACTGAATACATGTTACACTTATTTTCAAAACATCCCTCTTATGTTACATATGGTAATGATGAAATATGAGTGGCTTAAATGATAACTTATATAAAATGCATGAATCTGGCTTATGATGTTACCTTTTGAGCCAATCATATTTTGTTGAGTTGCAAGCACCATATTTCTCAGAAAATACAACACACTTCACATGTAGGTAAGGTTGTTCTCACTGGCAAAAATTGTATATTTCATACATTTCAGAACTCCAGTATGGTGCAACAAAGAAAAATTGATGATGGCTTGATAAGTAGAAACATATCGCAGGAGTAACGAAAGCCACAGATTATATATGGTTTGTCATCAAAGACAGAAATAACTGAAGGAAACTGAGAGTCAAACATGGGACAAAGGTTTTGGAGGTTACATGCCTTGTCTCTTATCAAGTAAGATAGAAAAGGCCCTATAGCATTAGCAACATCAGATTAAGAACCAATGTTTCCTTCACTAAAGTACTTAGTTAAGCAAAGCCAACAAGTGCATACAATAATCACTTTTATACACTGCAAATGAAAATAATGCAACAAATAATTTTGGGACTATATCAATATTTGAAAGTAGATACAAATCTATACATTAAAGATCCAAAATACTAAATCAATCCACCATACATATATATTTCCGTTTTGAGATTACACCTGAATTACCATTGGCGGTCAAGTTTTCAAAAACATTGGCATATTATGGGGGCATTTTAAAATCTGAATACAAAATATAAAAAACATGGATGTGGTGTAGCTACTTTCAGCGCCAAACTTGTCAATTGCTGGCTATCAAATATTTCATGAATTTTAAATAGAGAAATAAAACTTTGTCCTTTTTAAGGAGTTACATTTTGTTACCCTAATGAAGTTTGAATAGAAATTTAATGGAACATAAAACAACAATGTATCTTTCCTTTTTGTTGCTAATTGCAAATGCCACTAACATCTTAAAAATGTACCAAGATAAATTTTTTAACATAAAAATATTTATAAATTCCTAGTGTAATGTTTGAAGTTGTTACTTGATGGATTCCAAGATAAATTTGATATATATATATCTTAACCATACAGGTGCTGCCTCTTACAGATGATGCTATTATTATGTAGTTGTTACAAATCTATGTTAATTATTATCCAGATGACAAAAGAAAGTATATGGTTAATTATCTATGTTCTCCATCCTATTACACAAGTTACAAGTTAATGACATCAAATCCCAAACAAGCAATATTTTGAAAGGAAAACTGACAGTTATTTTCCAACTGTCATTTCAGTGATGATAGGATGCTAGATATTTGAATCATAATTAATTTAATGTGAAAAGGAAACATTTAAAATCTGAGCTATTTGTCCTACATCATATCACTTATTTCACAGTTAAGTGTTTTTTATCTTGTATGTGGGCTGTCTACCTATTCCATGTTACATCACTTACATGACTTTTATATCTCCCAAATGTGCTGGAATTGACTTCCATTGTGAATAAATAAAACCACATATGCTTCACACTTAAATTTGTTTTCTCAAGTATCTGTCTTCATGTGCCAATTCAGATATCCACTGAACCTAAACATTTTTTCACATACTTCACACTTCAATGATTTTTCTCCATTATGTGTCCCCATGTGATCATTCAAAGTTCCAATGCAACAAAACCATTTATGATATTATTCATATTTAAATAAATTCTTCTCCAGTATGGATCCTCATGTGTGAACATTCAAACCTCCACTGTGAATAAACCTTTTATGAATGACATTTCACAAATTCAAATGGTTTTCCTCCAGTATGAATCCTCATGTGTAGATTAAGAGTTACTCTCTGATTAAACATTTTATCACACACTTCACACTTAAATGGTTTTTCTCCTGTATGTATCCTCATGTGCACATTCAAATTTCCTCTGCGATTAAACCTTTGTTCACATACATCACATTTAAATGGTTTTTCTCCAGTATGGGTCATCATGTGCATCTTCCGACTTCGACTCTCAAGAAATATTTGATTACATACTTCACACATAAATGTTTTTTCACCTGTATGTGTCCTCCTGTGTTCATTCAGAGCTCCAATGCGATTAAACCGTTTATGACATACTTCACACTTAAATGGTTTTTCTCCAGTATGTGTCCTTATGTGGATTTGTAGATATCCACTCCGTGAAAACATTTTATAACATACTTCACATTTATATGGTTTTTCACCAGTATGTATCCTCATGTGCTCATTCAAAACTTCAGGGCGACTAAACCGTTTACAACAGACTTCACACTTAAATGGTTTTTCTCCAGTATGTGTCCTCGTGTGAACCGTTAGATGTGCATTCTGTGTAAACGTTTTATTACATACTTCACATTTAAAGGGTTTATCGCCAGTATGTATCCTCGTATGCCTATTCAGAGTTCCACTACTAATAAACCTTTTATCACATAATTCACACTTAAACGGTTTTTGTCCAGTAAGTTCCATCAGAATATAGTACAGGATGAGAAATCTGTTTCTTTTCCCTGATGATATTGATTTTCCTCCATAAGGATCAACAAAGATTTAGAGACCAACTGTTGGTCATCAACTTGGAATAACGCACCATTTAGGAAAACCAAGTTTTACACTCTTTCTCGAAAAATTGCGTGCTCTTTTCAAGAATTGCGTGTCCTTGTCATGAAATATAAATAGACATAGTGGCTGATTTTGTTTGTCGACGTATATTGCCAAATATGGTCGCACACGTCGGAAATTGAAGATAAGTAAGAAATGTTCTTTTGTATCAGTTCTGTTATGGTAAATCTTTTAATCATAATCTTCTCATTTCCTGCTATGAAAAGGAAAATACTAGTAACTTTAAAAAGATGTCTTTGCCTATGATATGAGAGAGAGAGAGAGAGAGAGAGAGAGAGAGAGAGAGAGAGAGAGAGAGAGAGAGAGAGAGAGAGAGAGAGAGAGAGAGAGAGAGAGAGATTAAATACTAGTAACTTTTAAGAGATGTCTTTGCCCATGATATGAGAGAGAGAGAGAGAGAGAGAGAGAGAGAGAGAGAGAGAGAGAGAGAGAGAGAGAGAGAGAGAGAGAGAGAGAGAGAGAGAGAGAGAGAGATTTTTCTTTATTCTTCCATTTTCTGAAGATTTTAAAACTAAGCATAGAAATGCACTGTAATACATAGACTCACATAAATAGTGGATTCGTTACTTATGAAGTCTTCTGAATTACTTGTAGTAGAAAAATAATGCATAGATTAATATCATACTGCTTACTTACAATATATTTCTGCTTACTTTCCTTTTTCATCTTCCTCCCCGTGAAACGTATACTCCATCTTATATGTCAGGGTTTTATATTGGCAGACTTATTATGTTTATTCAAGTTAATATAAAGACTTATGATAAGAGTTTTCCAGACTATACTAAATTTCAATATTTACAAGACATTTAAATGTTGGTTTTAAGAACCTGATGCACAAGGACATCAGCAAAGTTTGAATTTTCCATGCTGTCATAGCCTGTCACATATATAACGTGAGAGACTAACTCATATAGTACCAAACTATAGCTGGTATCAAACTAAGTAAATATGAAAATTTTGCACGGTGCGAAACATATCTTAATTTAGACATCATAATTCGTTTGTGTAGTATTTAATAATATACTTGCTCCTGATAAGGTATCTGTGAACTTGGTGCAATATGTTTTCCTTGAACTAAAATAGAGAGATAGTGTGATGACGTCAGGTTTTGGGTATAAATAAAGGTAACGACATCGATTTGATTATCACTTTAAATTACAGCTACAACTTCCTGTCCACTCTTGTTCTTTCCAGACAGGTCGTTTCTTACTGGTTTTATATGTGCCATTCTTGGTAAGATATACAATTTATTAAAATTTAAGTTTCTTATAGGATGTATTATATATATATATATATATATATATATATATATATATATATATATATATATATATATATATATATAAAGAATACAAATCATAGGGCGAATAACAACCCTCTCAAGCGTACTGGATCCACCAAGGGATCACGTTTGTCAGGGATTAATTAAAATAGATGCAATAAACTGACGACGAACAGTACGAAACTAGTAACTAACTTGTAGACTTTTAGGGAGTTAGACTTTTAGGGAATTATACAACGTTTTCAGTTTCCGCAACTAGTCTATACAAGCTGGTTGTATTTACAGTTTTAGCACATGTGAAGATAGAAATGTAGAGGTTTACAAACGCAACGTTTTTGTGTTTATTTGTTTGTCGTAACTATGTTTTGTATTTGCCTTTGAAAAAGACTCATTAAGAGTCGAAAGCGCTTAGGCTAGTTAGTTACTAGTTTCGTACTGTTCGTCGTCAGTTTATTGCATCTATATATATATATATATATATATATATATATATATATATATATATATATATATATATATATATATATATATATATAGTGTGTGTGTGTGTTTTAGATTACAATATATTTCTGCTTTTAAAAATATAACTACGTAGAAAATATGTTTTAACATTTGAAAATAGAACTACACAACAAAAATTGTTAATATTCCAATTGCTTTGTAGTCTAGTACAGGTATTTCTTTCCTTATGTTCTGTGTAAATTTCCCATTGAATCGAATATATAATATCCTTTATCGTAATGAAATACTTGGTAGATCACATTAATCCATGCCTCAAGTTCCAAATGTTCTGAGATTTCATTAAACCACCAAGTAGCATAATCAGTATATCATCATGGATCTGATCCCAGAAATCACGCTAAATCACTGGAGGCATTTACTAAAATAGACAGTCCATCAAGTGGTTTCTGTCGTCTTAGGTTCAAGGATAATTCATCGAAATGTGCAAAATACGGCCATGACTCGCCTTGCCACATAAGGGACACAGTCCAAGTCTTGCTTGTAATCTTCCAATACGAATTAATGTCCCATATTCCATTCTTCTGCTTGAGTCAGTGTAAGAGAACACAGAGTAATTCTGATTCTGGTAGCGGGCAGCTGGTTTAGGTAAGCCGCGTCTGTACTTATACAGACATGCAAAGCCCCATGGCAAAAAAAAAACAAAAAAAAAAAACGTTAGATGTTGCTTTGTCCGCCTTGAATCAGAACAAGACTCCTGTCTAACCCCAAGAGGAGAGAGTGATATAAACCTCATGATTAAAACACAATTTTTGCCTGATCAGATTATCTGTTTCGAGAACGATGAGTCTTATGGCTTACTCATCCAAATAGAATTTTAGAAACTTGGTCTAAACGTACAGCAAATTTGCTGACTTGGTATAGAATGTATAGTATAGGAGGGGCATTTGCGCAATCTTATTAAAATAATATTTAGTTGTAATATGAAAATAAATAATATTACTTTTAGTATAATTTAGCATAGATTTACTTTCAAAATAATTTGACCGCTCCGGTGGCATAGTGGTTTGAAAGCCCGCCTCGAATGCGAAAGGTCGGGGGTTCGGTCCTCGGTCGAGTCATACAAAAGACTTACAAATGTGGTACTAACAGCTGCCCCAGTGCTAAACATCACTATAGACTGCCACACTGCAGATATCGTACCGATATGACTGAAAAATTGTTAAAGCTACATTAAAAATCATAATCACACTCGCATCTCAAAATAATTTACAATGAAAAAAGCATACACTGGGTGGCATTCATCAATTATCCTCATTCCCTGAATATTGAGTATTTCGATTCGTTTGGCTTATTTCCTCCTGATGAGGTCGAACGCTAAGTCGGTACCGCGCAGAAAAGAGCGGTCTATAACTCCTTAAAACTTCAAACTTTTTATGAAAGCACCTGTGGACGGTACTGTGTTGATTACATACAGGGCAGAAAATCCCCCACTGAAACATGTATAGATCTTAAAAAATACACAGCATAATGTATATAATACCATTGACTCGTACTGTCTCAAGTATAAGGACCAGACAGAGACTGTATGTAGACCACAAGGAGGTGGTCTCCTAAACTCAGCACCTCATAATTAAATCCAGATGTGATGTGGTTAAAAAGTCACATTTCATCAAGCAGCACAAGGCCACTAAAATGTATACGAATCTGTATAAAATAGGCATTTTTTGCAGATAGTGCGAGCTGTGAAGACCTTCCGCAGAAAGAAATGTATGCGTTGGAGTTTGTAAAGGATACGGACATCTACAAATTCTAGGAGAAGTCATGGATGTCCAGATCCTCATTAGCAAACTTACAAGACCTCGAGGTGGATAGACGTTGTCATGGCCATGTAACCCATTAGATCAGCATCTGGATGAAGAAGATCAGCCACTTCCAGGTTAGATACCCTACAACGGTGTCGATGCCATTCCCATGCATCATAATATCTGTTACAGAGATCATCCCTGCGTAAATGTAGGATGCGATCGAGTCATGCTGAAGTTTTTGAAAAAAAATCAAGTCTAACAATTTCAGAGAATGTGAAGACCGAACTCTCACGAAAGGCATCATTTACAGATAACATAAACCGAGAATAGGTGTAAAGACAGATCTCGTCGATGTGAGATATTATGGCTCGTACATGGATCGTTTCCAGTATTTCATGACTGACATCGATGTCTTCAGTAAATATTCTTGGGTCATTCCTTTCAAAACAAAAGGAACTTCCATTGCAGATGCACCGGACAGAATCGTTGAAGAACTAAAGCTCTGTAGACTCTGGGCAAATCATGGAAGTAAATTTTATAGCTAAACCGTCTCACATTGGCTTTTACAAAAAAAAAAATAATAAAAAAAAACATCAGTTTGAACAGCACTCATAAGTCTCTCAAGGCTTCTTTAGCCGAACGTTTAACAGAACTCTCAAAAATCGCATGTGCAAAAGATTCACCAGTGATAAAACTAACAGATACTTAGATTTTCCCCAGACGTTGTTGACTATTACAACCATATCTGGCACCGAATGAATGACCCCAGCAGAAGCCTTCTCCAAAAATCAATAACAACATGTCGAAGAGGCCTTATGTTTTAGATCTAAATTCAATATAGGCGATCAATCAGTAGACAAAAATCCACCTCGAAAAAGGATACTCTCATAACTTAATGGAAGAAATCTTTGTCGTCCATACCGTTCAAAAAACATTCCAGTCACTTACTCACACGAAGATTCTTCAGGAGAACCAGTCGAAGGGTCTTTTTATTGTGCAAGTGAAACATCAGCTATCAGAGACATAATAAAATATGCTTTTCAGAGTTTGATTTTAGTGCAAAATTGAAATGGCCACTGTCCTGAAAGCTGAAAGGGACATAATTTCACCTTAGAAAAATGAATAAAAATATTGTTATAGCAATATGTGTAAAAATATAATCAGAAGTAATATTTATTTAATATCCGTATCTAATTGCAGAGAAAAAGTTTCGAATATCGGAAAATAAAACCTCATTGTTGTTGTTGTTGTTGGGCTTAACGCCATTTTTCAGCACACGATAGGCTATTCATGGCAGCCAGTATTAATGGTGGAGGAAGAAACCGGGAAATCACCGGAAAGAACCACCTACCCACGAGAAGCTACTGGCAAGCTTCCCCACATATCCACATTCGCCGAATCCTAGACTCGAACACACGCAGACAGAGGTGAAATGGCAGTGATCCGTAACGGACAGCGCTTTAGACCACTCGGGGCCCCAAACCCCATTGAACTAGTCAAGATGAAGAAAGATATTGTTAAAGCAACATATGTAAAATTCGTGAAGAACAGAGAGAGATATAATGTTTATTTATGTCGAGTGGAAAATTTCCCTTTCTAACAGCTGAAGCAGAATGCAGTGTGCGGAATGAAACTTAGGTTTCCATTATCGGAAAAAAAAACAACATTAGTTTACCAGTCTAGAACGCCCCCCCCCACAAAACTTGTGAACATTCATACCTACCCATACCTACTCAATCACCTAGTCCGTGTAGACGTACAGCCATTCCCTTTCTTCAGGTGCCGTCCTTGGTTCCCAGTGCAGATGTTATGTCGTAAGCACTGGTATTTTCGTTCCTGGATAGGGTGTGTGCTACATATCCCTGTTCAGTAATGATGGAACTTGGTGGTGAAAAACCGTGCAAGTGTGAAATATGTGATGAAAAGGTTTCGTAAGAGTAGATTTCTGAATAGGCACGTTAGGTTACATACAGGAGAAAAACCATTTAAGTGTGATGTGTGCAATAAAATGTTTAGTTACAGGGGAACAATGAATACACACATGATACACACTGGAGAAAAACCATATAATTGTGAAGTGTGATGAAATGTTTATGTTCAGTGGACATCAGAATCGGCACGTGGGGAGACGTACTTGAGAAAAACCATTTAAATGTGATGTTTTATTCACAATTGAAGTCTAAATCAAGCACATGGAAATGAACACTTCCTAGAAACCTTGTGAGTGTGCAGCATGTGATAAAAGGTTTAGCTTGATTGTAACATTGAATATGTAAATGATGACACATATTGGAGAAAACCATTTAACTGTGAAGTATGCGATTAAACAATTGGAATTTGACAAAAATTGTCGTCTTTGTTTCATTTTCATTTCAAATTAGTTATGGATCAATGATCTAGTATCATATCTTCATTAAATAACAGTTGGAAAAGTTTTCCTTTCAAAAGATGTCAGATTGTTGCAATTATTGTTAATCGGGTAAAAGGATCAACAAATTAACTGATGATTTCTTTTTTTCCATGGATAATAATTAACATAAAATCTATTACAACTACACAATGAATAAAAACATTACAAGTAGCACCATTTGTGTATGGTTGTGATGTGTCCATCTATCATATCCTCATAAAAAGGTAGATGTATCTCATTTAACAGGGACAAACATCCAAATATTTATTTCCCAATTTAAAATCATACATTATTTGGGAGCCATCAATTGACACGTTTGGTGCTGGATGTAGCTATACAGTGGTTGTTTTTTTTTCTTATTAGTTAATAGTCATTACCATGTATAGCTGGAACAGTGCTCTCTTTTTTTTTTCTTTTTTCTTGTGGTCAAAATACACTGCTTATCAGTAGTAATAGGAGACGATATAGCAACACGATTTATAGCGATAATGGCATACCCTGGGACAATATAGTGACAAGGGAAATTTGTATTAGTGACTACACCCTGTAACTGTATAGCGACAAGAGGTATGAAAAAGGTGGCATTATGTCACAGTACTGGACACTTGTCAACACTGTAGCAATGTACAAGTACTGTGACGTCAAGCGTTCGTCAAGTACTGTGACATCAATCATTCGTCGTGTTGGTCTTTGTAGTGGGATGTATGTTTTATAACTTATATATGCAATATAAAAAATTAAAATCTTTTCGAGACATGGATAGGACCGTTGTTTGTTATGTTGACATCATTCCGTTAACATACAGGACATTGCGTATCTCTTTTCTTCCTCAATTTTCTCAAACTTAGTCTTAAACTACATCTCGCTTCTGAACCGAAGATGAGAGTCAGCTTGAAACCGCCTTATCTTTCCACATAGCATGTTTTCTTAACCATGGCTCCGTTAATCCGGATGACAGTCCATTTTGTTTTCACATACATGGGTAAGTCCGAATTGAAAAACAATGACGATATCCAAGTAAAGGTTTCAACGTTGATCAACATCTTCTTTGTTGGGAGAACAGATGAAGGGAATGAAGTGAACCTCGTTTATTTATAGAGGAAGACCAGATCAAAAAGGATTATCCTTTATATATTCATTGGTCTGAAAAGAATATATAGGGGACCATTGCGTTTTAAATGTAGTCATTTGACGTTTTGAAATTAAGATGAAACAATTGCATCAATTCGTAAAGAAAGAAGAAAGTAAGAGGCAGAAACATGATTTATCACCTCGCACGGTAGCTGAAGTCTTGGCTCAAATTCAAGCCTGCGATTTTGAGTGAACCAAAAACTAAACCCAGAGTGTCTACACCAAAACAAAGTCCATTATCACTAGCAAACCCTAAAAACCAATAGCACATTCGAGAGACGGACAAACGTTCCACTAGAAAATGTAGAACCACGGCCTACACGTATATAGTGAAGTTTAAAAATTTAAAGTCCAACGTACCTTTGGAAAAAGCAGAAGGGTTCATCACCGATGTGTGTGTGGGATTCTTTGAAAACCAATCTGAAACAGCAATGTCAAGCCAAGGAAGACGATTGTTTGAGACTTTCTATTCATCACGCCAAATTAATGTCTCCCGTTTTGATCGAGGTTAGAAAGCCAGCAGAATTGACACTTTCCAAAAATCATTGACAAGATTCAACACGTTCAGCAATCCAACGACAAGTTTCACATCACCGACGGAAAAGCGACACTGTTCATAACCCACGTTTCTCTTCCCAAAAAGACTGGACAACGCAAAAAAGTGTTATTGTTGGTCGATCTTCGCAGAATCAAGCGTAGCCTTGTCCAAAGTAACAATGTTCAAGACCAGATGTGTTTAGCCCGTGCCATCGTGGTCGGACGAGAGTATGCCGACAAGAATGACACGATAGAATGGAAACAAGCCTGGAAAACTATTCAACGATCGGACCGAGCCAAACAACAAAGAGAGGCAGAACTCCTGTTACAGCAAGCGGGACTAGCTAAAGACACGCATTGTGGCATTCCTGAAATGCAAAAGTTGCAAGACGTCTTGGCTCCACATTACACATTAAAAGTGCACTCTCAAGAAGTGCGCAAACCTCTGTTGTTTCGAGGCAAAACTTTCAAAGATGGAAAATACATTCACGTCTATCATCACGATGAACATTTTGATGCCATTACCAGTATGACTGAATTCCTGTCATACTATTATTACAGTGAGAAATGTGACTATAACAATCTAGAGCAACATACACAATGCGGATCGAAATGCTCATGATGTTTGGCCTCTAACCCTGTCTGGACGAAGGACAAGAGCGAGTGCATTGCTCTGCTTGTCAGCGCACGTTTGTCAGTCCTACATGTTACCAACAACATTTGACAGCGGAATTGTGCTTGTCATCACCTGAGATTGTACTCTACTTGTGGACAAGGCATGCGTACCAATATACCTAAGTTAAACGTATGTTCAGGAAAAAAAATATGTTACATCTGTCCCCAAATTGTGGACTTGAAATACCAGTGCTACATTCAAAAATACCATTCTAAACATGAAGAAAAAATAAGATAACGAAGAGAAGAAGAAGAAAGCAATTTCAGTTTTTTCGATTTCGAATGCATGCAAGAAACTGGAATTCACATTCCTAATTTCTGCATGGCTCACCGAGCATGTGAGAAGTGCATCCAAGAACATATCATTACTCATTGCCCTCACAGTAGCAAGATTCATGGAGGACGTAAAAAAAATTAATTCGTGGGCCTAACACATTGACTGATTTTACACAATGGATCTTAGACCCTATCGACGAAACGTGGAGCCAAGAAGACATCGAACGTTACGGAGGTTGTCATTGCTATGCCACGGGGAGGGCCCGTAATTTCACGGGATACGATGGACAGTTTCTGTTGTGATACTATACAGAATAAAGTACCGAACGTCCCAAAGTGATTTTGAATAGAGCCAAAATCATTTCTTTGCAAGTGGGTAAAGTGCAGTTTAAAGATTCAATAAGTTACTTAGCCATGCCTTTGAGTCGCATGCCTTAAACGTTCAGTATGACAGAAATGGGCAAAGGGGATTTGACACACTTTTTCAATACCGAAGCCAATCGACAAGCCGATTTACCCCATTTGCCTGAGGCTCACTGCTACGACCCCGACAACATTCGTACCGAACAACGAGAAGTATTATACGCAAGGTACCAGAGTCACGCCTCGGACCCTTTCGACTTTAAGGAAGAAATGTTAAAATATTGTTCTGACCTTGACATTTTATGGCATTGCTGTTGAACATTTCGAGAATTGTTCATGGAGCACGGAGGGATCGATCCTTTAAAAGAAGCCTGCACCATTGCCAGCACATGTTCCTTGGTGTACCACCGAAGATTCATGCCCGAAAACACGCTAGCTGTAATCAGTCCTCAAACAACCAATTTTGTCAAACTTCAATATTCGGTCAAAGTCTTACGCTGGTTACATTACTTGTGTGACAATGAAGACAAATGGATTCAATATGCTCGCAACGGAGGAGGCGAGAAAGCCATCGGAAGGTATGCTGTAGATGGTAGAAAACCCTAAGATCGTGTACGAGTTTAACGGGTGTCTATTGCGTGGATGTCCCATCTGTTACCCTCATAGTGGCACTAAAAAACAATTTTTACAACGCACCATGGAAGAGTTGTACCAGGCCACTTGTCAACGTCGTTTGAAGTTAGAAGAGTAAGGATACCAAGGATAGAAATGTGGGAACACGAATACGATCAGCGATTTAAACCTGATCCCGAGTTTAAGCGAATTTTGGAAAGCTACAAGCAAGTGGACTCTCTGAACCCTCGGCACAGTTTGTACGGAGGACGGACGAATGCCGCTTGTTTGCTGTATCAAGCCGACGAGGAGAAAGAAGAAATGAAATACTTGGATGTGTGTTCACTGTATCCGTAAGTGTGCAAATATCTTTGCTTTCCCGTAGGGCACCCACAATTGTATACCAAACACATCGACGTAGACAATATTCGACAGTACGAAGGATTAATCAAGTGTAAATCTTGCCTCTCACGAACTTGTACCATCCCCTGTTACCACATCATTGCCAAAGGAAACCGATGTTTCCCTTGTGCCGTTCTTGTGCTTAAACCTGCAACCAAGACCATCCTTGTCCTCACACTCAGAAAGAACGCACCTTGACGGAAACGTGGGTTAGTGTATAATTTTTAAAGCTCTGGATCTGGGATACCAACTGTTAGAAGTGTACGAAATTTACCACTTTCCCCAAGACAAGAAAGTACCACAAGGGCAATGGGACTCAAAAAGGCATTTTCTCAGATTACGTGAATGCCCTTTTAAGAAATGAAACAAGAAGCCAGTGGGTATCAGTCCTGTTGTCACACTCCAAAACGCCAAAAGAAGTTCAAAGAGCCGGAGTTTTCTGCTTGGGCCAAGGGGATAAAGTCAAGTGCTTCAGTTGTGGCGTGTCACTTCACGAGTGGGAACAGAAAGATTCCGCTTACCTGGAACTTGCTCGCGAGTCTCCAGATTGTCACTTCTTACCTACTTTTAGTGGGACCCAAGTAATCTTTGGATGGATACTTTACAAGAGAATATTCGTGGTCTACCTGTGGAGTTGAGAGAACGCATTTACAGAGTTGGTCAAAATACATGTGAAACGTAAGAAACAATTGCACCCTAACAATCATCAGCTTTTAAGTTTCCCGTGGTATTTGAATGCCAATAGAGACTTGATTCATTTGAAAGTGTTCAGATTGTCAAACCTTCAACAACTACCTAATGGATATTTATGTATTTATTTCAAGATTCAAATAAATTGTGAAGTTTCAGACGGTAAAGAGCTGGTACAGAATTACAAAAAATATTTAAATTTACCATGGTATGTTTGAGATCGACCTACGGACATCACACCTTTACGAGAAGCATTTTGCGAAAATTGATAAATGTATCAACAAATACTGTTTGTGTAAGGATAGATTATAGGGTGAAAGTTCCTCAGAATAAACTATACCATTTTGTTTGTCAAATTCATCCAGTAAAGAAAAGAAAACTTGAAAAAACTAAGGACATCCAGATGTGACCCTCAATGTGAGTATGAAAACTGGTTGACGTTGTCATGGATCCTTTACAAGAGAACATTCGTGGTTTACCTGTTGAGTTGAGAGAACGCATTTACCGAGACTTGGTCAAAATACAAGTCAAACGGAAGAAAGCATTGCATCAGTTACGTCACCGATGTTTTAACCACAGTTACCTCAATGCTCTAAGATAATTGATTATAATGAAAGTGTTCCAGTGGTCAGACATTCACCAACTACCCGAGGACAAGAAGGGTTGGTTCATTACCGATTCTCTTTAATACAAGGTTCAGATACTGCAACGAATTTCAGTAGATGAATTAAAGGTTTACAAAAATCTTGTACTCAATGTAAACTTATTTAAAGAGAGTACACAATGTAAACTTACTTACACCACCAACATCCAAAATTGGTTGGCTTAAAAAAAGATGATGGCTACCACTTCTTCAACAGAAGTGGAAAAGAAAGGAGAAACCAGACATGAAACAATAACCGATTACCCTTGTTCCGTCATCCTCCTCGTCGACTCCTATTGCACGTCGTATACGCAAACCATTACAATCCAAGAACATATCACAGAAATACAAGAGTAGCATTAGTGAAAATTGGTTCAGTTATTAAAGAATGGAGAAAGTCTTAGTATTTGCTGCGATCCATCCCATCCAGCCCGTTTCCGATAACTTCCGAAATTGTATCATGCTGCCAAACCAAAAAGTATCCGTTTACCACAAGTGAAATGATGGTTAAAAGAACAAGCCACGTACACCTTACATAAAAGCCATTCGACGAAAACTTTCTATAATTCGCACCCAAGTGGAAGGTATTGATTATCAATGTCAAGCTGATTTAGCCGATGTCTCATTTGGCCACCTACAATCGTGGCTACAAATATTTGTTTTGTGTCATTGACGTCATTTCCAAATTTGCTTGTGTCGTGCCCTTGACTTCCAAATCAATCGAGCAGTAAATTAGTGCGAGTCATGAAACTGGTGTTGAAACAAAGTGGTCGTCACCCTCTTCGATGGCAATCCGACAAAGGTACACAATTTCTAAACCAATTTCTTGCCGCACCTTGTTCAATCGTACAACCATCGAAGCATTTGACATGCCCCTCAAGAAGTGACTCCCGACAACGAAGTGACCGTCTACGAACGTCTGTTTGCTACGTCCCCGTCAGTCACTGTCCCCAAGAAATGTGGAATGTTAGCCACAGGAGATTGGGTACGCATTGGCAAATCCAAACGTACTTTCGACAAAGGTTACTTACCCAATTGAACCACCGAATTGTTTCGTGTCACTGAACGAATGAGTGGTCGTTATCCGCCCGTCTATAAATTGGAAGACATGAACGGAGAAGTGTTAAAAGGAACATTTTACTTACCCGAGTTACAACGTGTGACCAAAACAAAAAAGCCGAAGACGACGTGTACGAGATAGAAAGCATTCTCGATTGAAGAACACGAACAGTGGGAAAACGCCGCGTCAAAGATGTCAAAGTACATTGGAAAGGATATTTGTCAAGTTTTGACTCTTGGATTGACGCTTCTCATATCATCGATAATGAAAAGAAGTGACTAACACGCCTTTCAACACAGCCGCAGCTCCTATAGTGACCGCTCCTTCCCCAAGCTTTTCTCTGCAAGATCTACCAAAAGCAACCATTGTGGGTGTTGTGTGGTGAACGTGTGCCTAAAACGCAAATTGTTTTTTTCTGCCAAATCTTTGTGGTGTATTGTGTCATCGGTGCAGCCAATACAAGTCTGAGTTTGCAAGAAGGAGACAAAAAATTGTGGACCATTTAATCAGCAGTTGCATTGGTTACCTTCTTTATAATCCGTTCCAAAAGTATTCCTCTAACGGAAATAATAACGGGAGTCTTGTGTACAACGTGAATTCTAACAGTCACCCTAACCATTCTCTTTTCTTACAGTGACTCCTTGGACACTAGAACTGTGGAATTATGAACAATCAATTTTACTTAATATTACCCAGTGACAGTTCCATGGAGGTGTTTCCCAATAAAACTTTGTGCTTTTTCACTGCCAAATTACCTCATGCCATTTAATTAGATCACGAATGCCATTGGGAAGTGGCTTTGGTGGAAATGATTCACCCTACACAAATCAAAAACATCGTCGAAACTCAAAACACTGTGTCCATAATAGTTTATGATCAAGAAGTGCAAAAAGCAATGGACGAACTCCGTGCTATAGCTTACTTTATGAAAATAAAAAACTACGAAGCCCAACGTACCACTTATTATTTGAAAATTCCTGCGGGTAATTATTTTAATGGTCAATATTTGGTAAACACCCTTGCTGATAGGTTCAGTTTCATGTTTGGTGAAGCCTCGGAGAGAGCTAAGAAAAGTGCCACAATCGAGTAACACAAAATAGCTCGTCGCCTAATGATAAAATTTCAGGAGGACAAAATATTGGCCATTACATTTTGTCCTGAATTGTATCACATTTTGGGTGGAGATTCTGGGCTAGTCAAGGTTGAAAACGAAATACATGCCGTGACTGGCAACTTGGATTTTACCAAATATTTTCGATGCCCTGTAGAAATTAACCAAGGACTGAATTTTTTTTGTGTGTACTCCCATGTAGTGGAGTACAACGTAGTGGGACACACTTCTGTACCATTACTGTGTGTCATTCCTTTAAAAGTGGATTCTCCCAGTGCTGTTGAAGAAGGTGGAAACACCTATCACGTTCACCGCAAATTGTTACATCCTCACTATTTACCTGTCAGTAAGTCGTATTTCGACAGTCAACATAACTTTAAACGGAGACCTGGGACAAAATAATCCATTCAAGCAAGGCAAAGTCACCGTGAAACTCAATTTTCGAAAACGAGTACTTTAAAAACTTCTTGTCAGTCATGTATCCTGTGTACCAAGGAGTCAACGATAAAGAGGTCATTGTGTAGAGGATATGCTCAAATCGGCCTTTCATACAGTGGTTCTGGTACTAAAGCCGATGGTCTCACACACACACACACACACACACACACACACACACACACAACACACACACACACACACACACACACACACACACACACATGGATCACGCTACCAGGGAAATTGGGCGAAAAAGTCCGAGAACTTATACTTCGCCTTCTTCTGTTAGGAAAGGGAGAATGACTTCGCCCTTGATTTTTCAGATGTAAAATAGCTGTAGATTATGACTATTGAGATGCCCCCTAGCAGTAGCCAATTCTGGCACTGTTGTAATCCAAGGTGAAGTGCATCAATATATAATAAGCAATTTGATTTTAAAAAATGTGATCGGTGAAGAGTTATTGTTTTTATAAACGGAGAAATTAACTACCGTATTTGCGTATTTTCTTGATAAAATCAGTTTGAAATGGTAAATGAACTTGAAATGGCGGAAATCGGTGGCACTCACTAGTTATTATGTACTTTTGAGAGTGATGTATGTAAGGTGAAGTTGTTTGCATTTTCAACAAACACGGTGGAGAGAATGTTGGCATACCTCTATTCTTTTTTCATGTAATGTGGCTTAAATTTCATTGGAAATTTACTTTTGGAAATTTTAAATGAATTTAGCATATTGCTAACAAAAATGACTGCTGCCTTGTGCTCCAAAAATCACCCTGGAATTGTCTAAAGTAAAATATTCTTGGCAGCAATTTACTTCTGAAGTTCGTGAAGTGAAAATGAGCAAGTAGAGCAAGCACTTTTTTGAAAGGTGCACATCATACACCAAAATAAAGGGAATTAAAGGTTCTTTGAACAATACCTACAATATACAAAGTCTTTTTTAAAAAACCTGGTATAACTAGTGAGGAAGCCCAGAGAAATTTGTTTTCTTTAAAATTCTAACCCTATGCTAAATACAAAACTGTAGAGTACCACCTTAAAAACAAATATAAACATTTATGCAATTTTTTTATATTTTTATATTATTATGCATGATGTTCTGAATAAAATGCTACATTAACATTGATTTTATTCATAAAAATAAGCTAATTATGCATAATTTGCTCTAGCTTACATAATTTGCCACGTGGCATGTTTGGGTGAGTAGTGATCCTCATTATTGGGAAATTAGAAGTCTTAGAATATAGGAATAAAGTCAACTTAAATTTAAAAATGTTGCATTAGGTAAATGAAATACATAGTAAAAGTGTTTCTTTTCATAGTTTTTGCAATGATATTAAAAAATAAATGATGGCAAAGCAAATTTGCTTTCTTCCATATAAACAATACGTTAATATTTCACCCTTTGAACTTTATGAAGTTAATATTTCACCCTTTGACCTTTATGAACCTCACTTGTTATATCCCTTTTCAAACTGTAAAATTTATTGTTGACATCTCAGGAATAAATATGGCTAGTTTCATGTTCCAGTCTTTCAGCATAACACTGGTTGCTATGTTGACAAAATGCAATACACATTTTTAAATAGTTCACTTTTTATTATAAGGAGAGGTGGGCTGTACCTGTTTCAGACTCTGACTCTAATAAATTCTGTTCTGAGGGGAAAATACAGGACAATTATTACAAAGGATTGTTTTGATGCTTGTGACTTAAATATTTCAGCCATACAATCAAACTTAAATCATACAATAATAATACCTATATACTCTTTATGGTGGCACTCACCAGTTAGTATGTACTTTTGAGATAGTGATGTACATAAGGCGAAGTTGTTTGCATTTTAAACATGCACAGTGGAGAGAATGTTGGCATACCTATATTCTACTTTCATGTAATGTGGCTGAAATTTCTTTGGATATTGTACTTTTGTAAATTTTAAATGATCTTAACACACTGCTAACTAAAATGACTGCTTCCTTGTGCTCCAAAAGTCAACCTGGATTTGTCTAAAGTACACTATCCTTGGCAGCTATTAAAATATGGAAAATGAATTTTGCCAAACTAGACAGTACCAGCTTCTAAAAGTGCAATGAATGAGTTACCAAATACATTAAATGTAAAAAAAAAGTTATCGGCTGTTGTTTTTTTTTTACAATTTACCTCTGAAGTTTGAGACGTGAAAATGAGCAAGTAGAGCTAGCACTTTTTTGAAAGGTGCACATCTGGAGTAAGGCCAAGCTGTATACTCTCTAACCCATATTACACCCATCAATCATACATCAAAATAAATGGAATTAAAGGTTCTGTGAACAATACCTAAGATATACAAAGTCTTTTTTAAATAACCAGGATAACTAGTGAGAAAGATCAGGGAAATTCTTTTTCTTAAAAATTCTAACCCTAAGCTAAGTACAAAACTGTAGAGCACCATCTATACAATATCATTAAACAGTCTTTATTCATATATAATTGGGCAAATGGATTCAGGAACATATATAATATAATGAAGAAAAAAAGTAATTATTATTTCATAGTAGATTTTGCCAAAATATTTAATAATGTAGGTCAAAGACATGTGACAATCTCTTGTGGAATTTGAAACAATGCTGCAAAGTCAAGGTTGTTTCCTGACCTACCGTAATTAATTTTTGCGAAATTACAAAAGACATATATAGTAGTGAAGCAAATATTATTTAACTGATTTATGTCATTAATACCAGTAGATAGACAAATAATTCAACCATAAATATGCAGTCCTATTAATGAATTTGTTGTAACAACGCAAGAAAGTGAATAGTTATATTTATAGAAAAGCCCTCTTTCTAAAAATAGATGCACTCTTTTGGTCAATACATGTTCTTGGATATTTCGTTTTTTTTGGGGGAGGGAAGGGTCCAGTTTATTTATTTATTTACTTTAGTGCTTCTTTGGGTTGTCTATGAATAGTTACAGTAATATTTTTGGGGGAAATAATTAAATCAGGATGAAAAGTATGTTTGAAGTCACTTGTGCATTTATTCCTATGTACATGTATTATGGGTTGTTTCAAAGATTGCTAGAAATGTTTTATGATTGCAATTTTACACAAAATTTGTACAAAATAAAATAATTAAGCGGTGGTTTATAAAGCATATTTACCAACTTGAAATTAATAGACTCTTACCTTGTTACTGATTTGAGTTAAAATTAATTACAATGTATACTTCTGCTGTGACTTTTAAGTCATATTGCCAATTTGCTTGTATCTCAATCCAAACACATACTACAGGTATGAATAGAATGGGTATGAATATAATAATTTATATACATGTACAAAATGGGTTGATAATAAACATATGACATATTATTAAACTTGAAAATAAGGCATTGTGTAAAACTGTTAAAAGCGTACTGAGAAATGGAGAACATAAATAAGATAATGCCACTATAGCTGCATTGTCAAATATATTATATCTTATATATATATTTCGCATTTCTTACTTTGGTCTCACTTCTAGTTTAATTTTCACTTCTCCCTGTTTATCTCCCACTTCTCCCTGTTCTAACCAAAATTAGAAGTCTCTTCTTTCTACAATTTAAGTCTTGCTTTACTCCTGATACACATACATATAGAGAGAGAGTGGTAAAGATAAATTGATCGATTGAGATAGATCATGCATCAAGTAATGTTACTGATGACGTATCAGCTTATATTTGTGAGCTTCTGCAAGCTTATAATTGGTAAGCTTGTCATATTTAAAGTCTAAGCTTGTGATATGCTTTTAACAAGTTTACATAACAAGTTTGTACAAGCTAGTAATAAAGAAGCACAAGTTTGTAATTGGAAAGTTTGCAGAGTTTCAAATCTAAGCTTGCACCAGGCTTAAAAAACAAGCTTGCATCAGCCTTAAAAATAAGCTTGTGAATTTGGTTTGAAGATTCCAATCTGACAAAATGTTTTGCCACATACTTCAGTTAAATGTTTTTTCTCTTGCTTGTGTATTCATCTGCTAATTCCATGTTACACTCAAGCTAAACCTTTTATCACATACTTCACACTTATGTCTTTTATCAAGCATATAACCATGTGCTGATTTAGACTTCCATTGTGAACAAAACTTTCATCACATACTTTCATATGTAAAAGGTCTTTCTGCAGCATGTGTCCTCATGTGGATTGTTAGATGTCCACTCTGTGTAAACATTTTATTACATACTTCACACTTAAATGGTTTTTCACCAGTATGTATCTTCATATGATCATTCAAAGTTCCAATGCGACTAAATTTTTTAGTACATATTTCACAGTTAAATGGTTTTTCTCCAGTATGTGTCCTCATGTGGATTGTTAGATATCCACTTTGTCTAAACATTTTCTTGCATACTTCACACTTAAATGGTTTTTCTCCAGTATGTATCCTCATGTGCGTCTTCAGCTCCTGACTGGACCCAAACATTTTATCACATAGTTTACATTTAAATGATTTTTCACCAGTATGTGTCCTCATGTGATCATTCAAGGTTCCAATGCAACGAAACCATTTATCACATATTTCACACTTAAATGGTTTTTCACCAGTATGTATCCTCATGTGGATTGTTACATGCCCACTCTGCCTAAAACTTTTATTGCATACTTCACACTTAAATGGTTTTTCACCAGTATGTATCCTCATGTGGTTATTCAGAACTCTGCTCAACCTAAACATTTTATTACATGCTTCACATTTAAATGGTTTATCAACAGTATGCGTCATCATGTGATTATCCAAAATTCCCAAGCAACTAAACTGTTTATGACATAATTGACATTTACATGGTTTTTCTCCTGTATGTATCCTCATGTGAAAATTCAAATTTTCATTGCGACTAAACCATTTATGACATTCTTCACACTTAAATGGTTTTTCACCAGTATGTATCCTTCTGTGTCTATTCAAAGCTCCACTCCGAGTAAACCTTTTATCACATAGATCACACTTAAATGGTTTTTCACCAGTATGTATCTTCATGTGCATATTCCGATCTCCACTCTGACTAAACATTTTATGACACACTTCACACTCAAATGGTTTTTCACCTGTATGTGTCCTTGTGTGCCTATTGAGAGTGCCACTCTCACTAAACCTTTTATCACATTCTAAGCACTTAAAAGGGTTTTGTCCAGCAAGTTCCATCATAACTGTGTATGGCTCTAGAAGCAGAGTACATCCGATTTTGGAACCAAAATATGTGTTCAGAATCTATGCGGTCACAAAGTCTTTTTACAGGACTCATAAGGCCAAAGTAGTCGATTCTATTATATTCTACCGTACAGTATCTACCTAACGGTACCAATTGTTTTTTCCTAGACTTCAATGCTAATGTTTTGTGAAATAAATATACTTTTCATCCTATTTCAGCATGCAGGTCACACACTGTCATAGAGAATAATGCTAGATTGTCAGTTTGACATTGGATAGAACCGGGTACGCTTTGTATTTAAGAGAGATAACTCTGTTGGAACTAGACAGGGGAAAGAGTTATCTAGTCAAACAAGAACACATTTTCATCATGTGCACCACATTTTACAAAATTCTTTTAAAAAAATGTGATTTAGGTATGAATAACAGAATCTAACATGTTGTAAAGAGGATCAACTTTTTAAGCTTAACAGAAAGTACAATTCTTACATAATGCATCAATCACAGCTAGTTTTGTTGTTTTTTTTTTCTTCTTCTGAATACAATGTTCCAAACACCTTAACCTCCGCCCACCTGGGGTTGTACAATTGGTACCGATATACCATCTAAGCGTTAGAGCCTAATACTCACAACAAATACGAAGCAAAGTCTGTGCTGTTTTTCAATTTGACCGGGTCCAATTGAATTGACCTTGAATATGATCGTCTGCGCCCATTGGGCGCTTTGCGACAACTACCAGCTCCAGCATCCGTCTTGGAAGAAATATTTTAAGAGTGATGACATTATCAACGGTAATTTCTACTACCCTAACTTTATCTAGATTATTATACTGAGGAAATTTAGATGTGAACAAGATGGCCGCTATCACTTAACCGGCTTGAGACAGCTGTCCGGATTTTGGTACCGTTTTCATGATCTATGTGCTTATTGTCTGTCATTGTCTGTGCTATTGTGTTCAACATACACTGTCTGTTCTATTTGAATGTGTTTCTTCATCTTCTTGTATTGGAAACGAGAAAAATTAGGCTTTTTGTCGGTTGTCGTTCTCCACGGTTGCAGCTTCCTTTGTTATCGGACAAGCCGCCATCACGTTTTACTCGCTAGCCCCCCCCCCCCGTTTATGCTATGATGGACCCCTATTGATTGCGTTAAATGACCACTCCTTGCCTCTCCACACTACATTGTGCACTAGACTAAACGACCTTGGACTACATTCATCATTCCACAACTGTAAACGGAACTGAAAAAAGAAGCGTTGTTTCTAAGCTGGCCGGAGTACTACATGAAGAATTCCAGTTATCTCCCTTTCGCCTTTTCCGACACAGAAATTTAAAGATTCGGCCGTTAATTTAGACAACCTAATTCAAATTCAAATTAGATGATCAACCTTTGTGTCAACTATTGAAGAAATATACCTGCGCATTGACTACTTCAATGCCCAATCAGTAGGACCATCGGAAAAGCGCACAGAAATAAATGATTTTATCAACATCTTCTTCCTGACAGAAACATGGCTACAAACATCAGGCGATGAACTCAAGTTCGCAAATCTAACACCCACCGATTACTCCATCAAGTCGTTCCCCCACCAATCCTGTGGAGGTGGAATTGCTATATTCGCAAGGAACTACATGATCAATCATCTTAACTACATTCAACCTTCAATTTCGACCACACATCCTTTGAACTAGTCCAAACTACACTCACACTAGAATAAAGGTCAGACCATATCTTCTGCCTCTACCGCCCTCCTCCTAGTAGAAAAAAAACAAGCTGATAGAATCTCTCTTTTTGGAGCAGTTTCCGAATCTACTGGAGCATGGAAATTCTATAGGTGGCAACCTAATTATTCTTGGTGATTTCAACTTTCACCGTGACTGTCCTGAAATCCTATGCACATCGAAACTCCTAGATTTAATTCACATTTTTAACCACAAACAGTCAGCCATCCCAGCCATAAACATGGTCATATTTTAGTTTGGATTCTTTACAGACCTGATGATAATATTATTCAATCCTCCCTGATGTCCCACGATCACCTCTGCATTATATGCCATCTTGACGTATCAGTCCCTAAACTTTATTCGCAACTAAGAGAAACCTCTGGATGATAAACAGAATCAAACTAATACACGACATCCAAGCAAACATAACAACTAGCTTACCTACTACGGCAGAACAACTTCATAACTGCCTGCTTTTATTTTTCAACAAAAACGTTTAAGCAACCAAGTGCAAAGTAGCAATTCAGAAGTGTTCTCCGTGGTATAGCAGTGTTAGGGACTAACTTCGCACTGCTAAAAGAGACCGTCGTAAAACTGAGACTTTGGCTGTCCACCAGACTCGCTATTCATAAGCAGGTTTATAAGCAGGTTTATAAGCAGGTTTATGATGCCGCTAAGAAAAATGTCACATAGTCCATGCAGCGAAATCGGCCCACTGCAGTACTAAGATCACGGAAAGTTTCAGCTGCAAAGAGATGTTTGAGATTACTAACAAGCTACTGTCAAGGAACAAATGTCACCACTTCCAGCTACCTTCTCTTGAGTCGACCTTCAGGATCTGTTTGCAAATTGTTTCCGTGACAAAGTACAAGCCGTCAGAGATAAACTTGACAACATAATTTCAGTTGACTAGTTATCACCATACAGTTGCGATACAGAATTTTCGCGGCAACCATTAGCAGCATTTAAATCTGTCTCTATGGATTTAGTATGTACAATCGTGATAAAGAGTGCACCAAAGTCATGTGAACTGGATCCGATTCCAACGTCACGGCTTCTAGAGTGCTTGGATCCAATATTGACTTCACTAACAGATGTTATTAATACATCTCTCTCATCTGGGAAATTTCCATCACTTTACAAAACTGCCCTTGTAAAACCTCTGATGAAGAAACCAACACTTGACCATAATGATCTAAAGAACTACCGCCCAGTTTCTAATCTCTCCCATTCATGTAAAAAATCTTAGAAAAAATTGTTCCATCACAACTCGTATCTAAATCTGAATTCAAAGTCTTTTTAGCAATGTACAGTCTGCATATCACCCACACCACAGTACTGAAACCGCTCTTCTCAACAACCTTCACTCTGCTTTGGATGGCGGAAAGACTACAGTTCCCACTTTCCTTGACATGTCTGCAGCATTTGACACTATAGACCATGATATATTACTTCACCGTCTACAGCATGTATTTGGCATTCACGATACGGCCTTACTATGGTTCAAGTCTTATTTGGTCAACAGGACACAAATTGTGTCCGCAAATGGAAAACACTACAGCCCAGTTGAATTATGTTGTGGTGTTCCACAGGGGTCTGTTCTTGGACATGCTCTCTTAATTCTGTACACTCGGCCACTCTCAATTGTCATAGATCATGATCCAGTGTCTCACCATCTGTATGCTGATTAAACCCTAATATACAAATATAGCCATCCAACTGAGATGAACCTACAATCAAAGACATAGAGAGGTGCATTTCTGATGTGAAATCATGGATGACATGTAACAAGCTGCAGATGAATGATGATAAAACTGAAGCCATCCTGATTACAACACAAAGACTTTCTCATTCACATCCTTTACCTCAGACAAAAAAAAATATCAGCAAAACCAACATTAAAATCAAGCAGTCAGTACGAAACATCGGTCTCACTCTCGACAGTACGCTCTCATTTCATCATGTCATGAACATATGCCGGGCTGCATAGCTTGAGCTGAGACGCATCAACTCCATTCGCAAGAGTCTGTCAGTTGATGCATCTAAAACACTTGTGTGTTCCCTAGTACTTTCAAGACTGGACTATTTTAATCCAATTCTGTCTGGTTCATCGCAATATCATCCTTAGACTACCACGATCAGAGCATGCATCTCCGCTGCTCTGTACCCTACACTGGCTATCCATACGATCCAGAATGAAACACAAAATTTGTTCTCTCTGCTACGTTTCACTGACGGGCTCCAGTCCAACATACCTATCTGACATCGCCCATGTGTATACACCTGCAAGATGCTTACGCTCCTCTTCTGACACATTCTCAATATTCCCACTATGAAGTTGAAATCATATGAACAACGTTCTTTTGCATACCAGGACCCAGCAACGTGGAACGAATTACCCACTGCACTTAGACACAAAGAAACAGTGATCTCATTCAAGAGCGCCCTTAAAACCCATCTATTTCAACTACAAAGACAATCATAATGACCTAATGTATCATTTTAACGTATCCTTACATTAAAAATTTACAGCATGTTTTTCTGTTTCTAATTTTGTGGTGCTTGTTTTTATTTTTGTAATAATTTCATTATATGTTTTTTTATTCTTTATAGGCTTTGTCAAATGTTGTAAAGTGCTTAGAGCTTTTAAAGATTGAACACTATATAATGTCCTCGTTGCTATTATTATTATTATTATTATTATTATTATTATTATTATTATTATTATTATTATCATCATCATCATATGATTCAATCTGAAATAAAAGCGGAGTAAAACAACATACTTTCAGAAATTAGTTTCAAGATGTTACATATAGTAGTAGAAACAGATATTTCTTCTAGATTGAGCCCTGTAGAATGACTTTTGAAAGCATTTTCGGACAAGATTGGCGATTTCTTCCAGTAAACGCTTAGGATGCTGTATTTTTCTGGGTCGAACGTCATACCCCAAAGTCCTTTCAAAGAAGGACTGTTGGTTTGTGAAGGATCTCAGTCCTTGGAGACATTTATTTCCCGATAGACTATACAGCCATTTGCAAAAGTCTGGTATTGGACCTGACGATCGCAGGTAGATCGTTGATGAACAAGAGGACGGGACCCAAAACATTTCCTTGAGGTACACTACTAACAACCGGTACTGGATCTGATGCTGCTCCATCTACTATCACTCTCTAGAATCTGTCTGATAGGAAATCTCTGATCCATTTCTGGGCGTAACCCCTGATGCCATAGTGGCCCAACATACTAAGAAGTCTTTTATGAGACACAAGATCGAAAGTCTTATTGAAGTCAAGGATAGCAAAGTCATGCTGCTTCCTTATGTCTAGATTTGGCGAGCTCATCTACTAGGGTTATGTGGTGTGTTTCTCAGCTTCGTCTGACACAGAAACCATACTGGCAGTCTGTTAGAATATTGTAGCGTTCAAAATGTTGCATCGTGTTGCTATGATGTGTTGAAGAATTTTCTGCAGATACATGTAAGCGAGACTGGTCTATATTTGTTTTTTATCTTTCTCCATTTTAGAAGATAGCAGTAACATTTGCTGTTTTTCACACTTTACGAACATAGCCGGTCGAGAAACACTTTTGGTAAATATAACTCAAGTATGGTGCAACTACCTGTATACACCTTCTTCAGTAACTTGGATGTCCGGTATTGGTGAGTACCGATCTCCATGTAAGCTTGGTAGATCACATTTATCCTCTTATTTAAAGACTGACTGGTATTGACGATTCAATATGTTAGCCTTTGTCGGATGCTCTGAATGTAGTTTTCCGTGTTCCTTGAGTGGTGCAATACCAGTTTTCTTTATGCAAGGATTTAATGTAGTTCGAAAATCTCTTCTTCTTGTTTGGTTGTTGTTTTTTTGGTCTTGATGACCAACTTTTATCAAGTTTTCAATATATCTCCAGTTGGCCTGCCGTTCTAAGAGTTGTGGTCTTGCTTTTGCTTCTTTATTTAGTTTCGATCTCTTGTTTTTTCCTTATGTTTTCCGTCTTGCAAACAATTTTTTCCGTCTTCTGTGTTGGGCTCTAATGGGTTTGTCTATCCAAGGGTTGGTTGTTTTATTTCCAGATAAGGTCTTAGATTGTATATATTTATATACTAACCGTTTGATGTTCTCCTCATATATTTTACATGTGTCACTTGCAGAACGGTTATCTGTTTCATGTATAAATGATTCAAGTGATGACTTCAATTCTTCACGTATTTGGCCATAGTCTGCATTCCTATATTGGAAGACTTTACGATCTGCTTTCTTTACTTTCGTTTGTCGCAGGCTCGACACTTTATTTTGCTTCATGGTCAGCAATTCCTGGTATGACATCACACTTGCTGAGTAGTGTTTAGTTGTTTGTGCAGAACAGATCATGCAGGTCTGAAGCAAATTCAGTTACACGTGTCTAGCTGCATTTAAAAACTGTTCCAGTAATGATTCTTTTGCTATATTCAGTAGCTGTTGGCTTTAGTGACAGTTGGCTTTATTCATCTGCTTTAGTGACCAGTTGGCTTTATTCCTATATTCTAAGACTTCTAACCTCCTCATAATTAAGGTCACCTAAATATGCTTCATTGCAAATTATGTAAGCTAGAGCAAAATAAGCGGAATTAGCTTATTTTCGTGAACAAAATCAATGTCAATGTACCATTTTATTTAGAACATTATACATAAAAATATGAAAATATGATTTTTGGAGCACAAGGGAACAAACATTTTAGTTGGCAGTGTGCTAAGATCATTTACAATTTCCAAAAGTACAATATCCAAAGAAATGTCAGCCACATTACATGAAAGTAGCATATAGGTATGCCAACATTCTCTTCACTGTGCATGTTTCAAATGCAAACAACTTTACCTTACATATATCACTCTCTCAAAAGTAGATAATAACTAGTGAGTGCCACCTTACTAATTTCATTAATTCTAATATGAAACCAGGATCCATTTCAAACATGGATGAAGCAATTATCCACATTTTTTGGCAATAATCATTGTTCCATATGTTTTGCTTGTATGCCTTAAGTCTGTATTTTAAGGGCAATTTTCATAAGACTTATGGCACAGTCATATGGGTTTTCAGGTCTACAGATGATTGGTACAGAGGTGGAAAGGAGGGTGCATCAAATGTAGGTATGGACTGTTAAGTCTTTTGATACAGGAGTTGATGCTGGCCTTATTTGTGTAATTGCTGTACCCTTGAAACTGAGTTGTATATGCCAATCGTTGAAGAAATATGTGTGGCTGATGAAAGATGAAATGGATTCTGTGATACCTCTTTAAGTTCCTGGTCTGGCAATGACTGATCATGAGAACAGAGTTAGACAATATTATATATAGCTTTGTAGCTATAATGAATTGATTCGAAAGATCATTGTAAATGTATTGATTACTGTGTTGCATGTGGAACATTTATATCACATGCAAGCAGTTTGCCAGTTTATTTATGAAAAATATTTAGACTTCAAGAAAACAAAATTATAATTGCAATCATTTGGAACAATAACAAAATGAATAACTAAAAACAATCAACTGAAAAGTATTGACTATGAGACTATGGAAAATATAATTTCCTCGTTTGCCCCTGACCAAAAAATACAAACAAGGCAAAGAATAAAAGATCTTTTTTTTGTTCAGTGGGTAATTATAATGGTTTCATGACCTTAGAATATATCTGCGTTTCAGAGGTCATTCTTTTTTTATAGTGCAAAGGTACTTCTAATTTTCTCCAAAATCACAAAATTTCAACTTTATCACATTTGTTTTTTCTACAATAATTTTTTTTATAATACATAAATTTCTTTTACAGTTTACACTTATTGGTCCAGATCATTGCTAATCTCTTGTAAACTCTCACATAATCTCTGTACCTACATTTCCGGTCTACTTAAGAGCTACTGAGGCTGTTGGGCATTATGGGTATAGACAATGAATACCACAAAATAATATCAGTTCAAATTCAAATTCAAATGTTTCTTTTCTTTCAGAATCATATGTAAAATAAAATTTTGTTTAATTGTTCAGTATATTGTACATATATCAAGGTCACAACCTTTAGAATTTGTATAGTGTATCAAACTAATTTGTTTCATTTCTTTTAAACTGTTAACTAATTTATTGTAAATGATGAAAATTTCACTAATTTCTGTATAGAGTTACCAATTAATGTTAATAAATATCACTGAAATTATTTATCCTATTGACATGCCTGAAACTGTTGTTCATAAGTAGCTGTAATGTTAATAAAGATACATGTAACTAATTTTTTTTATACCAATCTATCTTAAAGACATGCACGAAATTAACCTTGATATCGAAACTTGGTCTGTATACTGTACAATCAAACTTTTTATTTTTGACCAACCTGTGTGCATATCAAGTAATACTTAGGAAACAAAAATGGCATTAAACTTTATTACTGTTTAATGATTCTTGTACATTGTTTTTTAAGTTGATAGCACTTACACACTCACATGCAGCTAATTAAACTAAAATAAAGATCACATTTCCAATCAATGATTGTGTACAAATTGATTACTTCCCATTAACAAAACTGATTACTGTTTAGTGATTACATTGTTTATGGATTAAGTATAATTTAATTACTTCTAATTAACATATGTACATCTCATATAACATTTATGAGACATAACTGGCAGTCATTCTAATGAATTCTTGCCTTTTGTCTAGGAAAGTTACACAATATTTAATTGCCTTGCTTTATATCAGATGTTGAGTGCATGTGTGTTTTGGATTTTGGATTTTTAATGTAGTTTTAACAATGTGTCAGTCATACTGCTAAAATGTTTGCAGTGTAATAGTTTATAGTGGTGTCTAACACTGAGGCATCCTACTGTATGCATCAAGCATCATGTACCACCAAATCACATTATCATGACAACAGGCCAACCAGACCAAACCAAACCTAACCTCATAATGCTGAGCTCCTACCTAAGCAGCTGCATGCATCATTTTTACAAGTCTTCAATATGACCAGGGTTCAAACCCGCAACCATCTGCATCCAAGGCAGATGCTCTAGCCACTAGAAACCACCAGTCCAGGGTGGTAAAAAACCAGATTTTGGAAGAATTCATATTGGTTGAGTATTACTTTATAGCAACAGCAGCATCAGATTGACAATAAGGACTAAAATGTTCCCTTGACATCAAGTGCTTAGTTCAGAAGCGACCCTAAGCAAGATGGCATGTCAAAGTGCACATATAAAAGCTCTGAAGTCCATAAAGAAGCCATAAAGAACTACAGCAGTATTTAAATTTATAAAAATTGATAATGTACTAATACATTACTGATATAACATAATTAATAATCAATACACTACAGGGTCAAGCTAGACTGGAATTTTAGAAGTGGCTTCTCCTTTTGGGCAGAACAGGGAACAGTGAACAGCTCAATCAACAGGGAGCAAAGCAAGAAACCGAACATCAAGGTTTAATATTTCAGGAGGCTTAATCACCTGGTAGCGTGACCCTGCACTATACATAAATATTTCCGTTTTCTGATTACATCAAAATTATCATTGACAAAGTTTTCAAAAATGATGACAAATTTAGGGACAATGAAGAAGTTGAATACAAAATATTATCAACAGATGTAGTGTAGCTAGTTCCAGCACCAAACTTGTAAACTGAATTTTAAATGGAGAAATAAGTGTTTTTTGTCCTTGTTAAATGAGTTAAAATTTTCTACCCTTTCACTACCAATTTAATGGAACATGAAACAATTATGTATCATTTGTTTTGCGCCAACTGCAAATGTAATGAACATCTTAAATATATATAAAGAAAATGTTTCACATGAGAATATTATAAATTCCTAATTAAATATTTTAAATTGTTACATGATGAATGGACACATTTTATATACCTCAAAACCATTCAGATGCTGCTGCTACCGATTTTATTCACAGCGGAGTTATAATTAATTTTATCTTACTTATTATCCAAATAACAAAGAAATTATCAGTTAATTTGTCTACATAGATGCCATCCCTCCCCCCCCCCGCGAGGTATAAATGCAATTATTACTATTGAAAGCAGCAAACAACGCATAATCTGGGCATGAAAAGTCCATATTACATGTCTGAATTACTGTATGTATGATTCACAAGTTTAGTACTAACATGTTTCTGCAGCTGATCAAGCTTCTCATCACAAAGGACAAAACCCATATGGATTAGAGCCAAAATACAAGCACAAGATAATCTGAAAAATTATTTATATTCAGCACTCAATAACTATTCTACACCTGTAATATTCTCTGAATGATCATTATCTTGAAATCTGCAATGTGGCCAGGTGCTAAGATTGCTGTATTACATTCCTCTCATACTTCTTTTGAAGTTTGTAAAGTGTTGTTGATTTATTGTTTTTTCATATCTGACATTTTTTGAAGTCTGAAAATATCCATTTGCTCTAACATTTTCTGTCATATAATATCCACACCTCACAGTGTAAAGCATTTCACTCAACATACGGTGCCATTTTCTTGAAAAGTACAAACTGGTTCTCAATCTTAATTAGCTTAGCAATGAAACAAATTTGTTGGGCAAAGTTTAATTTTGAAGAAACCAGTCTGTTTCACTGAAAATGGGGCCATAAGCAGTTGATGTAAATAACAAATCAGAAAAGTACTTTTATGCTATTCTCAAACATAAGTCATACTTTCAATAATATTCTAAAAATTTATATAAGTGGAATTAAAGAGATGATAATAAAAATAAAACCACAAATTTTTTACTGCTTTTTTTCAATTTAATTTTTTTTATTTGCCAAAATGGCATAATCCTTATGCAGTCAAGAATAATGTATAATTTGGTGGGGAAAAGAGAAGCGCAATTATTACACAAGGGCCCCGAATGGCCGAGTGGTCTAAAGCGCTCTCCATTACAGATCACTGCCATCTCACCTCTTTCTGTGTGGGTTTGAGTCTAAGACTTGGCTCAGGTGGATATGTGAGAAAGCTTGCCAGTAGCTTCACGTGGGTCTGTGATTCTTTCCGCAGATTTTCCGGTTTCTTCCTCCACCACTAATACTGGCCGCCATGTATAGCCTATCATGTGCTGAAAAATGGCATTAAGCCCGACAACAAGAACAATTATTACACCAAAAGCATAATGGTTGGCATATATACATCTGTCCTTTTGACTTGATCTGACAATTTTTGAAAAGAAACCTGAGTTATCTTCCAACTATTATTTGATTGATGGTAAAATACTATATCACTGATTTGCAACTAATTTGATGTGAAAATGAAAAAAAATCTTACATAGGATATGGTAAAGAGCAAACGATCTTCCAACTGTTGTTAATGATAGGATATTATATCATTGATCAATAACTAATTACTTTGATGTGAAAATGAAATATTTAAAATCTTAAGTATTTGATCCCTGGGTGAAAAGCATATTTTATGAAAGAATGCAATCTGACAAAACATTTTATCACATACTTCACACTTATATGGTTTCTATCAAGTATGTGCCATTAAATACTGATTAAGGCTCCAATTGTCAAAAACATTTCATTACATATTTCACACCTAAATGTTTTTTCTCAAGTATGTATTGTGTACTGATTCATATGTCCATTGAACCTAAATATTTCATGACATGCTTCACACTTATATGGTTTTTCTCCAGTGTGTGTTCTCATGTTGTATTCAGATTCAGAGATCAAAGAAATGTTTAATTATGTGTATATGGATGGAGATTGTTGATTTGGGATGCAGAAAATCATCCACATGAGTCCTTCATATGCATGTTTTTGTTGCAAACAGGAAAGTTTTGCAACAGAATAAATATGTTCTAGTCACTATGAAATCTGAAGCAATGCCTTTATTTTAGTTTGCTGCTGACTTCTTTGATCAAAGGTCACTGGCCTGCTTTGATGACGATTAATGTTTTATTGAAAGCGCCGCTAAAGGACCTAACAAATATTCATTTGTTATTGCTGTGGAAAAATCAAATAATTGTAGAACATTGAGACGAATTTTTAAAACAATTTCTTAGTATATATCTGTGCTTCAGAGGTAATCAGTTTCTTTTGAAGTTGCAGCAAAACTATCTTTTCTGGTCTTTTTTGTTCTGATTTTTTTTCTTTCATTGCCTGGTTGACTGTCATTTCATGTTCCTGCTCTCAGAGGTGGTCAATTGTAGCTAGTCAGTTGCATTGATATTTTGATTATATTACAGCATACATTACCAAGGTCAGATATCAGCATAAACAGATTATGATATAACAATGCATTGTTTGGTGATTTGTCAATATAAAACAAGGATTTGTTTATGTAACAATAGATTATAGTGCATTTTTATATCCAATTTTGGGACTTCCCATCAAGGTACATTTGAATTTCTCCACTAGTAACCCAAGAATGTATATACAGTTTTTATCAGGCAAACATGCTGGCACCAAAAACATCACCAGATGGTATATTTTGTTGCCAATAAGGATTACAAAATCACAATTTGCAACACTGGTAAAGCCCAGTGCGATCATTGTTATTGATTTCATTTCCAATTTTTGCCACATAAATATTGCCTGCGAACTCGAAATCAAGAGACTTAAACAAAATGCCCTTTAGAAATTTAGTCAATGATTTTGGGGTTAAACAGAAAAATGAGATTCAGAAGTGTGCTAAAGTTGCGTGACCTGATAGTTTGGATGCAACAGTAGCCAAGTGTATGAAAGGATGTAATGCCTGGCTGAGTTTCTGGAATCAAAACTTAACTTGGATTGACAAAATTCATTTGGATGGAGAATGAGAGCTATATGCCAGTGGTGTATAGAATGTGGGAAATTAAACTTGAGGGCAACTACTGGTTTTTCGATAAATCTTTGATTGTTATGCTTTGAATGCTTAAGAGTTTCAATTCAAAATCTGTGTCTTGAACCTAACGCATTTTCCTCACTCATCTTTTGGGCCTACTAATTGTCGTTTTATGAATGTCAATTATCCTATGTATAACTATTTATTCAAAGCAATTCACGTGCAAGAGAAAACAAATGCGACTTCTACATTTTATAGCATGTAAGATGATGATGTTACAGAATTTAACGCCAATTTTCAGCAAAAGCTAGGCTATACATGGCGGCCAGTATACATGGTGAAAGAAGAACAAAAAAAAAAAACAAAAAACAAAAAAACAAACAAAAAAACAACCCCCCCCCAAAAAAAAACAACCGGGAACACCCATCCACTCACATAAAATCAAATGAAGTGAACAATAGCCATTTAAAGGTCATTCTCCTCCTCCTCCTCCTCCTCATCGTCATCATCAAGAATCCTGTAACCCAAGAAATCATTTGAGAAACACTCTTAAATGTTGTCTTCCCACCTCTTTTCTGTCTACCTCGTCTTCTGTACCTCCACACTGTGCATTGTAAGATTGCTTTTGCAGTCTAGGTGATCTTGAGACAAGATCGTAAAATTTCAGTTTGGTTTCTGTCACAGTGATGAAGAGGTCTTCATAGTGTTTGAAAGCTAGTTGGACCCTGTTGTGGGCCTCTTTGTTGGTTACATAATCAATGTATGTGATGCTCAATATCTTGCGGTAGAATCTCATTTCGAAGGTTTGAATACTTCTGTGTAGATCTGATGGGCAGAAAAAATGGATATTACAATTAAGAGCCTCAGATTTTTTTTGGAACCAAGAACAATGTTAGTGTTTTTCCATATCGGTCTTAATATTGCTATTGCTGCTGTAGTCTAGGCAATCATGCAAAGCAAAGTAGTTCTGGTCTGGAGCCTTCGTCTGTGACACTTGATCTCAAGTACTTGAAACTTGAGACTGTTTCCAGCTTCTGTCCACTGACCTTTATTTCTAAACTGATGCCATTGGTCTTGTTTGATTTCTGTCTCCATATTGTATGCTGCCGAGGTTCTGTCGAAGTATTAAACCAAGTCATCCAGTTCTATTTTATCTCCTACTGAACCATCAATATCATCTACAAAGAGACGGTTAGTGATTTTTCTTCCTTCCAATACTGAATACTGATAGTGATCTTCTAAGGCATCCTCCACGATCTATCCAAGAAAATGTCGAAGAGTGTAGGTGACAGTATCCATCTCTGTCTGACTCAAAAATGTTGATCGGAACTATTCCCTTCTGCTCCCATTGATGAAGATATCACTATTGGCTTTGTCATAGAGGTGCTCAACAACCTGCACCAGGTTTATGCTGATTTCGCACTTTCTAATAGTTGTCTATAAAGCCGCATGCTAAACCCTATTAAAGGCTTTCTGGAAATCTGTCTAAACATAATATATATTTTGCTGATTCTGAAGGTATTTACCGCAAAGGACTATTGAGATTGAAAATTTGTTCTGTGATGTTCCTTCCTGTTAGAAGCTTTCTTTCTCTACAGCAATTAATTTCTCTGCTTGAGGCTTTAGCCTGTCGAAAATCATCTTTAGCATGACTTTGCTAGGGTAAATAATCCGACAGATGGTTTTGTAGTTTTGGCATAGCTGTCGGAAGGGACTGCGATGGCCAAATATTGATTCCATGTTATGGGCCATTCTCCTGGCTGTCATATGTTCTTACAGATTTGTTAGGACTGTAAATAACTGTTCTCCTACTGCTTGAATGAGCTTTGTTGATATGTTGTCAACGCCAGATGATTTTCATTCCTCAATGACCAAGCTGCAATATCTACATCCTCACGAAGAATGAGATTCACATCAATTTCTTGTGCCTGAGGAAATTTAGTTCTGCTCGTTCTCCTTGGGTCTTATGATTGTAGAGTTATGAGCAGTATTCAGTCCGTCGCTTGAAGGTCTCTTAATCTTTTATGAGGCATTTTCCTTATTCGTCTTGAAATGTTATGATTTTGCGTTCTTTATGGGTTGAGAGATCTTTCAACTGTTGATATGAAATCTTGCTTTCGTTTCAGCTCAGACTGTCTTCAATTGTACAGAATTGTCTTTCTGTCCAGGGCTCCTTTGTCTGTTTCATGCTTTCCCTGATCATCCTGTTTATCTCTCTGTGATTCATTATCTACAAAATGGAGAACATAGTACTGGCCATATCTTTAATTCCTTTAGAGACGAGACGAAAGTATAACGTTCCTGACATTAGACCTAAAATTTGTCATTTGCATACCGAGTTACATGACTATACAATTTTGCAACATACATATCAAAGAAAATTTGTTCTGTGGGGTTCATTCTTGCTCAGAAACTTGCCTGCTCTTCAGCAATAACATTTTATCTGCTTGAGGTTTTAGTATGTTGATAATTATCTTCAGCATGAAATTGCTGATGGTTTTGTAGACGTGGCGTAGCTGCAGATTTCCTTCCTTGCTGAGAATGATGACCAAGGACTGAGTCCATGTGGTGGGCCATTCTCCTGTCTGCCATTTCTAGTTACAGATTGTTGCTAGGACTGTGACTATCTAGTCTCCTCCTGCTTGAATGAGATCTTCTGGTATGTTGTCAATGACGGCTGACTTTCCTTTCTTTAGTGACCTAGCTGAAATTTCTACTTCGTCACGAATAATGGGTTCATCGTCAATTTCATCTGCCCGAAGGCAATTTATTACTATTGCATCTAATTGGGTCTTATGGTTGTACAATTCTGAGCAGTACTCAGTCGGTCGCTTCAGGATCTCTTGATCTTTTGTGAGACATTTTCCGGATTTATCTTGGATGGTTGTAATTTTCCCTTGTTTATGGGTTATGAGATCTTTCACAAGTTGACATGCCATTTTGCTGTTATTTCTACTCACACTGTTTTCGATTATATGCCGTCTTTTTATCCAGGATTGCTTTGCCGTTCTCATGCTTTCCCTGAACATGATGTTTATATCTCTGTATTTTCCATCTCTTTCATGATATATTTTTCTGTTTTTCAGTTATCTTCTTTTGTCACAGTGTTCAAGGACACATCTTATGACTGAAGGTTTCTTTGGTTCTTAAGGACTCTACGTCGGTGTATTGATTGTTTAGCGTTTTCAGATATACAAATTTTTCACCTATTATTGTTTGGAAGGCTTCTCCGACTCTTGCATCTTTCAAGTTTTCAAGGTCAAATCTGATTCTTGGTTGGTTAGGTTCTTTGATCATTTTGAAGTAGAAGAGAAAGGTTTTCATTACTAAATCTTGGTATGTTCCAATATCTTCTCCTGAGAAACTTCGTGTTGTTGTTGTTGTTGTTGTTAGGCTCAACGCCATTTTTCAGCACACGATAGGCTATTCATGGCGGCCAGTATTATTGGTGGAGGAAGAAACCGTGAAATCACCTGAAAGAACCACCGACCCACGAAAAGCTACTGACAAGCTTTCTCACACATCCACATTTGCTGAATCTTAGACTCGAATCCACGCAGACAGAGGTGAGATGGCAGTGATCTGTAACGGACAGCGCCTTAGACCACTCGGGGCCCCAGAAACTTCGTGTTCAGGCGATATTTAGTTTGGAGCTTAATTACCTTTTTACCAAGATGGAGTCAATCTGGTTGCGATGCTGTTCATCTAGACTCTTCCAGGTCCATCTTCTAGATGCTTTGAAAGTGTATAGAGTGTTGTCTAACACAACATTGTTGTAGGCAGAAAACTCCAAGAGCCTGTTTACTCTTTCATGTTATTGTTTTGTTGAAGGTTCCACAAGTGCTTTGTCAATTTTCTGAATTAACTATCACATTTGCATTCAAATCTCGTTGCACAAGAGAATGTCTTGGATGGGTTGTCAATGTCATCTTGAAGTTGATTATACAAACTCTCTAGTTCGTTGTTATCAAAGACGTCGGCGCGTAGTCATCCAGTCTGGAGAGGGATAGACTCTACTAGGTTGATTATTGCTTCTTGACTCGCCATGTGAAGACAACTAGTACTTCCTCCGTACCGGATCAGTCGTAGCCCGGATCAGCAATGTATGCGTCTTCACTGAACACCTGGATAAAGACAACAAGTATGCTACTATTGCCGTCACTACGAAGATTTCGAATCACTACATGATCTTTATGGCATTTACTTTAGATTTGCAAAAGGTGAACTAAAAAGATTGCAAGAAGATCAAGGAGGTTCTATTTGTAATATATATTATATTAGATATGTTATAAATAGTTGCAAATCTGTACTAAATACTCATCGTTAAGAATTGATCAGAAGTTAAGAATGTTCACTCTGTTAGCCATGTTAGATATTAGATCAGACCTATTTTGATTTAGAACCATGTAAATATTATCTGAAGTCTTTAAGTGAAAATACATGTCAGTATGACCATCCATGCAAGAGGAGTAGGTATAAAAAGATTTTAGGCATGAGCACCGTTGAGACCATATTGGAAGTTAGATAGGTTTATCTTTTCTTTTTGGCCCAACTACACGATGGCATGAAGGTATGTGCACATTTTCACATTAAAACTCCAAGAAGTTTAGGAAATGAATCTATATCAATCATGCGCTAACCGACGGATGATGATTATGTTTGACAGCAGAAAGGGTGAACAGATCATTTTAGGAGCATCATTTCGAGAAAGAAAAGCTTCCTACGAAAATACAATCGTCTTTGACACTAAACCCATATCTCTACAGAGTATGACCAGACTAGAATTACGGACCGAAACAAATGTTCCTACGGAGGGTAACAAGATGCAAGCGTCAATATCGCTAAAGTAGACCAGAATTTCAAACCGAAATGAAGCTTTTCTACGACAGGTGAAAAAAATACAAGCGTCGCCGAGTTTTCTAATTAGGCTATTATGCTGTGCGTGTCAAATGTATTTATCGTTCTCCCTCCCCGCGAGTCATTGGTGTAGAATAAAGGTAATGTTCTCTCAACCAAACATTTTATCCAGACCTACACGATATCGGGACTGAGGATCATGTAAATGTATCGTGATAAGTCCACGAAGATTTGCTTGGGAGTGCGGAAAGACATTTCTAATTTAAATCATATCTATGTCCCCTGAACACCAAGTCTGATGAATGTTTCTCAGAGTATGTGTATCGACTCTATTAAAGGCAATCAGAAGATTGCAGTTATCTCTGATCACTTTAGGTATTTACTTTTATCACTGATTAAAAGGAATCACGTCTGTCATTTTGTGCATGCCTCGAGAAAATTTCTAAACTGGATTTGATTGCATGTGATATATCACATCATCGTATACTACAAGGTTATTAATACATCGATTGAAATCATCCACAGATGGAACATCATCAATATCGATGATAAAGTCAATAATATTATTGCCGTCCTTGTCCAAGAACTTTGCATTGTCATTAAAATCTTTAAGCAAGCACGTCATTTCAACTGCGTTGTGTCGAGAGATTGTATGACTGTCAGTGGCTTTTCTTAAAAGTACCTCGGTATGTTTTGCACCAAAATATAAAATAGGCTGAAATTTGTGGTCTCCAACATAGTAAGCTGGAACCTTCGCCATTGGATCGGACTACATTGCGCACGCTCATCGCTAAGGTTTTCAAACTAGTGGAAGACGGCCTCCGCTAATACCTCACAGCACCGAGAAAAAAGTTGCATATCGCAACATTCCAGACCATCACTTCTACAGACTTCACATCAATAATTTACGACAGTCCGTGTTAATCAGCTTTAGGCTCAGGAGCCACATATTAAGTCCTTGTGGGCTGCACAACTAGAGTCACCATCGGACACGGAAGTGTGATTAATAGGAGGAATCAGAATACTTTTCTACCACGTGATACAAATACTGCAATTTTTATTTCATTGATAATAATTAAAATAACGTTATCCAACAAATATTTAATTTTATACACATTTTTCAATCGTAACAATCATCTCACGTGATACAGGTAAGTGCTAATATATGACCTTGTCTGGATCTAGCTGCAGGTATGAATATCGATAATGTAAATGTCCCTTATTGGTGTCTTACACGTGCGTGATTTGAAAACGGTCGCGAAATTGCACGCAGTATTACATATATTGTTCAAAATGTTATTTTTTCCCATGATTTTTGTATGGAAGACATACCTCATCTATTTATAATTCTTTTCTAATAAGAATATTTCGCTCCAGGAGATGATGCTTTGGGAAAACTTGTAGTACTTAACAGATTAGTTTCACGTATGTACTGTCGTGACAAGCAATTTTTTTGATAAAATATCATTTTTTTTTTTTATAAATTTACTGGTGTTCACTGTCCAGATCATAACATACATATATCTATTTTGGCACCAACATACGAAGTGATACATAATTAAACGGAGGTAGTGGTTCTGATCGCGGATGGATATCTTCAGACATACGAATATATATATATATATATATATATATATATATATATATATATATATATATATATATATATATATATATATATATATATATATATATATATATATATATATATATATATATATATATATATATATATCGAGAATGACAATAACCAAATTGTTTTTCCTAAGAAACAGTAGAAACCAAGTGAAATTGATCAATATATTTATACATTTACAGAAAAGACTCTATATTTTGTTGTTTTCTTTTGTGTACAAATGCGAATTTGGAAGCTCGTTTGTAAAGTGGATGCCAGAATTTGAGCTGTATTGCATGACCCATTGAAACAAGTACTAAATGACAGATTAAAGTATCGCATGTTATTCCTTGATTGATACGAGACACTGAATCTGAAATATCCTTGCAAATATCTTGACAATTGGAAGAAAATGCATTTATTTGTCTTGAATCACTGTGAGTTCTATACAAGATATTTATTTATGAATTATAAATATTCTGCCAGCAGTCGTTTCAAATCAAGATAATGATGGTTTAAGGAAGCCTGCTTTGCGAACCACATGTTGCAACAAGTTGTATAATTAGATGTCAGTTGTTTATATATATATATATATATATATATATATATATATATATATATATATATATATATATATATATATATATATATATATATATATATAAAGTACCATCAGGCATTTATTTACTTATTTCACAAATAATGAGGCAAGACAATTTTGAAAAGAAATCCCTTCTCGAATTCCACAACTTCGCATTTGGAGGTACATAATTGCAATTTTATCCTAAATCTTTAACAAAAAAAATATCCAGAATTTCCTTTCTATAAATTGAATATTTTCATTAATACGTTTGCCCAAATGTTTACAAAGACAGTCACTCTAGCAGAATGGTACTTCACAGCAATGTATGCCAATATTTCCCTCAACATGTTCACTAACTGTTTTAAATTAATTTTATGAAGACAATAATGCAGATGTGGCGGTTAAAATTTTCAGGTCACTGATTCTGTTCTTAAAACAAAAATGCAAATACAAAAACACAAAAGCCATTTTTTTCTGCCCTACTCTCATCAAATGATGCATTTTTATGATGTATTCTGTACACATGGGATGATAGACATTTATTTCTGACATCACGTGTCTGTTGCCAGGGTTATGATGTGTCAAACCATTATAAAAAAACCATGAAAAGTAGCCATTTTCCCTTTTCCTTCTCATAGATACTGCTTTACCATGAGCTATTTACTCGGTTTCAAATCTGCAATATGCATTTTTATTATTTCAGAGGTTATAAAGCTCTATAAATAAAATTTAGTCTTTAAATCATTCTAAAATGGTCCATCATAGACAATAATAGATTAACAAACTTATATGTGAACTGAAAACAGTTTCTAAACTATGTTGACAGAAAGGTACCTAATCCTAAACTACAAATATGTTCCTCAATAAAATATTGCTTAATATTAATGAATTATGTGTCTGATTATTCAATATTATTGTTTGATATTAATGAATATAACTGTAAAGGAGGTGTTAACTTTGGCCTGTATGTTCGTTTCTACTCCAAATACATGGGTCTGTTACTTTCTCAGGAAATGACAAATGTTCATGTATTTATATATTCTTATCCTTATTTCTCCATGGGTATATATCACACACACACACACACACACACACACACACACACACACACACACACACACACACATACTACTATGCTTTTATCTTTAGAAAAAATAATAGTTCTCCATTCCCCTTGTGGTAACCTCTTGTCAAACTAAAATCTATTTTTTAAAAATTATATATTCATCTGTAAATATATAATATGGCCATTACTGAGAAAGACAACATTATTTTTTCAGCACGTTTAATTTACTTCTAAAAATGTGAAATGTTTTTTGAAATTAATGACATTGGAGAGTGCAGTAAAGGAACAGACTATAGATATTGTACTCTCTAGACTTTTTGCATCTATTTTTAAACTAGCACACAATCACTGCAACTAGTTCCCTATGATATGAGAGAATGTACACGTTTATAAAGAACATATGCCTATAATTAACAAACGGAAATAAAATCATTTTATTAGTTTTGCAAATGCTATTTTATTGGTGCCCTCGATGGGGGAAATCAAGAAATTCTAAATCCTATAGAACAACAGTAACAAATAAAATAACAGTATGTATGTGTCATATATACCATTAAAGTAAAGCTAGTCGAGATGTCACTAAATGCATTGACAAGTCGCTTTAGGGACTCCGTCTCCGGATTTTCTGTTGGGGTTTACTCCCTTAGCCTTTCCCATGTAAGGGTATAGTCGCAAGGCAGCGAAGGTTTGAAGTCAGAGTTTACCTTCTCCTAGACGGGCTACCACCCAAGGTAAACGGGCCCCATCTGCCCGAAGCATCTGGTTTTGAGGCGACGCCGCTGGTGCCATGACGTATCGGCTTGTCCTTTCCCTAGCATCCATCAGCTGCGTGTAGAGGGGGAGTCAGTTGCATGGGCAACAGCTGATTCTCCATATAACCTTGCCCAGGCTTGCGCCCTGGAGAGGACACCTCAGCTTCGCTTCACAGCGTTGACACAACACGGGAAGCAACAGTTACCGGTTGTAAGTCACCACTCGATTTGCGTAGAGTTAGACGCCAGGGGTTGCTTCCGAAGGTGGGAGACACCAACAGATTTCAAGCTGAGCAGCCCCCAGCCAATAAGGTGCCGTCCCGCCACAGCTCGCCTGCCTTGCTGGGTGCGCAGGGCTTAAGATACGTGAGTACCTGACAAGCGGGCAGCAATTACAGCACCAAGAAAAAAAAAAGAAAAGCAAGGAAATCAACAATACTCAAGCTAGGTACCTGAAACGTCTGGACTATGCAGACAGGGCTTTCAGATGATCTCCAGGCAATCAGTGATGTTTGAAAGACTAAAGTCATCAACGACGAACTCGTAAGACTCCATGTCGATATCGCCTCACTTCAAGAGACACGGCTACCAGATTCTGGGTCCCTCAGAGAAAAAAACTACACGTTCTTCTGGCAAGGAAAGAGCTCAGATGAAGTTAGGGAGTATGTTGTTGGTTTTGCTGTCAGAAACTCTCTGCTGGCAATGATAGAACCCTGCCAACAAAGAAACGAAAGACTGCTATCTCTTCGCCTCCACACCACAACCGGGCTAGTTAATCTAATCAGTGTTTACGCTCCCACACTCAGTGCCACCACTGATACCAAGGATGCGTTTTACAACGAGCTCGACTCGCTCATCGAAAATATTCCGAAGGAAGAGAACTTGATATTACTGGGCGACTTCAACGCTAGGGTGGGTGCCGATCACGACTCCTGGCCTTTGTGTCTCGACAAGATTGGCATTGGGAAGATGAATCAAACGGGCAACGTCTACTAGAAATGTGCTCGTTCCACAACCTCAGCATCACCAATTCATTTTTTCAGACAAAACTACATCACAAAGTGTCTTGGAGGCATCCTCGATCAGCTGGACTAGATTATCACAAGACGTTCAGTCATGAAGGGTGTGCAGCTTACTCGTACATTCCACAGCGCTGACTGCGACACCGATCACTCACTAGTTTGCTGTAAATTTAAGATTTAACCAAAGAAGATCCACCACTCTAGGCAAGTGGGTAAACCACACATTGATGTGAGCAAGACGTCATATCCAGATATGGCTTTAAAATTCACTTACGCCCTCTCCAAGGCGTTCAGTTCAGAACCTCCCTACGGCAGTGCCAAAGAAAGATGGGACAACAACAAAGAAATTATGTACAGCACTGCCACAAGAAACTTTGGTAAGAAGCAGACAAAAAACAACGACTGGTTTGACGCCAATACCACCACACTCAGGCCAGCAATAGAAGAGCGTCGCAGTGCCCACCTGGAATTCAAGCGTTCTCCCTGCGAGAGGACACTACATGCATATAGGTCTACCAGAATAAAAGTGCAGAGGTTAGCACGGCAATGCGCTAATGAATACTGGCTTCTACTATGTCAGAGCATCCAGTCAGCAGTAGACAACGGAAACATCAGAGGCATGTATAGTGACATAAAGAAAGCAATGAGTCCAACGAAGAAAGTGATAGCTCCACTTTAGTCTTCTGCAGGAGATATCATTCAAGACAAGGGCAAACAGATCGAGCGCTGGGTGGAGTGCTACTCCGAACTGTATTCCAGAGAGAATAACGTGACCGACAATGCCCTCAACGCCATTGAATCCTCCCTTTTTTGAACAAACTGGATGAGAAACCCTTCTGAGACAGAATTAAAGCTGGCATTAGAGAAACTGACCACAGGTAAAGCCCCAGGAAAGGATGGCATCCCAGCAGAAGACATCAAGTGTGGTGGCAGTGTGCTGTTCACGCACCTTTATGATCTTCTCTGCTAGTGCTAGGATGAAGGTGCAGTGCCTCAGGACATGAGAGACGCCAACATCATAACCATGTATAAGAACAAGGGCGACAGAAGTGACTGCAACAACTACAGGCATATCACTTCTCAGCATCGTGGGTAAAGTCTTCGCTAGAGTCATCCTGAACAGACTGCAGACGCTTGCCGACAGAGTGTATCCAGAGTCTCAGTGTGGGTTCCGCGCAGACAGGTCCACAATCGACATGATCTTCTCCGTCAGGCAACTGCAGGAGAAATGCAGGGAACAACACAGACCCCTCTTACTGGTTTTTTATAGACCTCACCAGAGCATTTGATCTGGTCAGCAGAGACGGATTCTTCAAAATCCTGACGAAGACTGGATGCCCTCCAAAGCTGTTAAGCATGGTCCAGTCCTTCCATGAAGACATGAAAGGCACAGTGCAGTATGATGGCTCATCGTCCGAACCATTCAATATCCACAGCGTTGTGAAAAAAGGTTGTGTCCTTGCCCTCATGCTCTTTAGCATCTTCTTCGCTATCCTGCTTAAGTACGTCTTTGGGACGTCCACAGAAGGGATCTACCTGCACACGCGTTCAGACGGCAGACTGTTCAACCTGGCACGACTGAAGGCAATGAGCAAAGTAAGGAAAGCAACCATTAGGGACATGCTCTTTGCAGATGATGCTGCAATAGTCACTCAGACAGAAGCTGAACTACAACGCCTGATGGACCGCTTTGCTAAAGCACGTGATGAATTCGGGTTGACTATCAACCTAAAGAAAACCAACGTGATGGCTCAGGACACAGACCCTCCCAGCATAATCATTAACAACTACAAACTAGAAGTAGTCAGTGAGTTTACTTACCTTGACTCTACCATCACCAACAACCTCTCACTCGATGCCGAGCTCAACAAGCGGATTGGAAAGGCGTCAACAATTCTCTCTAGATTGTCGAAGAGAGTGTGGAACAACAGCAAGCTGACATTAAACACTAAGATCTCCTTGTACCGTGCCTGCGTGCTGAGCACTCTCCTGTATGCCAGCGAAACTTGGACCCTGTACACCTCTCAGGAGAAACGACTGAGTGCCTTTCACATGCGTTGTCTCCGTCGCATACTCGGGATCACCTGGAGCGATTGTGTGACAAACAACGAGGTGCTTCAACAGGCCAAAATTCCCAGCATGGTCACACTCCTCCACCAACGTCGCATCAGATGGTTGGGCCAAGTGCATCGAATGGATGACGGACGGATCCCCAAAGACCTTCTCTACTCTAAGCTTTCCTCAGGCAGAAGATCAATAGGACAGCCACATCTTTGATTCAAGGATGTCTGCAAGCAGGATATGAAAGCTCTTGAAATAGAGGTCAACACCTGGGAATTGATTGCCCTTGACAAGTCCAGCTGGCGACATGCTCTGTACACAGGTCTGAAAGCCAGCGAGGAAAAGTTATGACAGCTCGCTGATGAGAAAAGATCTCAGAGGAAGAGGAAGCAGTTCCAACCAAGACCTGATTCATACTTCAAGTGTAGCAACTGTAGCAAGGATTGCCACTTCTGTGTGGGACTTTATAGTCACAGAAGACGCTGCACAGCTACAAACTAGGACACAATTCATGGGCACATTTCCATCGTTCCTCGAGACTAAAGGAAGCCAACCATCAAAGCTAGTCACATTTTTACATTGACTATTTTGACTGAGGTTTCTGAGGCAAATCTTTTGTATACATATTTTAAGTACATGTAGGCCGACATGCTTGTCATATTCCGACACAAACATCAAGCCCTTAGGCTTTCTATATAACTGGAGGTTCAGAGAACTGTTTAAATGAAAATCTATACAATCAAGGGATGATGGAGCATATGATAAAAGAAAAAAAATATTACCTAACGATAGCAGTTAACCAAAACCAATAGCAAATCCTGACGATTGTAACGTCCCCACTCATCCACCCACAATATGAACCAGGGGTGATACACTCCTGCTGCTTGTACAGTATATACATGCCACACCTCCACCTCCCCTCTGATTAGTATAAGTGTAATTTTTGCTATTATAAATGGCAAACAAAGCATAATTTCGGCATAAAAAGTGAAATCTCTTTATTACATGCCTGAGTTACAGCATGCATGATTCACATTTTTATGACTAACCTTTTCCTGCAGCTGATACCTTCTCATCACAAAGGACAAAGCCCATATGGATTATAACCAAAATACAATCTCAGGATAATGTGAGATATTATTTATATTCAGTACTCAATAACTATTATACACCTGTAATTGTTGCTGAATAATAATGAACTTGAAACTTGCAATGAGGTCGTGTATTAAGATTTCTGTATTACACTCTTCTCATATACTTTTCTGGAAGTTTTTAAAGTGTTGTTGATTTGTCGCTAGTTGTCTTATCTGACATTTTTTTTTAAGTTTGCAAATATCCATTTGCTCTAACATTTTCTGTTATATAACCACAACTCACACTGTAAAGCATTTCAATCAAAATATGGTATCATTTTCTTGAAAAGTAAAGATTGGTTCACATCCTAAATTTAAAAAAAAATGAGTGCAATAGACAAAGTTTAAATTAAAGGAACCGTTTTGTTTCTTTGAAAATGGGATCTTACACTGTCGCTATCAATAACAAAAAAGAAAAGTACTTTTGTACAATTGTCATGAAGAAGTCATCCTTTTAAGAACATTCTCAAATTTATATAAGTGGAAATAAAGTGATGATAGTAGAAATAAAACAACCCACAATTTGTTATTGCTTGATTTTAAGTTCATTTATTTATGTACCAATTTAAAAATGATATAATCCATATGCAGTTTAGAGCAATGCATAATTTGGTGGGAGAAAGGCATAATGGTTATGCCAAAATCATAATGGTTAGCATGTGTATATCATTTTCACTTGAGTTGTAATACTCAAAATGATTAAACATTTTTTCAAAAGGTAACCTAAGGTTTTCTCCAATTGTTATTTGATTGAAGATATTATATTGCTGATTCATAACATATATTCATAATCCATAATTTCAGATACATTGGTAGTAGGAACATTTCATTTTGCTTTCAGATTTTAAACAGATATTGCACATTTTTAGCTGCAAATATTCAAATTAAAGCATTTGTCTAATAGGAATGGGTGAAAGGCATGTCAGAATGTACTCTGACAAAACATTTGATAACATATTTCACTACTAAATGGGTTTCCTCCAGGATGTGGCCTCATCTACTTATTCCATGTTACAAACAAGCTAAATATTTTATCACATACTTGACAATTATAGGGTTTCAATAAAGTATATTTCCATGTGCTGATGTAGACTTCCTTGCTTATAAAACATCACATACTTCAAAATTATATGGTATCCATCAAGTATATCCTGATTAGGCTTCAATTGGCAATAAAACTTTAATCACATATTATACACTAAAATGTAAATGTTTTTATTTCAAGTATGTTTCATGTGCCCACTAAAATGTAAATGTTTTTATTTGAAGTATGTTTCATGTGCTGATTCAGATGTCCACTGAACCTAAATATTTCATCATATAATTCACACTTATATGGTTTTTCTCCATTATGTGTCCTCATGCTGTATTCAGATTTCCACTGTCTAAACTTTTTATTTCACATTTCTGACATATGATATGCGTACTTAAATGTTTTTTTCTCCTGTATGTATCCTCATGTGAACATTCAAACCTCCTCTGTGACTAAACATTGTATGACATTTTCCACACTTAAATGGTTTTTCTCCAGTATGGATCCTCATGTGCTTATTCCGATTTCCACTTAGACTAAACGTTTTTTCGCATACTTCACATTTAAATGGTTTTTCACCTGTATGTGTCCTCATGTGAATATTCAAATCTCCTCCGTGACAAAACATTGTATAACATTTTCCACACTTAAATGGTTTTTCTCCAGTATGGATCCTCATGTGCCTATTCCGAGTTCCACTTCGACTAAACGTTTTTTCGCATACTTCACATTTAAATGGTTTTTCACCTGTGTGTGTCCTCATGTGCTCATTCAAACCTCCTCTGTCACTAAACCTTTTATGACATTCTTCACATTCAAATGGTTTTTCTCCAGTATGGACCCTCATGTGCCGTTTCAGGTGTCCACTCTGACTAAACCTTTTATCACATGCTTCACACTTAAACGGTTTTTCTCCGGCAAGTTCCATCACGAGATTGATTAGGGTTTTGTAGCACACATCATAAATTGTCCGAATATGTCTGTCCTCAAAACCTGTGTGGCATTTCACGGTTGTAACGAAATTACTGGTAATAGCGCTTAAAAATACCTCCCTTAGGTCAAATGCGCATGCTCACAAAAAATGAAGTTCCGAATAATTCATAATCTTAGCTGCACTACAGTTCATTATTGTTAAAGGAGTCACGGTACTAATTCAATGTCCATAGTAAACATATGGAAACACCATCATATTTAAAATTCAATAACTTAAAATTTCTGGTTACTGATGATCAGACATATATTTCTCCATGCACAACTATCCTTGGTGCAAGCTTTTGTGTGGAGAACACCATATAAGCCGCGGCATTTTCTTGACCTACATATGCATGAAGTCCATGTTATTGATTCAGCACCAAGCGAATCAAATGCTACTTTCATTATTGAGTAATCCTAAGTCAAGTCTTTAAAAATACTAAAATTGCATCAATAGAAATTTGTCTACATTTTTTTAAATTGCACATAGGATAAGCTTTCAAAAGATATTTTTTATAAAATTTTACTTTTCATTATTAACCAATTATGGACCACCAAACCCGTAAATACTCTATTATTTCTTTAGACTGGTTCACAATTCTTCCATTGAATTAGTACCGTGTGTCCTAAACCAATGAATAAATCATATCTGTCTAAAATATTTTGTTCATAATAGGAGAATAATAATGGTAATTAGATCAGATAATTAGATTCGGTGTCCATACTTTCAGTATAATTAAGTAATATTTACTGTCCATACTTAAATATCATGTAATTAGTATATATATATATATATATATATATATATATATATATATATATATATATATATATATATATATATATATATATATATATATATATATATATATATATATAATATCCATATTTATATTATACAATATAACATATATTCATAATCCATAATTTCAGATAGATTGGTTGGAACATTTCATTTTGCTCTCCGATTTTAAACATTTATTGCACATTTTTAGCAGCATAACTTTAACGAAAGTCATCTCAAAAATTAGAATTTTTCATACCTTGATATGTCCTTCTTTCTCGGTTATTTCTCAAGGTTAATAGTTCGTTTATAACACGAATTAAGAAAGTTATAATACGAATTCGATAAGAAAATAATAACACGAGTTTGATATGTCAGCTGATGTGAAATGCTGAATATTTTAGACCAGAAATGATTGTTATATATATATATATATATATATATATATATATATATATATATATATATATATATATATATATATATATATATATATATATATTTATATATATATATATATATATATATATATATATAAACTAGAACACAGTATATTAATGTATTCAGAGGAATTAAAAGGAATAACTACATTAGCTATTAGAAAGATAAAGGAATGTAATCATTGCAGGTGGATTATTTATTCATATTTGGGTGTAAATATCGTACAATATTCAGATTAATTAACATGCCCAATGACTTTTTTGTTCCTTTTCTTTTTGGAGGTGGGTTGAGGGTTCTCACATCTTTAAATAATCAAAAAAATATTTCCTCATACACGCATTTTTTTTGCCTTGTCCAGTCAAATAAGTAGTGGAATAAAATAAGAGTTCAGGCGGAAGACCCATCTCCTGCCCTCTTAACAAATACAAATTACCCCCTTCTCTCTCTCTGTCCTAAAACTCCCACCTCAAACGGTTTACACAAAACCAAAACAAGAGTTCTAGCGTAAATATAATTCTATAACTTTAGACAGATATTGCCTAGCCGATGGGTAATCTAAAGAAATTATCTCCATGACAACTGTGTCAGGCAGCTGCCTTTGTCATGTGGAGATATGTTAAACTCAATCACGAACTGTATTTTCAAGGAAGCAGGACGTATTAAACCAGGCGAAAAAGGTAAGTGATATTATTCTATACCTCATTACCTACTATTAATGGTTCAACTGTTGATATTAAAACGACTTCATTATCACGATGATAGAGACTAAACTTTAACGCTCACACAGCGACGAGATTCCAACAAATCTTTAACTTGTGGTTTGCTTAGAGGATATATTTTATCGATAAGATATATTTTTGACCGATAGAGATCAATTGTAAATTTAGTATATTTTTGTTGGCTAATCGGACTGTGAAAGTTTTTAAATTCCGCTAGCAACCTTTGATACAATTGCTCAAGTAATTAAAATACTCGCTGTCATCAGATCTGATGAGCGAAAGTTTTAGCCTGTCACGTGTTCCACTAAAACATATGCCTGATCTTTCATTATTAACTTCAACTGTCAGCTGTTTGCCGTCCATGATTTGATATTTGATCTTGCTACTGTAGCTATTTGTAACTGTTAAATTTTCAAACATTATTTCTTTAGTTTAGATAAAATTTTAGTCGGAAAAGATAATGTCGAGTATAGATCTATCATCATGACAATACCCAAGTGCAAGTGTATCTACCCAATTTTCGCAATAACGTTTATCATCGAAAACACTCAATCCACATTTGATAATGACATCTGTTTTGAGCTTATGATAATTTGTCCGAATTGCCATAGCTCTTATAAAACTAACACTGCCATCAAGCGCATACTTGTAGTCATCAAATTTCATAAACTTTTTAACAAAATCGCGAGGCGGACCTTTTACTTTTTTCGTTATTTTATTATTGTCTAACAATATGGTATACATTTTGCTACGTAATCCGATAAAATGTTAGTTCTCGAGTTCGTTTCATCTTTAAACTTACCAATAACCTTTTTATTTGTGTCGTCATGAAATCTGCTATTACGTGGGTAATCGGAAAGATCACACAGATGTCGATTATCGTACATGTCCTGATAGATATCCTCACATTCGATTTCATATATCAGCGAATCGGTATCAGTAAACAATAATCTACTGGCAGGCCACATTTTTAACAAAAGTGTATCTGGCACAAATTTGTTTCTACTATTCATATCATTAACAGGTTCGATATTTACGCGTTTCCTGATATTCTCCATCGTCTTACCAAAAACGGAATTGGTCATCAGTTTAAAGAAGTTTTTCTCAAAATCAATTTTTGCTACAGCTCCTCTTGAAGTATTTGAGTTAATGCAACCTCTCATCCAAGGCGACTGATTACATAGTACACTATGAACTTTTTTCAACACGAGACCAGTATCGATTGCTTGTTTTAAAACTTTGTAATGCAAAACATCATTACGTTTATTAAGCAAATTTGGAACTAATTTTTTGACTATAGAATGTTGTTATGGTGATGCTGACATTTTTTGTTCTTCAGATAATAAACTATAATCTATAATCATCGATTCCGCGCAGAAAGGATAATCGTTATGCAATTTGTGTAGCTAAGTTGGATAATCGAGGTCAACTTCAACGAAATATGAAACATCGTCAGGTATCTTTTATTTCTGTTTTTGATAGAAATCAATCAGCCGTGATCCAATGAAATCTACCAAAAGGCATTGGTTCTGCCATCGAATATCCGTAAAGATTACTACAATCTAGATAAACTATATACTTCGAAGAAAGCTCAGTATTATACTTTTTTAAGTATTTGTTGTTTGCTTCAGCATATTTCTTCATTATCACGCTAATACCGCCTCTGATACCTTTTTCAATTAAATTGAACATATCAACGTCAGTCAGTAATTCTAACCTTACCATACTAAACTTTAGCATATCATCACATGACAGATCGGGGGCAAGTATCTAGTCCGTATATATTAATAACTTGCTTCTCGAAAACTTTCAAAAACATCTGCTAATAATAACACGTCAGTTTTCAAATACAATTCGTAATAATCACCAAACGTCTCACAAACACTTTCCAGATATCTTTTGCATACGTGTACTCGTCATCAGCGATATTTTCATTTGTAAGTTGCGAGTAAAATTTGTCTTTGTCAGGTAAAGATGTTTCATCAAATTTACTCCAGTCGTCGAGATATTCGTATGGAAAAACTCCTTTTTAGTCAGTAGATTAAATTCATCTCCGAAAGAGTCTCTTAGGTTATCAAATTTACTACAACCTTTCACTAGCTCATCTAACGATGCTGCCATAAACTGCAGGTTGTCAATAAAACGTAATTTACCAAGCGTTACTGACATGTACTTTTCAAAATTATTTGGAATGAATTTGATGATGTTATCGAGTTTCAGCCGAGCTTTCACGTCAGGATCACCAATAGCTTCTACGATAATGTGGCTATCACATCCTCGAAATTTGTGGAGAATAACTGGAATAAAATCTGGAGCGTGAAATTTTAAATTACATAGATCGTTAGCCGCTCCACGGTACTGTCCAGTCAAATGGCAATGGTCATGTACTTTTTGTCAGAGTCAAAAGCTTTTTCACAGATATAACAAATTTCTACTTGCTCGTGATCAGATTCCTGTTGAGGTGTTAATTTTATCATTGGAGTTACTCTTTTCAAACGATAAGCAATATTATCAACTTCACTGGTCAAATGTTTGAGAAGCCAGACAGCTGGATTTTTATCTCGATATAATCTGATTGGCTTAGATAATCTCGAATCAGTACAACAAACGACCTTGTACGCTACTCCGCACGGAACGTGATTTTGAGTTTTCCTCGTACTCGATTGGTTAGGATCATTTTCTACGCCAAGTAAAGGTTGAAGTAAGGATTCGAAATCAGCGTATATGACGAAAGTAATTTTTAGTTTATGATTATAATGGACAAACTGTAACACACTATCTTTTTTAGATGGCATTGTTATTCTTTGTACATCACTACAGTACTGCAAATGCTTTTGTAATTTTTCATTGTTTGTACAACCGTGCCAGTAGCAATAACAAAAGAATCTTTTGTTGCTATTCTTATTATATTGTCTACCAACTAGTCCGTTAATGTTTTTGATCCAAACATAATGAATTTTATAAAACAGTGAATTTATAGTCGATTGTGAAGCTTTGTCTGAAATATATCTCGGATGGACGTTTTCTTTTTCATCTAGTCCGGAAACGTTAATTGAAACATCATTTTGCTTTTCAATCTTTGGTATCTGATTTTCTGCCACTGGAACGTCAATATCTTTAAAATTTAATATTGACACGTGACTAATATACTTCTCAACACAATATGCGTCTTTTTCTGCTGGAAATAGCGCAGAAAGAACAGCCCATTGGAAACGTTTGCTATCGACTTTTTTACGTTTGTACAACATTTTTTTTATGGCAGGTCAATATATGAACTACCACGTAATGCGTCATATTTCATCGTGTGAAACAAAATTTCTTTGATCAGTTCAAACTTCCAACCCGAACCTAATTCGGTGAATTCTTCTATATTTTCCGAAAGTTCTTGGTGCATTTCATTAACTAGTAAGAAAAGATCCAAGCAAAACACGTCTTGATTTCGCGCTGATATAAGGATCTGTAATTTCCTTGTCAGTCGATTCTTTCGTCACTAGTAGCTTTGAAAATATAGCATGATATTGCACTAATAATCTTATACCTTTGTGTTTATCAAGCTCACGTTTTACAGTTGTCTGTAGCAGGTGGTAAAGATTTGTTGCAGTAAAATTTGCTAGCACGATTTGCTTATCGAACCGATAACTGTTGTCAAAACCTGCAAAAGCAGTCGCTATTTTTTCAGGTTCTCTCATAAGGCTCTTCTTGGTTTTATCACGCAATCCTAACATTGCTATACTCTAGTCTATTATATAATTGATTGTTCGATGGATAATATACTGCTAAAGTTGAAAAATCAATTAGTTATAAAATCTTTATAGTATAATGTCACAAAACATGACAAGCGCACGTGAGCAAGAGTATTATTACGTTCACCCAAATTATAACCTATACGCTGGAAATGAACTTGGTTCGGTTATTAACATTAAAACTGGAATATTTGTTGGTAAAGCAACGTCAGCGGGTAGTAAGATTAGTGTAAAGGGAGATAATGCTGAGAGGATTGCAATGCTTAGGAAAGATTTTATTTACACGTTATTCTGCGAAGATATTCCCGAAGGACAGCGTGTATAGCATGTAAATGTTGCAGTCACTGATGACAACATTGAAAATTTGTCTTTGCAAAACGAGTTTCAGCCGCACCCAGTCTTTGATTTGTACGAAGCAAATGAGTGCGGTATTATTAGAAACAGAAAAACTAAAAAAAGTTCTTGGTACTATAAGTAATATGGGATATCACGTGGTAGCTGTTTGAGGAACATCAACAGACTTTGTTAATTATCAATCGCATAGGTTTGTTTACGAGATGCTTAACGGACCTATACCTAATAATATGGATATTAATCACATCAATAATGTAAAGACTGACAATCAACTGTAGAATTTAGAGCTACTAACACAACAGGAAAATGTGAAAAAGGACGAGGTGGTAGCGGTAGTAATTTTTAACATCCATCAAAACCTGTTGTTTCGATAAACCTCGAAACGGATGAGGAGATGAAATTCAAATCGATTACAGCTTCTGACGAGATATTATAATATAAATCCCAGAGCAGTAAAATTTGCAGCTGATAGAGTAACAAGATCAGCTTTTTCAAGCGTATACGATGCTAGTATTATTTTCAGATAAAATGAATAATAATATTTGATAGCTCGGTTTTAGTCAAACAATGATGAGCAAATGCTTTAACATCATCGCGATTAAATTTTAGCGTTGTTAAAGCACTTTCATTAATTTTATTTGTTTCTGCTGCTGTTAGTAATCTTTTATGAGAATCACCTTTTATCACAATAACGTCAACGGAGTATACACTATAACCCGACATGCATTTTCTTACCGCTTTGGCTAGCTCTTTGTAATTTAATATATTAACTTTTTGGTGATATTGTGCCTCGTCAGTCACCTTTATATAATAAATTAGATAAAAAATATATCATAATATGGACCTGATAAAACGATTCGCTGAACTATACGCAGAAGATACCAACGCAAGAGATGTAAATATTAATGATAAAGTTGCAGACAATATTACAATCTCTTACGATATGATAGACAATAGCGAAGATGATATTTTATACAACAACGATTCTGAAAAAGATGAAATAATCACCGTCGCTGACAGTTATAGTTACAGCAGACCAAGCACTGGAAAATATGATGTCAATAATATAGATATGTAAACCAATAAAATGTAGATGTGCCAAACGAATGTACGAGGAAATTTATAAAAACATTATTTCATAATTTGTTTGGTTGGAATCAAACTGTTAAGTTTATCGTTATACTCACGCCATTTGACTAAACTTTTTTACCTTTTTTCCTAATCACGTTCTCGATCACGAAAACATATTGTCCAGTTTTCTGTAACTCTTGTTCGTAAAAACTACCTATGATCGGTTCCCCTGCCAGATCTTTTAAATCGTATGTTACAGGTATTGTTAAAAGTACTTTATCAACCACAAATCCTTCTTCGCTCCAGTTCGGGATAAATCCTTTTCCAAATAATTTTTTGGTTAAAAAGAAATTCTAACTATATCACTGACCTTAAATTTATGGCTGCGGTACATGTTTTCGTTTGCTCAGATCGTATATTTAATGGCATCATTGGGGGATATCTTAATGGTTCGATGTTTCGTGTTATTGTACTTGTCCACGATTTGAGAAAGATCATCGATGTACCTGTTAGTGTTTTTAGCTGTCAAATGTTTGTGTATTTTTTCGTTTAGTGTGCGATTAAATCTCTCGACAACAACGCTTTTACCTTCATTCCCTGTGACGTATTGTTTGATATTATTTTGTTCTAAAAACTGCTCAATCTTCTTTGTTAAACACTCAGCAACACGATCAGTCCAGATTTTATTTGGTTTTCTTTCTGCACTTATTATTATTTGTTTTAACGCATCAGTCATTGAAGTCCCTGTCTTATCCGAAACAGGTTCACTGTAAAGCATCTTTAACATTAAAAAAATACTTTTTGTTATCGTTAAACTCAGCCAGATCGACAACTTTACGTCTCGGAAACTTTTGTATTAGGTCTGTGTTGTTCGACAGCATGATCATCGTATAATTCTTTCCCAAGTCCTAATTTATATTTTGTTCCAATCATTCCCTAAACAAATCTTCTATCACAGTGTTTTCTCATGTTTGTTGGTTCCATGTCGCGTAATTAATTACTTTATCACAATCTGATTTCGAGTTTTCGTGATCACGATAACAGATATCATGACGCATTGCTATTGCATCCACTTGATTATAAGGCTCCTGTCCTGGCAATGGATTATCGTTTTCATCTAGTTGTTGATCTAGCGGATTATAAGGTCCAGTATACCTATGACCTGGCAAGGTCCAACCGCCTTGCATTTTGTTGTGCACCAGTATCAGGAATAATTCTTATAAGTTCGATTACAATTTTTACAGTTTCTTCTTTCGATTTTTCTCCAAGTAAACCAAACAAACCGTTTTCTTTCTTTTTTTAGTTCTTCTGAAGATAATGTTGGTATTTCTGGTTGCTTGCCAAGCACTGCCTCAGTAACAGATGTAAAAAGTTTGGTGGTGTCTTCCTCTGCCTGATCTTGTCCATGGCGAACTTCATCCACTTTGTTCTTAAAAGCCGCTCGAGTTTCGAGAAACTTTTTTATCAATTCGATTTTCTGTTGATGCTTTTCCATTATTGTATTTACGCGTTACAAAATTAGATCACAAAAACGTGTCAATGCAATAACGAAAAATCTTGGTTGGATCACGCGCTAGCTTGTTGTATAAAAATAAATAATATCGGTCTCTGGTTGTATGATGATATAATTCAATCAATTAATCTTATGTAACGTCATCACACTGCTCCTTTGCAATATTTCTCACATCCACAATATCTAGTCCGAAACATAATATATAACAACCCGTATTTCGCCTAATAAAGCATCGACTTTATAAAAATATTGGGCAAGATAAACAGAATTACATCTTTTATTACGCGATAATAAAAAATAAGATCTAATCTTGTTCATCTCGTTGTTTAACGGAGTATCGTCGAAGACGATTATCTTATGCTCAGACTAATCACGTTCTTTCACTGGAACGAGTTCTCCTGGTTGTTTTATTATAAATGTATCATCACCAGTGCTAAGTTCATCACGAAGTTTATAATTGTACTCGTTTAGTAATTCGAATTTGTCCTGTTGGGGGTTGATGAAGTAAATATATTATTAAAGTTATTGTTGAGCAAAAGATTTAATAACAAATTTGTTTTACCTGATCCAGTTCGCCCAACAATAAGATAATGACAATCTGGAAGTTGGTTATTATGTACATGTTTCACTAATCGTTCGGTGTCGAAATTTAGTATATTCGCCATTGTACAATTTTGTGTTATATTAAATCAACAATTTTGTGTTAAAAGATAGGTATAATGAGCTACTACACAAAGTTTGGAACATTACTGATAGATTCGTCAGACAATGCTCAGCAAGTTAATTTATGGAGAAACGCAACTCTTGACCAGCTTAGAAATAAAATTAATAATTTATTAAATATTACAAGTGTGGATCCAAATGAAGCCGTTGTTTTTCCGGATAGAAGAGGAAAGTTAAAAACGAGTAATGTGCAACTGTCAGATGTACTTACACGAATTTCTAGTGCGGTTGTTAATAATATCGTTACTTTTAATAATCAAGGTAAGAAACAAGATTCGGGTTGGTCAGTTAATGATTATGTTAAAAAAACTGATGATGTATTTACTGGAAACATTGTTATGAACCAGAATACGATTACATATCTTGGAAACCCAAACGAAGATAATGACGCTGCTACAAAAAATATGTTGATGATCAGGAATAAAAGTACGTGTCAGTCAACGGTGGTATGATGCGTGTATTTCTTAACATGAACAATCATTCCATTATTAACCTTAGAACACCAGAGTCTGATTTTGATGCTATAACAAAAAATACGTCGATGACAAAGCAGCTCCAATCAATAATGAAATAACCGCGCTCAAAAATGAATTTCTTGGTCACGTGAACACGTTTTTAAGTTTTCGCAGAAACATAAACACACTTAAAAATGAATTTTGGAAATCCATCAAATGTTGATATTACACGCGCTAATATTAGCACAAAACTCAATGATATTATCAGTGTAATTCCTGATATTATTGATAAAATGAATCTGATTAAAATTCATCACAAGCAGATTTAAAATATTGTGTGTACTGTTGATACTCGTTATAGTGGGTGGACACCAAAAAATAATTCTATCAAACACACTACAGAAGTTACCGGTGTTTATAGATTGTCAGTGATTAGTAGCGCAAAGTTTAGAATATTTACCAAATATCCATTCCGTCATCCAAATGATGACTCATCTGGAGTATTATCTGTAATAATAAACAAAAATTCTGAAGAAGAATTTATACTTGAACCAGTTGATAAAACTTTAAAATTAGCCATTTTCTGTGGTGTTTGGAATTTGTAGCTGAACAACAAGCTCTTATTATGGACTAACCAAACCTGAGATTATATTATAATGAATTGATTTCCTTTGTATTTCAAAAGATATTCCAAAACAAGATGTGGACGCATTAATACAACACTACAAATATTATCACAAAAATCTCTGGTGTGTAAAAAAATTCTACAAATACTATAACAAAATACTTCGAATAGTATCATATCTGTCGTTGTTAATGAACAGTTATGATATAACTTCAAGTGGCGCATCAAAAAATCAGTTTTTTTTAATCATATCTGGCGGTGGTTTTTCTCTTACAACAGCGTATAAAAAGATTGAACCTCGACTTTTAATCAAAGTATATGCTTGCAAAACAGCTAATATCACTTACAAAAAATTACTTGATCAGATAAGGTCTTATTTTCGAGGTGAAAAATATGACATGGATGATTAGATACGTGAGTTTCGCATTATTGACAGTATGTTAACGGATATTCTACCAATGATTGTCAGCAAGTATGTAAACGATTATGAAAAATGTATGAAACATTATCTAAACTTAAAGAATAATATACTTACATGATCTAGCGCAGTGAAAGTGCAGCACGTAATTGAGTTTAACATATCTCCACATGACAAAGGCAGTTGCCTAACTCAGTTGTCTTGGATATATTTTTTGGGGATTACGCAACGGCTAGGCAACATGTGTCTAAAGTTATAGAATTATATTTGCGCTAGCACCCTTGTTTTGGTTTAGAGCAAAAAATATGAGGTGGGAGTTTTAGGACACAGAGATAGGTGGTAATTTGTATTTGTTAGGAGGGCAGGAGCATTTTGATATTCTATAACATGGTATAAAAGTATTATTGATTCCTCTAATCCGAATTGCATTACCAGACTATCTGAACTGGGCTTTCAGCAACTGAGCCCAATTTCACTGACCTCGGGTTCTACTGATACACTTTAAGTTGGACAGTCTAGCTTTCGAATTAGCATGATTTACAACAGTGAACGCAAATGGAACTGCTCGGGAAAAGCCCTATGGTTTGTCCTTGTTAAAATTGGCTGCCCCAGAAAGTTAACCACCCTTAAACAGTTGTATCATGGCAACATCATAAGAGAGGTCGTAGTCAGTGTGATGTATTCAGAACACTTTGACGTCTTGACCGGACTGAAGCAGGGCTGAATAAATGAACCTGTATCGGTCAACCATTTGTAAATCCAAGTCCTCCTCCATGCAGTGAAGGAACTAGTCATTGGAGTCTACATCAAGAATTTCATCGATGGATCCCTGTTTCATTTGCGTAGGCTCTCTGCATGGACACACATACTGAAAAGGCAACTTCTCGAAGCTATGTTTCTAGATGATTGTGCACTTAAGGCACACAAGGAAAACCGTCTTAAACCCATAGAGAATGAGTTCTTTTAGGCCATCTGGTCTGGCATTACGCCTGTATAAAACAGCGGTACTTCTTCTCTTCCCCTGATCTTCGTATTGGCTCCACCAGAAGTAAGCTTGTCGCCTCCGTCATGGTGTGCAGCGTAAGGTGCTATCATTCTTGGCCCAGCCTGCGTTTGATCCGGTAAGGAATAATTGCGAGTTGTCTTCATGTGACGTGTCAAGGGCAAGATGCAGATTTGCGGAGTCTATTCCTCTCCAGACTGGATGATAAAAACTGGCATATGTGATAAAAAGAACTTTAGAATTTGTATAGTAAACTGCAAGATGCCCATTCTGTTTGTGCAAGGATACCGCAATGCAAAAGACAGAGTTGATTCACATAAAAAGTGGCGATCGCTTGTAAGCCTATCTGCAATGCAGAAACAAATGAAAAATTAATTAGGTTTTTGCAATCTGCCGTCTACAACAATCTTGAGCACATTCGGCTCTCAAAAACAATTGTGAAGATGGATCTTGCAATCACCAATCACAACCAGATTGACTACATCTTTGTGAAATTACGATTTAGCACTGGATTGAATATCGCGAAAACACGAAGTTTCCCAGGAACAGATATCTGAAAATAATCATTATTTCTTAACTACAATATTCGCCCCCCACCTAATGATGATAACAACCTAACCAACAACGAATCAGATTTGAACTTGACAAAATTGAACGATCCAAAAGTCGCAAACGTCTTCCAAGTAAAGATAGGTGGTAAATTTGCATCTCTGATAACATTAGACAGTCAAGGCACCTATACAGAGCCATTATCAACGACGTTCAACACAGGTGTGACTAGCACAGCTATTAAGATCATTGGCAAATATCGTCAACAAGGAAACCTTTTGTCACGACAGATGTCCTTGAACTATGTAACACAATATAAGAGAACTAAAACGGAAATATAGATCGTGAAGGAGCTAGACAATACGGAGAGATAAGCAATAAAAGCATGAAAAAGGCAACGGGATCCTAGACAGAAAGACAATGCTGTAAAATCGAAGATAGTCTGAGTAGAAACGAAATATTTACGAATCTATAAACAAGGGAAAAGATCCTCATTCCAAGAAAAATAACGAAAATTCCTCACAGAAGATATTTCAACCGATGGACAGAATACTGCTCAGAATTTTACAATGACAAGACCCGAGAGAATCAGCAGTATTAAATTGCTCTCAAGCAGACGAAATTATTGACATCCCTATTCCTCGTGAGGAAGTAAAAATTGCACTTGGGTAATTAAAGAAAGGAAAGTCATCTGGCGTTGACAATATACCAACATAGGTCATTCAGGCAGATGGAGACAGAACCATCAGTTGATATGGCACACATGCAAAGTCAGGCTGGAGATAATTCTCAAAAGGCTAAAGCCTTAAGCAGAGAAAATTATATATCGCAGAGCAGAGTGGCTACTGATCATTAAGGAGCACCACAGGACAAATCTTCAATCTCAGACTCCTTTGCGAGAAATATCTTCATCATCAGCAAAACGTATATCACGACTTTATAGATTTGATGAAGTCTTTTGATAGGGTATGGCATGTATCATGATGGACAACTATGAGGAACTACAACATCAGCTCTAACCTGGTGTGGTTTGTCCTCATCAATAGTAGCAAAACAGGTTGGTCCCGAACAACAATTGGAGTCAGACAGAAAGGTATATTGTAACCTACACTAGACTCTTCAGTATTTCTCTTTAAAAAATAATGGAGGGTGCCTTGGAAGACCAAATAGCACAGTTAATATCGGATGATAAACAATCACTTACCGTCTCGTCGCAGATGATATTGATGGTTAAGCAAGAGATTAAAAGTAACTGGCTGACTTGGTTTAGCGCCTCCACAACATAGGGTATGGGATTTAGCCTTGAAAAAAAATGACAAACAAGACCAAAGGCATCAGTGCAGAAATTAAGGTCAGTGGACAGAAGATGGAAACAGTCTCAAGCTTCAAGTCCTTGGAATCAGTTATTACAGACGAATTTTCCAGACCAGAACTGCTTTGAAGGATTACCCAAACTAAATCAGTAAGAATAAGGATGAGACCAATGTAGAAAGAACTCAACATTGATCTTGGTTACAAAATAAAACTGATACGATGGATCGTCGTATCCATTTTTATGTATGCTTGTGAAACATGGACGCTCACATCAGTATACAAAGAAGGATTTAAACATTCAAAGAGATGCTAAGGCGAGGTATTGGGGATCTCATATATTAACCATGTAAACAGCAAAGAAATCCGCAGCAGGAACTAGCGAGCCATCGGACCTTATGAAAACCTCTTGACCACTCTGAAAAGACGCAAACGAAAATGGTATTGTCCTGTCCCAAGATCACCCAGACCGGCAAAAACACACTTGGAATTCATGGTGTGAAAGGATGATGATGATGATGATGATGATGATGATGATGATGATGATGATGATGATGATGCCCTTAAGTGGCAATTTTCATTTCATTTATTTATATGTGTCAGTGGTTCTGAAAGGGGTTTTACCAGAGAAGAGAATTCCATGTCGTTCTCTGAAAACTATAATTACTTCTAATGATACTGATGATAATATTTGCTATTTGTTCTCTTTCCATGTTCAGCTCGTTTTATTTTTCTTCAATTATTTACACACTAAGCACTCTTATAAAATGAATCGAATTCAGCCATTGAAGTAATTTGTTGATACTACTACTACTACTACTACTACTACTATTAAATAATAATAATAATAATAATAATAATAATAATAATAATAATAATAATAATAATAATAATAATAATACACCAATCCCTCGATAATTCGCGCCTGGATAACTCGCGAACCCGACTATAACGCGGTGTCCGGCATGGCTCCGGATTTTTTTCCCCAAGGAAAATATATTTTAAAATGTTTTAAACATGAAAAAGTCGTGATAAGAAATTGTAAATTGGCAAATTTAACCTTGATACATAGTTCGTTTTTATCATCGAAAATGGTGATTACCGTATTTTCTGGGGTATAAGTCACTAATTTTTTTATTTTTTTTTAAATGACATGTGCGACTTAAATGCAGGAACGACTTATACGATAAATAATTTTTATTTTAACGACTGTGACTGATGCGCAGTGATGCTGTGCTTTAGCGAAATGCATCTGCCAGTATACGGGCAAGCCATTTGCTGGAAACTTACATACGGTACACGTAAATATTAGACTATAAGATTATCAAATTAAATAGTCAAATAATATTTAGTTATATATGTGTTAAAATTTGTTGCTATTAATAAATAAAAAATACTGAAATAACAATTGCCATTCTATTTCCTTTATTTTTCGGCATGTACATCTTAGAATCTTTCGGTCTCTAAATTCCGTCGTTGTGAATTTCAGCACATTTTCCCACCCAAGCTGCTACTCAAAGTCCTTTGAACTTGCCGCCCAGCTATTGCGTCATGTTCTTTTGATGTACTCAAATAAATACCGAAAGCAGAACTGGGACTATTTTGTTATTTTAAACCACGAATTATGTCACTGTAAAGTGTACCCGAGACCTCTGTTAGCGCTTCATAATTTACTTTAATAGTAGTTTATAAAAACACAGAATCATTTTTTCGGTTGGTTTCGCTACGGCTTGTTATTAAAAAAACATGCGAATATTTCCTCTGACGATTGCTCTAGTTCTAAACTCTGGATTAAGCCAAGACCGGCTTCACGAAGAGAACTTCAAAGTACCGGTAATTAATTAAAAAGAATAACTGTAAGGCTGGGTAACAGTTTTAATTGTTAGGGGAATTCGCAACGTTTTCGTTAAGGTATTAAAAATCACTGTAGCGTATAAAGTGCCTTTGAAGTTCACTTGGGTTGTGGAAATGACCGATAGGTAAATACTTACCCTTCTTACAATGGAGCATTAATAAAATATAGTTTCAAAATAACGTTGTAGGATTTACAATTGTTATATTAGCGTAAGTCAATAAGTTTTGTTTTAAATTATATTCGTGCCATTTATCATGGCACCAACAACTAGAAAAATATGATGCAGGATTTAAGTTAAACGTCGTAGCATTTGCGAAAGAAAACGGAAATCGTGCAGCAGAAAGAAAATTCAATGTAAGAGAGAAGAATGTGTGTGACTGGCGTAAAGAAAAGAAGACAGTTAAAGTCAACAAAAAAAAACCAAGAAGGGAAATCGTAAAGGCAAAGCAAGTTGGCCAGTTCTCGACGAGAATCTACGAATATGGATTGTGGAACTGCGTGCTGCAGGTCATGGACTTTCAACAATTTAAATACGACTCAAGGCAATGTCAAAGTTTATTGTAATACTGACTTTTATATAACTCTTAAACAATTGTATAATATTTCTTACACGAAGATGGAAATTACCAAGTCGCATGCAATGGCCGGCGGTATCGAAGACGCGATTATGGTAAGTGCGGAGGAGCGACTTATACGCAGGAGCGAATTATAGGGCGGAAAAGACGGTATTGCTTATAAAGATAGAATCCATATTGTGAGATTTGCAATTTTTCAAAATGTGAAGTGATATTTCCCAAACGTGTCACAAACCGCAAGTGTTATCGTGTTCTAATTTATGTCGTTTTAAATTTTTAGACCCATTAAATTCATGTTGGTAATGGTTAAACCTTGTGAATTTGTTTCTTCCATTTTACTTCTACCGTAATAAAAATCTACACAACGTTCGATCGATATTGTTTTCTCGAAGTGTGTCGATCTTTTGTATTTGAAAAAAAAACCCGTCTACTTTGGATCAAACACTAAAATTGGAATGTATACAATTCACCACAAAAATAAGTGACGTAATACACAACCTGTGAAGTACATGTGCTAAGCAAACGGAAACCAGGATGAATAATGTTTAGATGATTTCCTCAATATACTGTAAGTTATCCTGAAATTAATGTTACTCTGTGAAGAAAAACTAAACAAAGTACACCGATATGAAAAGATATTTATCCACTGTTAATCTTAGCACGATTATTGATTGAGTATTCAATATGCCAAGCCACGCCACCACCCCCTTTTCTCTATGAGTCGATCCCATTGTTATATTTGTTGTTTGTTATAGGTCCCTCAATAACTCGCGCCCTCGCTTATATCGCGGTCGATTTTTTTTTGGACCCCAATGTCCGCGTGTTATCGAGGGAGTGGTGTAGTTAATGATAAGAACAGATACAATCCGGAAGGGTGCCTTACATAACATATCATACCGAAAAGAATATTGCTACTAATAGCGTTTTAAGAACATGTACAATCCGGAAGGGTGCTGTCCCTACAAAATAGAATATTGTTCCTACGAATGTTTTAAGTACGGCCATTGGTTCCCAAGATTGATTGAAAGCCTACTTGGTTCTGAGCAGACATTTTTTTGGTTCCTGGATCGGATGTGTGCTTCAGAACCCTACTCAATTACATGACGGAATTTGCTGGAGAAACACCGTTTAATTGTGGACTGTGTCAAAAAAGCTTTAGTGAGAGTGGATCTCTGAAAATGCATATGAGGATACATACTGAAGAAAAACCATTTAAGTGTGAAATATGTTATAAAATGTTTCGACAGAGTGGACAGCTAACAATCCACATGAGGACACATACTGGAGAAAAACCATTTAAATGTGAAGTGTATGATCAAAGGTTTAGTCACAGTGGAGGTTGGAATGTCCGCATGAGGATACATAAAGGAGAAAAACCATTTAAATGTGAAGTACGTAAGAGAATGTTTAGTCGCTCTGGAACTTTGAATATGAACATCAGGATCCATACTGGAGAAAAAACATTGAAATGTAAAGAATGTCATAAATGGTTTTGTCACAGAGGAAGTTTAAATGTGCACTTGAGGCCACATACAGGTGAAAAACCATTTAAATGTTAAGTATGCGAGAAAATGTTCAGTCAATGTGGGGCTTTGAAAATACACATGAGGATCCACACTGGAGAAAAACTATTTAAGTGTAAAGAATGTCATAAAAGTTTTAGTCGTAATGGAGATTTGAATGTGCATATAAGAATACATACAGGAGAAAAACCATTTAAATGTGAATTATGTTATAAATGTTTTAGTCACATGGGAATTTTGCATGATCACCTGAGGATACATACTGGTGAAAAACCATTCAAGTGTGATGTGTGTGGCAAATTGTTTAGTTTAAGAGTTCTGAATAAGCACATGAAGTTACATACTGGAAAAAATATTGTGTACAGTGGTCTTAAGAAACATGTCCAAATCCACTAAATATGAACACAGAAGACTTGCTTGACTATTAATCCATTGCTCCCATTTGGTAAAAATAGATGCCACCAGCATAAGTAGACGCCTCCTCCCAGAAAACTATGCAAATTAGAAGAACTATTGGTCGCCATTGAGTTTAGTTTTACATTCTTTATAACATTGACATAGCTCTTGTTTTCCATTAGAATGAGACTGAATTTTATAATCCAAGAAACTTCTTATTCCAACCTTTAACCAACACATCACACACTTTTCTTATACTTGGCTGCTGTCCCATCTGAACTTTCAGTAGTAGCAACTTTAGCTCTCTTCGGAATCTTATTACAATCTTTGTCAGTTTGCTGTTTAGCTCCAAAACACTATCCGAATTTGTGAATGGCATTTTAAGTCTCAATATGTCTTGACTCTGACATCATATGCACTGCTTGTTTCAACAGTTTGCACTCAGAAATGAACACAATTATGAAAGCTAAAGTTTTTCGTTGAACTTGCTGCCCAGTTATTGCATGGTGTTCATTTGATGTACTTTTATAATGACAACATGTACATCAGGTAAGCTTTCAGCCACTGAATTCTGTCATTCTGTCATTCTAAATCTCAGCACATTTCCCCACCCTGCCACCAATGTCTTTCAAATTTCTGCCCAGTTATAGCATCGTGTTTTTTGATGTACTCTTATAATGACATGTTCATCAAAGGTTCTTTCAACCACTAAATTCTAGCATTGTAAATATCAGCTCACCTTACTGATCAACACATTTCTCACTAAGCAGGTGCCTGAAGCAGGACTGGCAGGTCTTTGACTTTTGCCACCCACCTATTACATGTGTATGGAGGACTCCCACCTAAGTGATCTTCTGTGTCTCAAATTTAAAAAAAAAATGGCATCCAAATATGTGGGGTTAAGCATTTCCGAGATACTTTTGATAAATTTCTACATGAAAAAAAAAATATTGCTCAAAAGCAAGGTTAAAAGGAGATTTGCATACCATGAAATAGAGGGCATAATTCAAATAAAAAAATGAACACACACATACTGTACATGCGGCATACACACAAATATATCGACTGGTGTGTTTGGTGCCGTTTTGCCTTTGGACCTTGGTTTATGTTAGCGTTGAGTATGAATTAATGTGCTTTCAAATATTCATGAAGTCCTGTATTTATATTTTGTTATATTGGTGTCATTTGCAATGTAAAATATTGATTCTTTAGCTTTTATATATACACTTTGACATGCCAACTTGCTTTTTGTGGCTTCTGAACTATGCACTTCATGACAAAAGAGTCATTTTAGTCATTATTGTTATTTTGATGCAGATGGTACTGAATCAATGTAAATTCCTTCATAATCTAACTTTGACCTCTCCAGTCAGTGGTTTCTAGAGGTTAAAACGTTTTTCTCAAATGCAAGAAGAAACTGGTGAGTCTTTCAAAAGATTTATAAAAATGGTACGAGCAGCTGCCTCGATAAGTGCTCAGCATTAAGAATTTAGTGGTAGGTCTGGTCAATCTGGTGTCAGGATAATGTGATTGAGTGAGACATGATGCTACACATCTGCTGCATGATGCCCCAGTGTCAGACACCACTACAAAGGATGGATATTTGTAACTATTAATAACATATCTAATAAACATCATACAGGTGAAACCAATTTATAATAAATTGCAACTAGAACTTTGTTGATCTTCTTGCAGTCATTTTCATTCACCGTTTGGAAATATAAAGTATGTCATAAAGATCATGTACGAGTTTAACAAAAATGGTTTAAAATTTTATAATTTAAGTTTAGACACCTATAAGCGCGTGCATAGACCTGTATGTTTCTGATGATAGGGGGTGTCTCTACCTTGCAGGTGGTAATAAGCCTGCTTACGATTCAATAGCAACCCATAATTACGTTCGCAATGCCCTTTTGGGACAAGGGCTTCAACGTCATGATTGTGTTTGTCCTCTCTTCCACTAAAGAGGAGCTTATGTATATTCTCTCTTACTTTTTCACGAACGTTTTCCTAGCGCACTTTGCAGAGACCAATAATGTTCCAGTCGCACCTCTTTAACTAGTGTGCAAGTTGTTTCAGTTTTCCATAGCCCTGAGTGTTCTAACGTTCCATATACTAATTAAGATATTGTCTCAACCACGAATCTTTGTACATACATGCATACAAACGTACGTACGTATCTACCTACCTACATACATACCTGCATACCTACCTACCTACCTACCTACCTACCTACCTACCTACATACATACATACATACATACATACATACATACATACATACATACATACATACATACATACATACATACATACATACATATAGTGTTAAATGATAAATTAAAATAAACAACACCAACATGAACAATGTGTGACAGTTTCCTCTAATTGCTTCATCAGACTATGTAAATAATGCTTGATAGGTATGCAAAAGCCGTTACCTTTGGCTTTAATCATTGGATGCATGCAGTGTATATAGAATAATGTTAAAATGTGATCCAATTCAGCACAAATGTTGATATTGCTAACATATCTATTCATAATTTGCTTAGCAGCATGGAGGGCGAATCCTACAAAATTTTGCTCGTATCTTTAAAGAAAAGTAAAGGTTCCTACAACTGGCTGAAAAAAGTCAATAACGCTAAACTAAAGTCTCTAACTATTATATTTCCGTACGGTTAAAAACCGCATCAGGGTAGCTCGGTTTTGTTACTCTATTATTGACTATTTTTTTCTCGATTTTTATGCGGTTTTGTTTACTACAAAACGACCCAATTGTCGTCGTTCACCCTCCTTGCTGCTCCTGATTTTATCAGGGATTAACCAAAGATTTTATCCAGACCTATACGATATCTGGATCTAGGGTCATGTAGATTTTATGTTATAAATCCAAACGAAACAGATTGTGCTTTAGAAAAGAAATCTTTAAATTTAATCATATCCATATCCCTTGAACACCAGGTATAATAACAATTCTGCAGGGTATAATTATCTACTCCATTAAACACAACCAAAATATTACAGTTATCTCTGATCACTTTAGGTATCTGTGTATATCTTTGAGTAACATAAATCACGTCTGTGTTTTTGTGTCTACCTCGAGAAAATATTCTAGCTGGATTAGATTGTTTGTCCAACATCACATCATCATATACTACGAGATTATTAATGAATCCATCCAAGTCATCTACAGATGGGGCTTCATCTATATCTCTAATAAAATCATTAATATCTTCACCGTCTTTATTAACTTATTTTGCTTTCTCTTTAGAATCTTTAAGTACTTCGTAACAATGCTGATCATCCACAGACGGTGCTATTAAATATAGTTTGTTCCATCTCATCCATCTCCTTAATAAATTTAATAATAATTGTGTTTTACCTGATCAAGTTGGACCTACTATGATCATCCTTATCGAATTTGGTAATGCTGGATGGTGCTTTACTAGTTCTTGTTTTCGTGTCGCCGAAAAATCAATTATTGTATCCATATTATTAATAACATGAGTCTATATTGTGTTCAATGTAAATCATCTACACCCACCGTTGGATTGACAACAATAATAACAAAAAACGACATGCTTTAACAGTTAAATGTGTAAAATGTGGTACAAAAAATATAAATTGATCTCAGGGACAACAAAGATAGGTGGGGATATTGCCGTGTCATTAGGAAAATTATCTGTCTTACCATGGTCTAAGTATGTTGGTGAGAAACACCTTCCTGGATATAATTACTGTGGTCATGGAATTCGTCTCGATATCCGACTTGATAATCAAGACCAACCAAAACCAGGAGAGTATCCAGGAAATAAGATCGATCAAGCATGTCACATTGCTTATAAAAATCAAGATTTGCAACAACGGCATCTCGCAGATGTAAAATTGATTCATGCATTAAATTCTATACCTAATAAATCTGTTAGAGAGAAACTCGCTAGTTTCCTAATAAAATGCGCTATGAAAAGAAAAATAATGTTAGGGGCTGGTAATTAATTATATAATTATTATAATGGAATCCATTTATTATAGTCCTAGAGGGTATTGGAAAGGTAAAGCAGCGATCACTAAACTTGCTAAAGCAGCAAAAGTTTCACGTTCTATTGCAGCAGCGTGGTTAGCACGACAGACAATATGGCAAATTTATATACCACCACCAAAATAATTTCAACATGCACATTTTGATGTCCGTGTTCCTAACGAAGTTCACCAAGCAGATATTTTGTTTTTACCACATGATACTATTAAAACACGTGGACGAAAGTCACGCACGTACAAATACGCATTGACTGTTGTGGATATTGCAAGTAGATATAAATAAGAGGAACCATTATCAACAAAAACAGCATCTGAAGTTGCATCTGCGTTTGAGCGAATTGATCAACGTGGTAGTCTACGATGGCCAAAACAACTACAAGTTGATCCTGTTAAAGAATTTCTTGGCACAGTATTATCTTTGATGAAAACACATAACGTCAAAATCAGAAAAGGGCATACTGAAATTCATCGTGATCAAGCAATTGTTGAACGATTTAATCCAACACTTGCTGAGCGGTTCTTTGGATATCAATACGCGAAGGATATATCTACTAACTTTAAATCCGGTGAGCGATCTCGTGAATGGGTTATAAGGTTACCAAGTGTGATATCTGTATTAAATGATGAAATTACTCGTGCTACTTCCATGAAACCTTCTAAGGCAATAACAAAAAATATATACAACGTAGCGATGAATACGGACAACGAGGTCAACAACCAGTATTAGATAATGTGATTGTGGGATATTTATACGATCCAGGGGAGTTGGAGGGTGGCAAAAGACGAGCTACTGACCCTATTTGGAATGTGACCACACATACAATTTCTAGCGTGGTTAGATCTACTGGAAGACCAATCATATACAGACTAGATTTTACTGCCCCTCAAAGTGGATTTGTGCGTGAACAATTGCAAGTCATTCCTGCGGACACACAATTACCACCGCGTTCACTTATGTAAATTATCACCTCTTCGTCGATTACATTCAAGACAGGTCAACATCACATTTTCACGTGTGGGACCAAGATCACTATTAATTCTATCTACGGTAAATTGTCTTGGATTATTATTCGAATATTGCAATAACATTATTGTGTTACAACTTGCACAGTGATTATTCTGTAGTTGTTTTAGTTTTATAAAAAATTAAGTATTAATATTAAAGTCACGTTATTTTTTTGTCACATTGTTTATAAGACGCTAATTTTTTCTTTATTACATCAGCGTCATTAGTAATCGCCTCAGTTATCAAATAATCTATGATAATTCTATGTAGTTGAGTTATTCTTCTGACGCGAGATACTGCAAGATTGACTAAGCTTGACCATTCGATTCGATCATCTACAATCCAGATATTTGAATAAGATATAGTAAATCCCTGTGACGAATGAATCGTTATAGCGTATCCTAACGTCCACGGTGATTTATCCATACTCAATGCACTATTAACAATATCAGCTGCTACGAAAACAATATCATTCAATACCAGATTTTATACTCGGACACCTTCAGTATGTCCACCTGGAATTTCAACTTTAATATTCTGTCGTCGAGTATCTGCTGAGCGATAACATAATGGTACTAGTAGATTTGAAAACTTTTCTTTATGTAACGCAAATAATTTCTTTTGCAATTCATCACGAACTATCTTTCTACTTGCGACTATCAAATCAGTGGGTCTCCATAAAGTCCAAAAATCATTCATGGTAGTTTCTGGAATTATCTCACGCATTATCTCACATTGTATTTTATCTGGTTTTAGTCTGATTAACATTTTAAGTTCTTTCAGCGGTTCATCAATAGCTCTATGATCATCATGTATTTCTTCGTAATAATCCACATTATTCTTTAGCCATTCATGTGGAGACTGTCTAACAAAAGGTGGTGTTTGACCATGATCACCACACATAATCACAGCCATATTTTTTGTTAATAACCATTCAAGGAATGCTTTTAGTGTTTCTGACGATACCGTACATATCTCGTCCCATATAATATACTTAGGTATATATTTCTCACCCATTCGCTCAGGAGTCCACGTATCTCCACACCATCTAAAGAAACTATGATATGTGCAAGTTTTTACACCTCGTTCTTTTATCTCTCTGGCGAGTTTATGTGTAGGTGTCAAAACAATCATATCTAAGTTGTTGTTCATAATTAATTTAATCGCGCGAGTTGTTTTACCTGACCCTCCACATCCATAAAGATAAACGGTCTTATGTCTAACCACAGGATTGTACACAGATGGTGCAGATGATTCTAATATTTGATTATTATTTTTGTAATATATTTCCTTAATTTCAAGGTCAGCAAATTCAGAATAACTAAGTATATTTTCTTGCTTTATCCTCCATGTTCCCCACTCACCATTACCGAGTAGCGGATTTAATAAATCCTTATATTTTTATGTATATAAAATGAATCCGTAGCGACTCTAACAGCGTGACGAGGAAATCTATTTATCATAGACAGTAGATTTATAGAAACATAGGCTAGCATCGAAGATCTTAAATGAGTAAACTGCGGTGAGTCGCCCTCAATATAGCTCACTATGGTACCTAGTTTGGTCCCATCCGATAAATAAGCATTATTTCGGTTTATAAATGTGTTTTTCTCCGTTGTATCAGTTATTATAAAATCTAACTCAGCATCGTCCATAACCAATTTTACGCAGTGCAGTTTATGACGGTATGAACTGCATTGTCTCGTGGAAATACAGTTACAGCATCAGTCCTTGCATGTGCATTATGATCATTAATCGTTATAGGACTTCCATTTTTTTTATATTTTAGTTTGTAAAATATCTCTCCTGTTAGTGTTTTTACTGTTATTGGAAACCTTAGTGACTTTTCTAGCTTAGCAACATCCTTAATAGATGCACCAGAATTTTTAACAGTTTCTGCCCATTCACATATTTTTTGTGTCTTAAATCTGTTAAGCCATTACCATGCATCGATTTGTAAAATGTTCTGTAATGAGCTCCGCAACACAGTTTATTCTTGACTCTGATAGTCTCATCGGTTTGAGATCCGCAATATTAGGTTTATCATTCAGCAAAAAAAATCCATATACCACAGCATTAACTGGATACCCTCGCTCAAAATACAGTTTATCAATACCAGTCAGTATTCCAGGTTTGGATTTGTTACTTAATAATATCGTTTTATTTTTTCCAGACTGTATATGAATGGGTTCCCTCTTGTCACGAATCATCCAAATATCATCTTCAGTCTCCGCAATAAATTTTATTAAAATAAGATATTTTTGATTATCAAGTTGGTTAATAATTACCTTCCCTCCTTCGTCGCTCATAACATTAATATTGGTTTTAAATCTGAAAGTTGACGACACATGAACAGCACCGTCTTCACGAAATTCCTTTTTGGCCTCACGGATACGTTTAGTTATATCTGCATTTGCTAAAGCTAGATCTTTCATCTGTCAAGATCAAATCTAGTAGCAGATGGTTCAATTGCTGATAATTCCTCCATTAAGACTAATATTCAAATTGAAATTTAGTGTATATATGTATATATATATATATATATATATATATATATATATATATATATATATATATATATATATATATATATATATATATATATATATAATGATTCAAACAGAAAATAAATGCGTTTGGTTAAAAATTGAACATATTTCTTATTGTAATAAGTCATGCGTAAACAAATACTTCGGTTACCATATGCAATGTATCAGACATGGAAGTACCTGACCAAAACGATGCATTCAATGTGGTATTGGAGTTAGAGGAAAAATGCAATTATGTGAAAATTTTGGAGGTAAAATATATAGGGAAGTTAAACGATATTATGACAAAAAAAAATACATCGACATGTAAATCCCCTGAAAATAATTATCTAACCAGACTTCAAAAACAATGATTTAGACAAATAAATATTATGTACAAATGGAGCAAAAAGAAATTTTGAGACATCCAATATATACGAATTACGAGGCATCCAGAGATGTTGTTCTTAGACATTGTAGACTAAAGAAACCACTCGGTAATATTGATGACTTTGGTTATTTTATATTTAATATGAACGGAAATAAAAATTATTTTTCACATAGGTTTATCTTTGAATGTTTTTATGCGAAGTTCAAAAAATGGATTTAGTATTGACCACATTGATGGAAATCCTCAACATAGCGAAATTTCTAACCTGCAAGCTATTACGCAGAGTAAGAATTTTAGACATGGAAATACAGGAAAATGTAAATTATTTGGAAAGAGAGCTATTAAATCCATAAACACAGAAACAGATCAAGAATTAACTTTTCAATCAATAAACGCAGTAGCCAAATATTTTAGCATCCATCCAAAATCGGTACAATTTGTCGCAAATAAAACAAATAAATCTGCATATTCAATAAGGTATGACCAAAGGATTATATTGGAGTACATATAATAACTGTCTATTTTACTTTATATAAAGTTCGATTCTATCAATCTTGCCAAGGGTTCTGTTTAGCTATAATCAATATCTTCTGACTGTGTCAGGGGTTTACCTTCACTATCGCTATCCTTAGTTTTACTATCATTTATTACATAATCAAATAGCATAATCTTTCTCAATTGCATCACACGATTGTCTATCATTTTTTCTTTCATATTCGTGAGATAATGCGCTTTTTATCTCTTCGATTAAACAAGCAAGAGGCGCAAAAAGCTTTGCTTGTGTGTCGTTTACCAGTTGTAAAGATTCTAACATAGAATTATATATTGACTTTACGAATCTGTAATTAGAAGATAATGTGAATTTATTTTGAAATTTTCTTTGTTGTAACGAAATTTTTTTCAGCATCAAGACCTTCAGATAACTGAATTCCGTCATGTTTTAATTTTTCTATAGCAGAAACAATGGCTTTGATATTTTCAATATTCATTATATATATATATATATATATATATATATATATATATATATATATATATATATATATATATATATATATATATATATATATATATATATATATATATATATATATATAAAAGATAATTGACATTTAACTTAAAATATCTTCATTTTTTTTCTCCTACTCTAAGAATGTATGTACAAATTAATATATAACATCTCCTCGCGCAGGTCCACAATATTACCATCTTGATTTGTGAGTTTGAAATTCATTCTTGACAGGTAAACTTGATTTATTGGCTCAGACACAATCAGCCAACCCGGAGGGGATTAGATACCAGATGAGTATAATATATATCCCTGCTGAGCCTGATTAGACTTAGAGAGGTCAAAATGGTAGCTATTATCATTTATAACGCACATTAAATTCAGTGCGATGGTGGATGTTATATTAACAATATTTGGTGAGATATGTCGTCCTGTCCCATATGGGTCATTATTATGTTAAAGTATGTTTGGTTGTGGGGCTATTTTTCTCCACGATTTAATTACCTCCGGAAAATATTCTTCAATACGATCATTTAATGATTTCTTCATCTGATTTTTATTTAAATCTGGTATAATAAATGTTTGTAAGTCTTTTTCTGTTATTTTATATTGATCGAGAGATATTTGCTTACGCTCTTGATTAGTGAAAATATATTCATTAAGATTAGTTGCGACGTCTATAATACTTCGATTGCTGATGTATAAATCGAGTAGGATCCCACTTAAGTGTTTTATTGAATCGATTATTTGCTGCTTTACATTATAATCATAATGATATGATAATGAAATAAGTAAGTTTCTTAAATCATTAAACGTTTTATCGTATTCAGGCTAAAGAGTATTCAGAAATTCTTTTATAAATTTTTCATCAACAATCTGGCGATTCTTCGTCCTGATTTCTACGGCGAAATCAAATGCTGATCTAATTATCTGAGAGATCCTTTTACCGTCAAAATCTGTAAAATAATATCTATCGTTGTTTGGATCAAATTTAAATCTTAATAAATTCCATGGATGATGTTCTCTATATTGTGGATCTTTAGTGAATTTTTCTTCGCTCGCTTTAAACTCATATTTATCTGGTTTTGAAACTCCATTATAAACAGGTTCAACTTCAGGCCAGCATAACACTGATCTAATCGAACTCTGATAAATATCTACAGCATAGTCATGAGAATTTATTTCAATCATTGACGATAATGTTGGTTCGTATACAGTAATAGCTATCTTCGACTCTTTGCCAGTTATAGACTTAATTCTGCGCTGGAATTCTTCATTATTCTGTTCTAACTGATAACCACCAGTTGGAATACTAACAACTTGCCAATCGGGAGTTCCATCAGACTTATTTTTATTTGCGAATACTAGTGAATTATTTGCTGGTAATCCACCAAATGGTTTTGATCTAATATTAGGCCAGCTATTGTTAACCCGTAACTGAGCTAATGCTATCTCTTTTACTGGAATTTCAGTTGGAAAGTTAACGCTGAATTCAGGATTGGTTGAGCTTATAGATATCATAGTAGTTTTTGAAGGAGTTGTATTAGTGACAATCTGCTGTAATAACTCTCTTGACTCAAAATTCAAGCGATGTTCAGGTGCTGACATTATTGTTATCATTACTGTTTAATTCTCCATTTATTTTGTCACCAGAATCACTAACAATTTTGAATGCTTCATCGTAGGTTTTAGTTATCGTTACGAACTCCTCGTCAGATATTTTACCATCACTGAGATACGTGGAAATATACCCATATAGTTTAGAGTAGGTTGCTGTTGCTGTTGCTGTGTGTAATATTTTAATATACTCTAGCAATTGATCATTCGTACATGTAGCTATCTTTTAGCAATAATACTAAGAATACCTGCTATAGTCGTTGAATTTGAAAGAATTGTTATAATTGCTGGAGATGTCATCGTTAATGTTGACAATATTAATCCGGATCCAGCAACAATAGCAGAAACTGAATACACAATTATATCAATGACGACCATACGTCTACGATATTTGTTTTACTTTTACTGTATAATGGTCGATGGTATTTTTTAGTTTGGTCAGGCGTTCATATACTTGTATATATCTGTGACGTTGAACGTCGATAGATGACGTAGTTTTTTGATCCATTATACTATGATGTTAAGTAAATAATAGAGTTACAAATTGCAAACACCACCAGTAAGCTTGAGGTAAATTTTTACTCGATGATTCCAGCGTAAACGTTCCTTCAGAATCTTTATCTAATAAAGCAGATATAGTTTTAGAAAAATTACCAGTTGATGGAGATGTAGTGGATATTTTAAAATCTGCAACGCTAAGTATGGACATTCCATATACCAGTAATCTCTGTAGTATGTTTGATGGTTTTATTTTCTGGTGCACGATCCAAACCCAGATGCAACTGTATACACAATATTTCTTATCTGATTGTGAGGAATTTTAATCAGGTTTGATTTTTGAATAATATCGTTAAGTTTTTTTAATATCAGTAAGTTTTATATCAACATTTAGTTGACTTCCCAAAAATTCGTTATTAGTTTTGTTTATGTTTTTACGAAATTTTAGAAACGTTTGTATGTGATTAGAAAACTCAGTTCTAAATGCAGCAACTCCATTATTGATCGTCGTTAACGAGGTCGTTATTGAAACTTCTTTATAATCGACGTATTTTTTGTAGCAGCATCATTATCTTTAGTTGGATTTCCAAGATCTATAATTTTATTTTTGTTCATAATAACGTCTCAACTAAATATCCCGCCAGCTTTCCTGACAAAATCTTCAATCACATTTCTAAGCTGATCAAGCGTTGCATATTTAGATAAATCACCTTGCTGCTGAGCTTTACTACGAGCAGATCTTCCATAAATATCTACCATTATATGTTACTGATGTCGGTTTAAATGCGACATCGTGGTATATTCATTCACGACTTTATGCGGTGGTTTTTCTTGTGGTGCCATGTATACAGCATCAAGTTCATTAAGTACTTCTCGACCACGTATTGGTGGATCAGTTAATGTTTGTGTTGGTAACGTTGAATACCAGAATGGGGCAGTATTATTACTGACATAATGAATAAATTTTTTGGTGGCGCTAATCCATATGAATCAAAATAAATAATTCCACGTGGATCAATTGCATACGCTACCCAATGGGTACCTGGTCCAGAGCTTTTATCGAGATTTATAATACCTGTTTCAGTATTGTTTGGTTGTTTTGGTAATTGATCGCGCATGAAAACACCTCTAAAGTTTTTTATTTTTAATTTTTTAACAGCATCGAGTAAATCAAAATTGGACATAGGCGATATCAGTAAACTGTCCTGGGAAGTCTTAGACCTTTTCCGTACCACGAAGTCGGGGTCCCTGGTAATCTGAGACCTTTTTCCTTTTATTTAGACGTTCGTTTTATTCCCTGTCCGGTCGCTTTCTTTAATGCCATTCCAGCGGCAGTTCCACAGCGCCTAATGCAGCTGCTTTTGCTACTGCTGGTGCTCGAGCGGCTATTAATACTGGTATAGCTGCCAGAGGGGGACTATACCACCCGTTTTAAATGTATATTTGATAGCAGCCGCAGAAAGACTAAGTTTGACGCCTTTATTTATTTTTTGTGCTTCATTAAAGTTTTTGAATTGACAATCGGTTAAAGATAATTTATTTGAACCGCTTATCTGATCTCGCTTTAACGATATTTTTATTTCATAATTATTGTTTGATGCAGATTGTAGTCTTTTGATCTGACCAGGAGTCAGATTCACATTAACGTGATGATATGACATTATTAATATTATGAATGATCTAATTACATGTTCTCTACTGGCGCATCAATTACTCTCATTCGTCCACCAACACCTTCGAGAAACATTGATTTATCGCTAAGTATAACAGCAATTGCTCTGTAATTAGGGATAGCTCCAGCATCTCTATTAACACGAGCTCGAAAATGTATATCAACTACTGATTGTCTGGTTAAATATAAATGTTCTAGTGAAAAGTAATAAATCGGATACAGCGTTGTAAAATCCAGCTGCGATATTTGTAAACCAGTATCAATGTTTTGATGACGTCCCATCAACGACATACGACGATGATATGCACGTGCTACATGATTTTGATCGAAATTTAACAAAATTTCTTCGGATGGTTCTTGATGTCCGTTTATTCTTAATGAAACCTCAGAAAACCTAGCTTATCGAAAATCATGATACTACGCGTTTGATCATTTACTCGTGCGGTATTTTGAAGCGCAATGAATATATGTCGCGGTGCAGAAACACCCTGCTGAGAAGCTATTTGCCATGTGAATAAACCGTTAATTGTACTTTGAACACTGTCTGTGGTTGTTGTTAACCATGATAACGCTGATTTACCGCCTTGACTCATAAAAGATAGTAACTGATCTTCTTTAGATATCGTCGGAGTCATCATTGACATCCTAGCGAAAATTTTGTTAGTATAACTCTACCAGCATCACTAGCAGGTCGCCATATTGCATCATCGTCGGTTGTTTTCGTAACAGCACAACTGTATGTTTGGCTCCAAAAATGACTTTTCTTACATTTCTACAAAATCCAAAAATATGTGATAGTGGAATCACACATGAAAATCTTCTACTTCAACCCTGCAACATCGATCAACGTGATGTGAATCCCAAGTTGAAATTTGCATTCATCGATAATACTGCAGGGGTAGTGTTGTCTCCAGCGGCATTTCTCACATTACCAATAGTTACTTTTCTATTTTCTGGAAAATCATTTGTATCTATTGCAAACATCATTGACGGACCAGCTGATCTTGAATAATCGTCACTATATCTTGCAAGACCAAGTATTGTTGTAGCAACGTCGACATCTTTTTGAATTGATTCAATATTTTTTCCGTCAATCATATACGTAGCGCTATCAAAAAATGCCATAGTACCATTATTAACAAAATCAACACTAATTTCGGCTGCATATTCAGTATTATCATTTTTTAAAATTTCACCTTCGATTTCAATAAATGCTTCTGAGGGCAGGAATATCTACTTGTATCCTAAACCTGTAGTTCGATTCGTCCACTCTGATTTGGTATGCGTGCGTCATAAGAATAATACTGATAATCACGCACATGATAATCTTTGAGAACTGGTGCGTCCATATCGAATGCGGGATCACTTATACGTTTAAACATATTTATTATAATTATTATCTAAAACGAAGACAACTTCGGGAAGTGAGACCACTTCGGGAAGTGAGAACACTTCCTGCTATCAGACTAGCGGTTATATTTTTTTCTTCTCAGACATCGGGACATCAGCCAACTCTGCTAGTTTTTGATTAGCGGCTTGATTTATTATTTTACTTACACTTGCAGGCATCAATTCAGTACTGGGTAATTTCACCGGCTGAGATTGGACAGGTTGTGGTCTGCGTATTAATCGTGCTAGTCTATCTTTGATTGCTGAGAATGCTTTGCTAGCAAGGTTACCAGTAGAGTCTATACCTTTTTCACTAACAACATCAATAGCTTTCATACCCAGCTGCTTTGCAATTGGTTTTGCTTTTGGGGCTATTCTTCTAAATAGACCCTGAACAACATCACCTAACCTATCTCCGTAGGTTGCTCTTTAAATCAGTATTCGAGAGTTAATTGTCCTGACTATGGAAGGTCCACGTTGAACACCATGCACAATCATTTTATTATTAATTGACTTTATCACTAATTGTATCTAATCACTGTGACTTGGTCACTATAGTAGTCATCCGCAGTTTCATTAATAAGTGATCGATACACATCAATATCCATAATACCGCCACTAACTAATCGTATAAAAATATCTGCTGATTCATTAATAATTTCTTGGAAATTATTACCAGCTCGTTTTCCTCCGATGAGAATATCTAGTTGTTCAACATCAGTAAGGACATTATTAAGACACTAAGTAATAAGACCACTACCTAGACCACTTTCAGTTGCACCAGAAGTGTCTTGAAATACTTCTTCACTTGGATTCGGTGGTGTTGTTTTACTTGGTGTAGATAGAATTGGTATTCGTGTATTTGGTGATCTTGGATAATCACTTTGTGATTGCTCAAATGGTTTCGTTCTTTTTGTTTTGGAGGTTTATTTGTTTTTTCTCCTCTTTTCTTGATTGAACTAAAATCATCAATTGTCTTAGCATAATTTCGATATAATGGATCATCAGCTCTAGCTTGTTCAACATTCATGCGTATACGATATAATACTTTCTGCCATTGTTCACGGGTTTTAACATCTTTAGCATGTTCAAGTTTCATTAATTTACCTCTTTGATTAAAACCATCCAGAGCAAATTCAGCTAATTGTTGTGCGTTTAGGTTCTTAATTACCTTAACAGTTTCTTCATTAAATGTATCTATTAATTCAACTTCTGGTTCAGTTTCTAGTGCTTCAGCACCTTCTCCTGCCTGGTCTGCATATTCAGGTATTTCCGAGACTAGCATTTCAGCAGCTATTTCGGCTGAAAGTTTTTTCGAGAATCTTTTTTGTTTTCTTAGTTCTTTTTGCTATTTTTCAGCAGTTTCAACTGTTTTTTTTGTAACACAGGTTGACTATCCTTAGTGGTTTCAGTGATAGGTTTAAATAACTGTTTTGTATCCTCTGCTAATTCAACTTGAGATTCCTGACGCGATTGTAATTGTTATTTGACAGCATCACGGACAGGTAGATATTTTTTAATTGCCTCTAATCGATTTCGAGCTAATTTAGCTGAGTTCGCCAATATTCATTATTAAATAATATTTATAATCGATGTTTAATTGAATTGAGTGCTGGTTCACAAGTAAATAAAAATCGCTAAAAATGCTTTTCTATTCTCTGACAAAACAAAGATAAAATAAATATTTTATTAATTATCATGTCTATCTGCAAATTTATTATAAAATTATATCAAAACGCAGATAAAAGCACCATTTTTGATTTTATATTGATTGGTATTAGAGTATATAATAAAGCGCGATAATTATGCTCTGAATCTATGTTGAGCAATATATAATTATTTCCCTTTGCGCATGAAGTCCAGGTTTGATACGGATAAAAAAAAAATTTCTAAAAGTGATTACCTAATTATCTGTTACCTTGCGTGGCGGACTGCGATCAGGGATTCATTTTTAAAATGCCTCACAAGATAATGCAATCACTCGGTCGCCTGATATATTCGGCCCACAACCCGGTTCGGACGTTAGATACCAGCTAGCCTAAAGCCTCGCAAGCTAGCTAAACTATACTGACCGCTCTTAAGGCACCCTGTGCCTGCATCGGTCTATACGTAGTACATTCAAGCCACACACGCCAGACCTAGCCGCCTATGTACACCTGCCTGCCTGCCAACCCCAGATCGTCCGCAGCCTAGGGGTACCCTGTACCAGATAGTGCCTAGGTCAGCCTAGTCAACAGCCCCAGTATTATCCGTATAGCGACCTATGAGTCAGGGTGCTTTACTCGGTTCGCAAGGTCGCTATACACATTCTCTATAAATGCTACACCAATTTTGTTCACTTTCACTGAAGCACTCTAAATTTGCATTTTTGTCTATATTATAGTGCCGGAATCTATATGTGGGTAGTTGGTTAGAAATGTTCATATCCGCCCCTTTTCATGTCAAACAATACGTCCCGAAGCGACCACAGGCTTTGTCACTACGAGCTCGGGGAAGAATCAGCTCTGATGGTATCGTTCACACCAAGCCCACAGCAAATGCATTGCGTCCCATATAACAGTGCCGTAAACTGTATGTGGGTAGTTAGTTAGAAATGCCCGAGTAAGAAACAGTCCCGCTAAGCGAGAGCCCGAGAAGAAATTTCAGGTCTTGCGGGAAGAAAGTTACGGGCTAAGGGAGAGTTTCTAACTAACTACCCACATACAGTTTACGGCACTATTATAAGGGAAAAAAAAACAAATTTGCAGTGGGTTGGGTCTGAACTATATTGTCATAGCTGATTCCCCGGGCCCGTGTAACGACCCAACCCGTGATTTAAAAGAGGAGAATGTAAAGATAATAGAACTGAGTTGTCTGAATAAAATTTTTAATGAACCTTTTCATCACTATGGACCGAAAAACAGTCTGGTTAGTAAGCATGTAAACACTATGGACCGAAAAAATGGCCTGGGACAGTAAGTCTGTAAACACTGTGGACCGAAAAAACGATCAGGAGGCATTAAATTCGTAAACACTATGGACCGAAAAAAACGGCCTGGGGGCAGTAAGCCTGTAAACACCACGGACCGAAAAAGCGATGATGAGGCAGTAAATTTGTAAACACTATGGACCGGAAAAACGATCATGAGGCAGTAAATCAGTAACACTATGAACAAAAAAAAAAGGAGTCTGGGTAGTAAGTCTGTAAACACTATGGACCAAAAAAACGGCCTGGAGCAGTAAGTCTGTAAACACTATGGACCGAAAATGAGAGAAGACGTATAGAGAGACAATGGAATGCACTTGTGGGTGATAGTGATGACGATGAGGAATTTGAAGGTAGTAATTGTACGCTCCATGTGATTTTGTTTGGACGAAAAGGCAGAGGCAATAACAGCAGGGAGGGTGAACGACAACAATTGGGTCGTTTTGTAGTAAACAAAACCGCATAAAAATCGTGAAAAATATAGTCAATAATAGAGAAACAAAACTGAGCTAACCTCATGAGGTTTTTAACCGTACGGAAATATAATAGTTAGAGACTTTAGTTTAGCGTTATTGCCTTACTTTATTCAGCCAGTTGTAGGAACCTTTATTTTTCGTTAAGGATACGGGCAAAATTTTGCAGGATTCGCCCTCCCTGCTGATTGCTTTGTGATCTTTTCCAACTAATTCTAAGAATTTACTTTCTTTTTATTGTCTCTTTTCAGTTTTATATTTACATGCCAAATCAGATCCACGTGTTCAACTAAATTTCTATTCAGCCAAAATATATTTCACATGATGAGGGTCGGTTCCAACTTTTTGCTGATAAAAAGCGAATGAAACAGGCATGTGATCTAATAAACATAGTGCGATAATCAAAGAAAGAGCACTTTACATAAAAGAAAATTAAAACACGTTAGAACATTCTTAATCTGCAATTATTGAATAATGACTTGATACGAGTCCAATAGCAGACAGATAACTCGGTTGTTGGGCAGTCGATGCCAGGAGTTAATTATAAATATTAAAACAATTGAACAATACTAAATTATGCTCGTATCTTTTCTTGTACCTCAGTGATGGTAAAATATCTGATGAGGAGTTCGTTATGATAATGAAAACCTTCGATAAAGCATTTGTGATGGAAAATAACGCATCATCTAATGACAATAACGAAAGGATGGAGAATTAAATAATAAACATAGCAATAATGTCTGATTCAAGATAACTATTGCAACAGATCGTCACTAATACGACGCCATCAAAAACTACTATGTTACCAATAAGTTCGACCAATCCTGAATTCAGCGTTAACTTTCCAACTGCAATTCCAGTAAAAGAGATAGCATTAGCTCAGTTACGTGTTTATTATAGCTGGCCTAATATTAGATCAAAACCATTTGGTGGACTACGGGCAAGTAATTCATTAGTATTCGCAAATAATATTCAATCTGACGGAACTCCCGATTGGTAAGTAGCTAGTATTCCAACTGACAGTTATCAGATAGAGCAAATTAATGAGGAATTCCAGCGCAGAATTAAGTCTATAACAGGAAAAGAATCGAAGATAGCAGTTACTGTTTACGAACCAACATTATCGTCAGTGATTGAAATACATTCTCCTGACAATGCTGTGGATATTTAACAAAGTTCGATTAGATCAGTGTTAGGATGGCCTTAAGTCGCGCCTGTTTATCAGGTTCCACCAGAATCAACTAAGAATGAGTTTAAAACGAGTATGAAAAAATTCAGTAAAGATCCAGAATATCGAGAAAAAAATCCATGGCATTATATAAAATTTGAATTTGATCCAAACAATAATAATCATTACTTTACCGATTTGGACGGTAAAAGGATTCAACAGATAACTATATCAATATTTAATGCCTTTAAAGATCCCAAGACGCAACATACTAAAGACATTGTTGATGAAGAATTTTTTAAAAATATTTTTAGATGTTTTTAAGCCTAAATACGATAAATCATTTAATGATTTCAGAAATTTACTTATTTAATTATCACTGCATTAAGATCATAATGAAAAGCAGCAAATAATCAAGTTAATAAAATACTTAAATGGGATCTGATTTAATTTATATATCGCTAATCAATATATTATAAATGCTGCAACTGATCTTAGTATGTCTACTAAGACAGATCCAGAACTTAAACAGTTATTTCTTAATCATTATAAAATAAAAGAAAATGATCTACAAACATTTATTATACCAGTTCTAAAGAATGCTAAAATGAAGAAATCATTAATTGATCTTATTCAAGAATATTATCCGAGAATAATTTAATCGTGGAAAAAAAATCCCGTTTCCAACTGTTCTCAAATATAATAATGACTAATATGGAACAGGACGTCATATTTCACCTAATATTGTTAATATAACATCCACCATCACACTAAATCTAGTATGCGATGTAATTGACAGTAGCTACCATGTTGACCTTTCTAAGTCTAATCAGGCTATGCAGGGATACATATTATATTCGTCCAATATTCAAGCACCTCCAGGGTGGTTTATTGTGTCTGAGCCAATAAATCAAATCTACCTGCGTGTTCATAATCCATTTTTGTCAAGAATGAATTTCTAACTCACAAATAAGGATGGAAATATAATTGATTTTAGAAAAGAAACTCTATATATTAATTTATACATACGCTGGTCGATTGGTCTAGATAAAAACTTTGGTTAAACTCCCCATGACTATCAATAGCAGCAGGCAGGGTGAAGGACAACAATTGGGTTGCTTTTCTAGTAAACAAAATCACCTGACAAAATCATAAAAAAATATGTCAACAATAAAATAACAAAAACGAGCTATCATCATGACTTTGTCAGGCGTATGGAAATAAAATAGAGACTTTAATTTAGCGTTGTTGACATATTTTTTTCAGTCTCTGCAGGAATCTTTTTTTTTTTGTTATGACACAGCAAAATTTTGTAGGGTTCACCCTGCCTGCTGCTGAAATCTCTATTACATGCCTGAGTTACAGCATGCTTGATTCACATTTTTATGACTAACCTTTTTCTGCAGCTGATAAAAGTTCTCATCACAAAGAACAAACCTATATTGATTATAACCAAAATACATGCTCAAGGTAATCTGAAACACTATTTATATTCAGTACTCAATAGTATTACACTCTTCTCATATACTTCTTTTTAAGTTTGTAAAGTGTTATTGATTTGTCGTTTGTTGTCTTATCTAACATTTTTTTTTGAGGTTTGCAAATATCCATTTGCTGTCATATAACAACCACACCTCACACTATAAAGCATTTCACTCAATATATGGTGTCATTTTCTTGAAAAGTACAGATTGGCTCACATCCTAAACTAGCTTTTGAATTAAATAGTGAGTTAGGCAAAGTTAAATTTAAAGAAACCTGACTGTTTCCATGAAAATGGGATCTTACGCAATCACTATAAATAACAAAAAAGAAAAGTACTTTTATGCTATTCTCATGAAGAGGTCATCCTTTTAAGAACATTCTCAAATTTATATAAGTGGAAATAAAGTGATGATAGTAGAAATAAAACAACCCACAACTTTTTATTGTTTTATTTTAAGTTCATTTATTTATTTGCCTATTTAAAAATGATATAATCCATATGCAGTCTAGTGCAATGCATAACTAGGTGGGAGAAAAGCATAGTGATTATACCAAAATCATAATGGTTAGCATGTATATATCATTTTCACTTGAGTTGTAATAATCAAAATGATTTAACATTTTTTCAAAAGGTAACCTAAGGTTTTTTCCAATTGTTAATTGATTGAAGATACTATATTGCTGATTCATAACATATATTTAAAATTTATTATTTCAGATACATTGGTAGTAGGAACATTTCATTTTGCTCTCCGATTTTAAACATTATTGCACATTTTTAGCTGCAAATATTCAAATTAAAACATTTGTCTAATAGGATTGGGTGAAAAGCATGTCAGAATGTACTCTGACAAAACATTTGATAACATATTTCACTAGCATGTGTCCTCATCTATTTATTCCATGTTACAAGCAAGCTAAACATTTTATCACATACTTGACACTTATAGGGTTTCAATAAAGTATATCTCCATGTGCTGATTTAGACTTCCTTGCTTATAAAACATCACATACTTCAAAATTATATGGTATCCATCAAGTATATCCTGATTAGACTTCAATTGGCAATAAAACTTTAATCACATATTATACACTAAAATGTAAATGTTTTTATTTCAAGTATGTTTCATGTGCCAATTCAGATGTCCACTGAACCTAAATATTTCATCATATAATTCACACTTATATGGTTTTTCTCCATTATGTGTCCTCATGCTGTATTCAGATTTCCACTGTTTAAACCTTTTATTACACATTTCTGACAAATGATATGCGTACTTAAATGTTTTTTTCTCCTGTATGTATCCTAATGTGAACATTCAAGCCTCCTCTGTGACTAAACATTGTATGACATTTTCCACACTTAAATGGTTTTTTCTCCAGTATGAAGCCTCATGTGTATATTCCGAGTTCCACGTTGACTAAACGTTTTTTCGCATACTTCACATTTAAATGGTTTTTCTCCTGTATGTATCCTCATGTGAACATTCAAACTTTCTCTGTGACTAAACATTGTATGACATTTTCCACACTTAAATGGTTTTTCTCCAGTATGAATCCTCATGTGCCTATTCCTAGTTCCTATTCGATTAAACATTCTTTCGCATACTTCACATTTAAATGGCTTTTCACCTGTATGTGTCCTCATGTGCTCATTCAAAACTCCTCTGTGACTAAACCTTTTATGACATACTTCACATTTAAATGGTTTTTCTCCAGTATGGATCCTCATGTGCGTAGTCAAAGGTCCACTCTGACGAAACCTTTTATGACATAATTCACACTTAAACGGTTTTTCTCCAGTATGTGTCATCATGTGGACTGATAGATGTCCACTCTGTGGAAACATTTTTTCACATACTTTACACTTAAATGGTTTTTCTCCAGTATGTATTCTCATGTGCCGATTCAGGTGTCCACTCTGACTAAACCTTTTATCACATGCTTCACACTTAAACGGTTTTTCTCCAGCAAGTTCCATCACGAGATTGAGTAGGGTTTTGTAGCACACATAAATTGTCCCAATATGTCTGCCTCAGAACCTGTGTGGCCTTTCACGGTTGCAACGAAATTACTGGTCGTAGCGCTTAAAAAAAAAAAAAAAAAAAAAAAAAAAAAAACCTCCCTTAGGTCTAATGCGCATGCTCACAAAAAATGAAGTTCCGAATAATTCATAATCTTAGCTAGTCTAGTCCGCTATAGCGGAGTGCATCTCAGGGAGCATACTAAGCAGGGGATCAGACTAAATCTTAGCTGCACTACAGTTCATTATTGTTAAACCAATGAATAAATTATATCTGTCTGACATATTTTGTTCATACTAGGAGAATAATTATGGTAATTAGATCAGATAATTAGATTCGGTGTCCATACATTCATTATATCGGATAATTAAGTAATATTTACTGTCCATACTTAAATATCGTATAATTATTATAAAATATAATATCCATATTTATATTATACCATATAACATATATTTATAATCCATAATTTCAGATACATTGGTTCGAACTTTTCATTTTGCTCTCCGATTTTAAACATTTATTGCACATTTTTGACTGCATAACTTTAACAAAAGTCATCTCAATGATTTGAATTTTTCATATGTTGATATGTCCTTCTTTCTTAGTTATTTTCTCAAGATTAATAGTTCGTTTATAACACGAGTTGAGAAAGTTATAATACGAGTTCGATAACAAAATCATAACACGAGTTTTAATACGTCAGCTGATATGTAATGCTGAATACTTTAGACCAGAAATGTGTTATATATATATATATATATATATATATATATATATATATATATATATATATATATATATATATATATATATATATATATATATATATATATATATATATATAATATATATATATATACATACATATATATATATATATATATATATATATATATATATATATATATATATATATATATATATATATATATATATATATATATATATATATATATATATATATATATATATATATATATATGACGTTTTATTTTGGGTTCTTTTTTTGGAAGTGAGGTGAGGGTTCTCACATCTTGAAACAATCAAAAATGTATTTCATGATACATGTATTTTTTTGGGTTGCCTTGTCCAGTCAAATATAGCTTTCCATTCATTCAACCTAATATTTAATTATTTATTTTTCTCGTTTGTTTTCTCAGAACTTGAAACATCAAGCATCTTAAGGTTCAGGCAATAACTTTCAGCATGATTTTTGTTTGCAAATGCTGACACGTTGTGTTAACTCTCAATTTTGCTGGAGTCATTTCTGATTGTCACCAACAAATTCATCTGAAATAGCTTTCTTAAATTTGGTTTAATTCTATTTGACTTTAAATGCATCAAATATGTTAGTATAAAAGCTCAAATTATTTCAGAGATTCCGTTTTATTACTTTGGTTCGCCTTTTAAACCAATATGATCCACGAGACAGGATGTAAAATTGCAGACAGGATGATTTAATAAGAGATTGTAAGAACATGCTCTTCAAGTCAATAATAAATGGATAGTCACAAATAATTTGATGTTTTTATCTAGCAGTCACTATGTCTATCCTAGCACCATAATATGTTCGTTTTTGACCGGAGGTATGTTTATGTAATATACGTAAGATAATAATCATCAAGAGGACTTGTACGTGCGCCTGTCTGTTCAAGCGTGGATTACAGTTTTGCATTTTGAAAAAAAAATATCCTTCCTAGGTATAACTCATAAGTTATTTCATGAAACATATACTGAACATTAATAGAAATGTAACAGTCAAAATCGATAATAAAAAGGTATAAACCAATAATATTAGTTCGTGTATATGTAAATCTTTATAGCTTTATTATCATGATTAAATTAAAAGAAGGAGTAAACCAATCCTACTATGCAGTGTGT